>QQOI01000078.1:0-378342 GCA_009729435.1 Phytophthora fragariae | reverse complement strand
GCGTACCGGCTCGCTGGACTCAGCGAGACTTTGCACTAGCGCACTTGGCGAACCTTGCCCTCCCGGGCCGACTTAGTCTCTTGGCGCTACCTGTCAACACCCTACAAGCTATGCCTCTCGGGTGGTGACGGCAGACATAATCCAGCCCACGCAGGGGACTTACCGGAGGTGTACGCTTGTCTTGGACTTAGAAAATTCTGCTCTGTTGGTTTGTTATATCTTCGGAAGAGCCTCTTGGGCTCTATCTACTCTTTCCTACGGTCATATACAAATATCTAGTGAAATGAGGGAGTTTTGGATCCCAGCCGACCTCTCGCGGAGCCCCTCCGTAACCACCGCCAAGATCTCAGCCGACCCTTCGATCTCAGCGAGATAGCACCGTGGTCGCTCTCAATCTGGGACGCATACCATTCCCGGCAAAGTCGCAGACCGCTCTCACTCTGAGACAACGTCGGCTTTGCTTGAGTCCCCGACTGTTGGTATGGCGTCACATGTTGGCCACCGAATTTTCGGTGTGGCACTACACCATAACTGCCCCGGTCATGATACGAACCCAGCTGGTAAGTGTCTTGACCCAACTGGTGTGTCGTCTGGATCTCTTCCCATCACTCAGCGCGTCAACTTCTGGTCGCCACAACTTCGACGACCCACGCCGTCGCCAGGTGCCTCCCGCGCGACTTCTTGCCGGTAAGCTTGCGCCGCTGTGTCTTCCTTGTCCACTACAGCTGACTGACCCACCTATCGCCCATTCGCAGTAGTCTCTCATGGCGAAGCCGGCTGTCTCCGACCCCGCCGAGGCCGCGCATGTCAGCGACTCGGCTGTGACTGGTCCTGCTTCGTCCGCTTCTTCTGCATCGGGCGTTGCTGGCTCTGCTCCATCCAGCGACCCTCCTGCGACTGAGGATGCTGCCGAGTCGAGCCCTCGCACTAATGATCGCAGCCAGGTGCGTTGATCCGGGTCGGCGAGGACTTGACGACTTGAAGCTGACTTGTGTCGTGGCTGACTGCAGGTTGGCTCGGTTCCTGCTCGCCCGCTCCTGGCTCCAGTCCCTTGTAACCCATTGGTCTGGGCTCCTGTCATGGGCGTCGCATTCAGTTCCCGGTTCCCTGACGAACCGCTGTTTGAGTCACCGCTGGAGCTCGAAGAGTTCTTTCGTGCGCACTCGCCGAGTCCGCCGCCTTCACCCGATGCTGCAGCGGAGCCGGGTGCGTCGTCTAATCCTGATTCCCAGCGACCTGGGTTTCAGCTCCGCTCCATATTGAAGGACCGCTCGGCTGGAGACTCTTTTCCGCTTGTGGAGCCTCCTCAGGAGCCGACTCGTGACGACCCTGCTATGCGGCCGGTCTCGCCTGCTTCGCCGGCTGATCCAGATAAGTCTGGCTCGCCGTGTTCGTCTCCAGCTTATAGCAAGACAAACTCGTCGTTGTCGTCGTGTACGCCGAGTCCTCCTCGCACACCAGTGCCTCCAGGATTCCGGCCAGACGGGTTGATGGAAGCAGGGATTCCCAGTCGACCTTCCACTGACTCCTCAGGACCTCCGCCGAGTTCGCCTGCTCCGTCGGCTGGGCGTTTCGCTCCAAGTGACTCGCCTCCCTCGCTTGTCGGCTCGCCGTGCTCGGCTGCTGAGGACGAGTCTACACCAACGACGGTGGCTGAGCTGTGGAGTCTGCTCCAACATCAAGAGCGCGCTCGCCGGGACCACGAGAAGAACCAGGCTCGATTGACGGCGTATGCACTTCTTCGGCCTCCCACCTCGTCGGATGCCGGGTTCCGCCGGGATCTCCTTTCTGCCGAGTCTTCATCCAGGATGCTGGAGATTCTTCAAGCTGACGCACCGGAACCTTCATGTTCGACTAAGGAGCTCGCTGAGCTGCGGGTCCGAGACGCCCAGCTGACGCGCGAAAACAATGCGCTCACTCGTCGAATGGAGACGGCGGTGGCCGAAGCATCTCGGCTATCTCATGAGCTGGCGGTCGTGGTTCGTGAGCGGGATGAGTGGAAGAAGGAGGCTCAGCGCCACACGGAGCTGATCACTTCCTTCCGCAAAATCGTCTGCACTCACGAGGTCCAGCTGAGGGAGGTGTCTCGTCAGTCCAACCGCCGAGTTGACTCGTCTCAAGTGCTTGTGGACCATCTTGGGCGGATGGTTGGGACGCGCGACAAGGACCTGGACCGCCTGATGGGTCACCTCAAGGAGCGCGATGTAGCTTACACCGCTCTCCAGGGAGTGTCGTCGTCGTACTTCGCCCAGATCCAAGAGGCTGCTCAAGTCGTCTCGTCTGGTGGTCGAGATCGCGCCTTGCGTTTTGCCAACCAGACCATTCACGAGCAGCGCCGAGTCATCCAGCAGCAGAAGAACATTCTCCGCCACCATGGTCAGATCGCTGTGACTGACCCAGCTCTGACTCTCGCTGCTGCCGCTGGACTGGATGCTCCTGGTCTGTCCTCGAACGAGCTGGCTATCAATGCTAGGCTATGTCGACTCCTTGAGGCTCGCTGGCCTGAGCTGGCGCGGATTTCAGATGATGAACTCCGCGAGGTGACTCTGCGAGTCAGCGGACCTGTAGCTCCTGTGAATCCTCCAGTAAGCTCACCTACTCCGAATCCCGTAGTCCCAGCTTCGTCCGCCGAGCCCAACGAATCCACTCTGGACCTTGACGTGCCTTCTGTGGAGCCTCGCCGAGTTCCCGAGAGTCGTTACGCACGAGATCACCTGACTCCGGCCACTCGGCCCTCTGTGCGTCTCCCGACGACTCCGGCTACGACCTCGTCCGTATCTGGAGCTGCTGTATCAGTGGCGGCTGTGAGCCAGGTTGGTGGCCAGAAGCTGCTTGGATCAACTGACTCAAATGGTGGCACGGCGCCCGCTCCTTCGGCCGCTGGTGTCAACTCCCCGCCGGGTTCTACGTCTGCTCCACCGGCCGCCGAGACTCCAAACTCGGCTCCGAGTCCAGCTATACCTGCTCCCGTGGTGTCGGCTTCCACGAAGAAGAAGAAGAAGAAGGCTTCTCAACCGGCGGCTTCTGCTGCTGCGGAGCCCGCGTCATCCTCGCGGAGTGCCAAGTCTTCTCAGCCAGGTGCTAAGTCGACCAAGTCGGCTGGGACGAAGAAATCAATATCTCCACGCACGACTGGTAAGCGGATGGCGGCCCAGAACGCGCGCGTTCTCCATGCGCTCGAAATCCAGACGTTGGAGGCTTCGGACGACGCCGTTCTGGGCAATGCTGATGGGACCCCGTCGGCTTCTGCTGACAATCCCGTAATCGTCGGGTCATCGAGTGCGTCATCTGAGTCCGATCAGACTGAGGAGTTGGTTTATTCGGCTTCTCACTCAGCGGCGTCTTCCGCCGACTCCGACTCGGAGTCAGGCGACTCTGCTGATCGCTCGGCCCGGCATCTAAAGGATGCTAAGGCTCTGGAAGCTCTTCGCACCTGGAGCACCAAGATGAAAGACGCCAACGCCAACGACGGTGATGACGAAGACGAAGAGGAGGACGAAGAGGTGGAGGACAATCCTGCGCCTCCTGCTCAAGTCGACAACTCAACTTCTGCGACTCCCGCCGCTTCTTCGTCTTCTCGGGGAGGAACTAAACGGGTTCGCCAGTCTTCTCCCCGGTCGTCGTCCAAAAAGGCTCGGAAGACTTCGACGGCTGCGAAAAATAAGTCTTCGTCGGTCAAGCCTGCTTCGTCCAAGTCGGTTTTGTCCAAGCCAGCCACGCACAAGTCGGCATCCTCTAAGTCAGCTGCGCACAAACCAGCGTCCTCCAAGTCGGCCGCGACAAAGTCAACGCCGTCCAAGTCTACTGCGCCCAAGCCAGCGTCCTCCAAGTCGACTGTGGCTAAAACTGCTAAGTCGGGTTCAACATCATCCGGCCAGTCGGCTGGCAGTTCCGCCGGCTCTGATCTTCCTGACGTACTGACGCTGCCGCTTGCGACTCTGAGGACTCGGGCTGCTCAGGCTGTTGCGCGCGAGTCTCGTGTGCCGGCCCAGATGAAGATATGGAGGAATCCTCCTTTCTTTCACTTGGGGTCAGCTCGCTGCTGGGACAAGATTCTTGCTTCATGCTCTGGCGCTATTGCGATGGAGACCGTCGACGGCAAATCCTGTGTCAAGCCGACTCCTTCGTCTCCCGAGGGTCTCGCCGCGTTCCTGGATGTTACGTCGACTCAGCACCCGTGTCAGCGACTTCGCACCAAGCTTCCAGAGTTGGGGTTCTTCATGTCGCCGAAGGTGCTTCACCGAGTCGAGTCTCGGCGATCATCTCCCAAGTCGGCGCCACCCGTCGAGATCGTTGTCGAGTGTTGGCTCAAGTGTCGAGGAGAGCGTCCGGACTTGATGAAGATCCTCATTGCTTTGTACGAGCGTATGCACTGGATCGTGGATTCAAGCGTCATCCTCGGTCTGCATCCTGATCTCAACCCTGGGCGGACTCCAGCCGAGCTTGCGCTGGCTCTCCAGTTGTGGCAGCAGTACAGCCACGAGCGAAAAACGTCGCAGCGACGCGTTGCGCCCAGCTCCTAACGAGCTCTGTACCAAGCGTCGAAGGTCGTCGACTCGGCGAATGGCCAGCCTGCTCTGAGCCTGGATCCGGAGTTGTATTTCGATCCGTCGGTCCCTTTTGCGCCTCCAGCTAATCTTCCGTGGGTTCCTGCGAGTGCTGACTGGTGTGCAGCGTCGGCGGTGGTCGATCGGGACGAACCGTGGCATGCTTGGTGGCTCCGCCAACCGGCTTTGCACCCGTACAACGAGTGCTTCCTGCCGCTGCATCCAGAGTTCCCGGTGTTTTCTTCGGCCGATTTCGATCATGCCCAAGTTCGCTGCTTGGTCGCCGAGGACGTGGATCCTAGTGCGCCGACTCCTCCGTTGTGTTCTGCTCAAGCGCCGGCTCCTGCCAATCGTGAGGAGTTGAGCATCTTCGAGAGCATTCTCGAGGCTTCGGACGACGCCTCTGCGTAAGTGTTCTGTTTCATCCAGCTGAGTAGTAAGTAGTTCGTAAGTAGTCCTGAGAGAACTCAGCTAGGTCCGTAATTCCATCATTTCTTTCACATATATCGCATGCATGTGCAGTAGCTTTTCACTTCCGCCGAGCCTGCATGGTCACTCGGCGGTGGTCAACAGGTGGTGCAGTAGCTTTTAGTCTTCGTCTGCAACCTGCACCATTTGCAGACGACTTTCACGTTTCTTGTTTCGCAAGTAGTCGAACAGGAGCCCTCCGCACGACAGATTAGCGAGCGGTTCCCAAGTTGGCTCGTCGTACCCGACCCACTTGACTTTGAACAGTCTCTGAGCTCGGTTGTTACTCGTTGACCTGACATCTCGTCACCGAGGATTGCTTCCACTTCGTACTTGTCTGCGTCCTCACCGAGTTCCCAGCTGTCTTCCGGCAGTAATTCCTCGTCGAAATCGAATCGTTGATTCTCGCTGAGCTCGTCCACTAGCGGGACCGTGGGTCTCTGCCCCAAGTCGGTGACCTTCTTCAGCCGGGATACGTGGACCACTGGATAAAACCTGTAGCCGCTCTTGTCTGGGAGTTCCAGCTCATACGCGAATTCTTCAATCTTCTTCTTCACTCTGAATGGACCGTGCCACCGATGAGCCAACTTCTTCTTCAGGCCGGGCTTGACTCGCTCCATGAACAGCCATACTTGCTCTCCTGTCTGAAACAGCGACTTGTGGGACTCAGCTGAGTTAGTTGGCAGATCCTCTCCTTCTTCAGTTGGCTCCGCTGAATCCGGCAGTGCTCTCTGTTCCTTGCTGCTGAGTCGTGCATTGTGATCCTCAGCTCGCCGAGCCTTCTCGGCTAGTTGGTACTCCTTTGCAAGTTGTAAGGCGATTTCCCGCTGACGGTTGGCCTCTCGTCGCCATTGTTTGGCATCTGCAGAACCCGCTGGGTCTCTTTTGATCGTAGACGTCATGGCCTTTAGGGTGGACTGAGCGTCCCATCCGTGCACGAGATAGAAGGGCGTCTCCCGTCGAGTAGTGTCTCGAGAGTTATTGATGGCGTGCACCAGTTTCTCGGCGATATCGTCCCAGTCGGCCTGCAGCGGATCCTCCACGTACACTCGAACGGTCTGAACCATGGTCTTGACTGAGCGTACTTGCTGGCCGTTGGCCTGAGGTCGGTAGCTCAACGTGGCTCGCGATCTCGACTGCATCAGCTCGGCGAACGCCTGAAACACTTCACTCATGAACCGAGGGTCTCGGTCATGGCGAATGAGTGACGGTGCTCCGAATCGTCGGAACACGCATTCTTCGAAAGCCTTGGCCACGTCGAGTGCCCCAGTATCACTCATTGCTTTGGCAATGACGTATCCAGTGAAGTGATCTTGGAATAGTAGCAACGCTGTGTTGCCCCGCTGAGTCTTAGGCAGCGGCATTACGAAATCCATTGACACCATTTGGAACGGGAACTCGGATGCCACATTTCCAGGAGAGTATCCCTTCAGCTGAGACTTGCTCTTACTGGTGCTGCAGTCTTCACAGGCCTGGACATGTTTCGCTACGTCGGCGTACAGTCCAACCCAGTAGAACTCAGCTTTCACTATGTAGAACGTCCGAACTATGCCTTGGTGGCCACCTTCAATCGCATTGTGGCAGCTGTGGAGGACTTCGTCAATCAATGTCGTCGGCACTACTAGTCTGAGGGCGAGATCTGCCGAGTCGAGCTCAGCGCGATGCCGTTTCTGACCTTGGTAGTAAAGCAGTCCGTCCTCGCTGAGTACAAAATTATCTGCGATCTTGCTGGCGTTCTGAGCTCGGCGGTGAGTGCGGCCATCAAGCTCTCCGCGCAGGAATGCTTTCAGGTCTGCCCACCTGAGCTCTTCGTCTGGAGCATTTGAGATACGTCGTCGTCGCTCAGCTTGTACCACTGCTGGGTCGATGTCGGCCACGTCCGGGGTTCTATTCTCGTCGACTTCGACTTGGGCTTGTCCTTCGACTCGGCGGATTCGAGATGGTACTCTTGGGGATTCAAATTCCGTGTCCTCAGTGTCCGCTCCTGGTAGGGACGGTATCCTCGGCTCGTCATCGAGCTCGCTCTTCATTTCATCTTCAAAGTGGACTCGGCGCTTCTGGTTCCGTGTCATCACTGTCACTGTGGCTTTGGCCTCTGCTGAGTCTGTCTTGACTTCGGCATAGAGGATTTCGGATATCCTGTTAAGCGTTTTGAGGTCGGCTTTGCGTTCTCCGCTGAGTATAACTCGACCGGCTTTGTCTTCCAAAGCCTCAGTTGCCAGAGAGTCGGCGGCTACATTGTAGTGACGTACTACGTGCAGATAGCGGACCGAGCTCAGCTGTTCGGTCATTTGCTTGTGGCGTGCTAGCTCGACTTGCAGCGTCTCCTTCCTACATGCGATCACCCCCACGGATTGCTGGATCGCCAGCCGAGAGTCGCCCACAAAAATCAAATCCGTGACACCGCGCTCTAATGCAGCTTTCACTCCATTGTTCATGCCGGTGTACTCGGCGATGTTGACTGTGGTCGACGAGAGGTGCGCGCTCGCAGCGATCTCAATGTCCCAAGAAGGAAGACGCCACAATATCCAAGAGCAACTTCCATAGCCGCCATGCTTCTCAGTCTTGGCGGACCCATCAAAGGACAGCAAGTACCCTTCAAAGTCACGGGGCACATGTGCATATAGCAGTTCTGGGTCGAGTCGAACTGTAGCCGAGTTCTTCGATGGCGGGGCCAGATGAGTCAGGGACTCGTCGAGCCCAATGTGCGGCGTGACGGTCGCCTGTAACAGCTGAGCGATGTCGACATCGTTTTCGCGAACACGCTTGATCTTCAGGTGGTATGGTGAGAGAAGTACTGCAAAGCTGACCGCCCGTCCATACAAGGACTTGGACTGGTAGACCCACTCCAATGTGGAAAATCTAGTGTAGATGTGGAGCGTCTTTCCGGCGAGAAGAGTGTGGCAGGTCTTCAATAGATGTAGCAAAGCCAACACTTCCTTCTCAGCTGGATGATAGCCGAGCTCGTTTTCCTTGAGCACTCGTCCACAGAACCGCACTGGGTGAAGTTTCTCGTCGTGAGGCTGTAACAGCGTGCTGCTCAGCGCCCACTCATTAGCGAAAAGCATGACGTGGACCTCTCTAGCCGCGTCGAAATGTCGGAGTATAGGAGCGTCAGCTACCCTCTTCTTCAACTCGGCGAAAGCCACCTTAGCGGCAGTGAGGTCACCCCCTTGACCGAAGTCGTCGTCTTTCAGCTGATACAGGACTGCCCCATACACAGCCATGTTCCTGATGAACCGGTTGTAATAGTTCAGTGCTCCCAAGAAGGCTTGCATTCCCTTCTTAGATTTAGGGAACGGCAGCTCGGCGATCGCTGCCATCTTGGCTGGATTAGCCCGGATCCCACTCGACGAGATCTCATGCGACAGGAAGTCGACCGCCGGTTGCACAAATATGCTCTTGGAAAAGCTGATGCTGATCCTGCACTCGGCGAACCTGGCTAGAAGTCGACTCAGCGTGTCCAAGCACTCGTCGAATGTGGCTCCACCAAAGCAAATATCGTCGACAAATGACCGGCGCTTGAACACCGGGGTCAACGCCGACACATCGGTTTCGCCGTTGGTGAACATATCACCGTCTGGTCCATTGACAAGATCCTGTAACGGGTCCGACTCGGCGGAAGCACGATGATCTGCTTCGAACTTGGATGTTGAGCTTGGAGAAGGCTGGGTCAGCTGGTTGGTCGTTTCGGCCTGCTGACTGCGCTGGATCGCTGAGGCGGCCTCAGAGCGGCGGACGCGTTCGGCGTGAGCTGCCCAGCCACCCCGTGGTTGCACATAACCCCACAAGGCGTTGTCGATGATGCGTTGGTAAATCATCGGAGCGTTCTTCAACCCGAACGGCATCCTGAGCCACTCGAAATGTCCGAGTGCGCATACAAACGCCGAGATCTCGCGGGCTCGCCGAGTCATCATAACTGCCCAAAATCCGCTGGCTGCGTCGAGCGAGCAGAACCAGAGGTAACTTTCCAACTCAGTGAGCAGGTCGTCGACTAGAGGCATAGCATATTCCATCAACACCGTGATAGCGTTGACCATCTTGTAGTCGATGCACAGCCTGATGTCGACGCCATTCTTCTTCAAAACAATCACTATAGGTGATGCCCAAGGGCTTTTCGAAAAGGCGATCAACCCGGCCTTGAGTAGTCCTTTCAACAGCTCGTATAACTTCTTCAAATGTTTGAGTGGAACTCGACGGGCTCGTTGTTTGATCGGTGTGTGACCTTGCACATCGATATCACAGATTGCTCCGTAAGCTGGCGGAGGCAGTGCGTTCCCACTGGCGATCATAATTCCTTCTTGTTTCTTCAACATCTCCACCAACTTGGACCGCTGACTCTCCGTGTGAGCTGTGCACACCACGTTCTTACTGGCGTAATCCAATACCGTCAGCGCCGAGTCGGTTAGATCAGGGAGGAATGCTAGTTCGTGAGCGTAGTCGGCGAGATCAATCTCGTTAGCCGAGCTCTCGAGCTCAACGGCTTCCTCACCCGTAGCGCTGATCATCGTAATGGCTTCATCTTCGCAGAGTGTCATCGCAGCGACAAACCGGAGACGGAGGTCTTCCTCAGGATCGTCAGCCAAACACACATCGCTGACTTCAATGTCATCACGGAGAACCTTATCCATAGCGGCGCTGCAGGAGCGCACACCATCGTTTTCATCCGTCTCCAACTCGGCGCTAAGGTTCCGAGCGTTATCCAATAACTGCGTCAACTCGGAGATAGAATCTTCCGCTTCACGCACTCGGCTGCGCCCTGGCACGACGGCCGCTTCTTCAGATCCCGCGTCCGCGGTTACCGCTGAGTCTGCCTCGCCCTTGGAGTCGTCTGTCGGGACTGGTTCTGCCGACTCGTTGGGCTTGATAGTCACCCCAGCCGAGTCTACCGACTCGGAGGCCTGATCCTCAGCACCGCTCGACTCCATAGGGACTGCTGTCAGTTGATTCCGTTCTTCGTGACGCTGCGCGCACGTCCGTTCGACGCCGTCCTCATCCGGCCGGCGGGGTTCTCGATTCATCACCCCCTGTGGCCAAGTATATCGCCGCCGCTCCACTGCCGGTGGTTGCTTGTCCAGCCACTCCTCGTATAAGCGCTGTTCGAGTTTGAGCAAGTCCTTGTCGATTGCAGCTTCGTAGGCGAGAACCTGCCAGTCGCGGTATCTCGCCGAAGTCAGCCTGACATACCTGTCGTCCGGAGCCAGCTCACCATATGGTGCCCAGTGGACCACTGGGAAGTGGGCGGGACACCACACGAGCTTCCCGCTGACATTAGTGAGTAGAGCTCGAGTGGGCTTCCCGCGCGAGCTGTGTATCAAGGTCGGTACCCAGTCCTTCGTTCGCCGCACCCATAGTTCGTGGGTCTCGTCACTTGGCTGCTTGCGCCGTAGCTGGAACTCGGCGATCATCCGTGTCTGAATGCTGGTCGACTCAGCTGGGCCGTCGGTAACGTGATCACCATATGACGGTTCCGTAATCTCGGCTGCACGTGATTTGAAGAGCGGGATCATTGCCTCATCAGGTCACCTCGCCGTCGAATTGTACAAATCCAGCCGGATACCGGCTGGGATCATGAAATCGGTTCCCAAGATTAGGTCAACACCGGCATGATGATCCATAATCCATACCTCGAATTCGTAAACAATCTTCCAGCCGAGTGTCACCTTCACTGTCGTTCGGGACGTCGTGAGCAGTTTGCCCTTGTAAATTCCTTGTACGTCGATCTGCTTATCCGTGCTTGCTCGGGCCTTCAGACGTAGCTTCTTAGCAAAAGATTCGCTAATAGCCGAGACGTTTGCCCCAGTATCCAGTAGTATCTTCGTACGCACATCATTCACTGCACCCATCACTAAGGCACGCATACGGACTCGGCGGTCGAACTTCTGCGCTGACCACCACCCCATGCGCTCGCCTGGGTACAATCTCATCGTCTTGGAGCCTCCACCTGCCCCAGCCTGCCGCTGTTGCTGAGGCTCCATCATTCCACTTGCCATGACTCGGAGATCTTCCTCTGGATCGTCGAGTTCATCATCCCCGTCACTTTTACGTTCAAGTCCGTCGTTTTCGCATTCAAATCCCGCGCTCTCTGCTCCACACATCTCGGGCCGTTTCGCTTCGCCGACAAAGGCGAACACATAGTTCGCTTCTACTGCCGGCTCTGCTAACTGTGGCAGCCCGATATTATCCAACCCAGTCGGTGTTGGCGGGCCACCTAGTTTAAATTCTTCGGCTCATAGATGTCTTGGAGGTCGGCGGGGACTGTGGACTTGTCGACGGAGGTACGGACGAACTTGGTGAGCTTTTCGAACCGCTGGAACATCTCACAACGGCCAACATCGTGGACCTGCTTGCAGAACTTGCACCGGCGGTTGCAGAAGTGTGCTGAATGATTGGCGCCACCACAAGCGGCGCACGGACCATAGCGCGGTCGCTCGCCAGAGTCACCTCGGCTACCACGTCGGTCAAATGACCTTCCCTCACGTGAACCATCTCGGCGACCACGGCGTTGACGCTCGGCGGAATCATCACGGCGGGACGGGCGGTCATCTCGGCGACGTTCTGCTGAGTTGCTCGGACCACTCGTCCGCTCACTTCCTGCTCCGGCGTCAACGTAGTTCTGATCCTGATCAGACTCGGAATCGCTGTACTCGTTGCTACTGCCGGCACTGCTTGAAGATCCAAGCGCGTTGATCCAGCGGCTCGGTTGGCGAGAGTCGACCCCATGGTACAAGTCATCGACTGATGCTTCAGCCACTGCGACTCGGCGATCACGACTATCGTCTCAGCGACTACGTCGGTCATCGCGGCGTGGATCGCGTCGGTCATCCCGGCGGGACTCACGTCGGTCATCTCGGCGGGATTCCCCTCGCCGAGAGTTGTCGCCTCGACGAGTGTCTCGTGTTCGGTTGGAGACCATGCGATCGCGCTGCTTCTTCCTCTTCTCGCCGAGTATCTTCTTGTTGATGATCTGTTCCACCCTCTGGATGTCGGCGAGCTGAAGTGGATACAGCAAATCAATCACTTCGTCGTCGCCACAGTTGAGGAGGAACAGCTCGACGTGATCTGAGGCGTCCGCGCCACCTTTCTCGTATTGGATCTTGGCAGTGCGGGCGTATCCGTTGAGTCGGATGAGGAAGTCACAGATGGGTTCGTTCTCCTTTCGACTCGCCGAGTAATACCGAGTGCGGGCGGACTGGTCAAATTGCGAGCAGTAGTAATCCAAGAAGGCTTCGTTGAGCAGGTTCCAGCGCTGCTGCGTCTTCTTGGGCAACTGTCGGTACCAGCTCTTGGCCGCTCGGCCCAGACTCAGCGAGAAGGCTCGCACCACGAGTTTTGAGGCATTCGCGTGCCTTTCATCTCGTAGATGAACCGCTTCAACCACTGGAGAGACGCGTCCGAGCGGTATCGCTTTCCATCGAACTCGGCTATCTTGTCGAGTGAGAAATGAGTGCGAATCTCCAAGTACTTGGTGTCATCTCGCTCATCGTCATCGTAGCTGAGTCGGCGGATTTGATCTTTCACCGTCTCCTCTTGGTCACCCCTATTGTAGCAGTCGTCATCATCGAGTTCAGCATTGTCGCTTGCATCATAGAGGTGATCGAAGCGGCCGCTGCTCGGGCGGTCTTTCTTCGGTGCTTGCATGTGCGAGTCTTCGAAGTACGGAGTGCCAACTGTCGACCGGAACTTCTCAGCCTTCACCGCTCTCTTGGTTTCGGGTGTCTTCGGCAGAGGCACCTTGCTTGGATCCGTAGTGAGTTCAAGCATCTTGGCCGATCTGTCTTGGATGAGTTGGCGGGATCCCGGCGCTCGTTCAAGTCCGAACTCAGCGCGAAGACGGCGTTTCCACCGAGTAATCTCAGCTCCAGCTCGGCTCAGAGTCCACCCGCCCAAAATCAGGCTGTTGGGTCGACTGTTGCAGCGGAAACCCATGGCTCTCAGAATCAGCACCGTGTCCTCGATGAGCTGGTTGATGCTGGTGCTGTTCACTGGCTGAGTCAGCTAAGGCCCAAGCACCGGCCACTTCGATTGCGCCATAGCCACCGGCGCGAACATCATCATCCACTCACTTTGTGTTCTCATCTCTTCGCCGAGGCGCGCAAGTACCTTATTGGCACTCGGCGTGTCGGCGTTCCGGGTTGCTCTTGGGATAAGGGGCGGACGTTCCCCTTGAGCAGCCCCTTGTTCTTCATCGTCTTCGTCCGCACTTGCATTCAGCTCGGCGACGAGGTTGCGCTCAACTGGGCGCGGAATTCCCATCCGGCTCACTTGGAGCGACAGCTCGTCGACCTCGCTGGGTAACTCCGCTGTCGACTTCACATCGTCGTCAGCTTCCTCCTTCTCTTCATACTCTTCATCACTTCCTTGGCCTCGAGCATCGTCGTCTTCAAACTGGACACTGCGGGCCGTGTTCGCATCCACGTCTACGGCCCGATCGCTTGCCGAGTTCGGAGATCCGGCCGGGGATCCTCCAGCAGTCACTGGACTTCCCGGGCTCGGCGGTGACGATCCTTTGGCCATCTCGCTCACTTGTTTTCTCGAAACTTGGTTACTTGGTACCTGCGACAATTCGCACACCCTGTTCCCGGGTCGCGGCACCAGTTGTGGTATAGCAGAACGCACAAAATTAGTTCTTGCCACAGACACAACAATCGCCGGGCTAGTCGGCGTTTATCGGCCTGTGCTAGGTTGTCCCCAGCGGTTCGGCCCTTCCGGGACAGTAGTGGCGGTTCTCGCCGAGACCAGGCAACCAAGCCAGTCAAATTCTTCCGAGAGTCAGCTGAGCTCACTGACTTCGTTCCACAAAACCCTGTGCCCTCCACCAAAGGATGGACGACGGCGCGCGAGCGCTTTTACAGGTCACCGAGAGCAAAGGCTTCTCGGCTGGAAGAGTTACGGCACCCCGGCTGACGGGCGTACCGGCTCGCTGGACTCAGCGAGACTTGCACTAGCGCACTTGGCGAACCTTGCCCTCCCCGGGCCGACATAGTCTCTTGGCGCTACCTGTCAACACCCTACAAGCTATGCCTCTCGGGTGGTGACGGCAGACATAATCCAGCCCACGCAGGGACTTACCGGAGAGTGTACGCTTGTCTTGAACTTAGAAAATTCTGCTCTGTTGGTTTGTTATATCTTCGGAAGAGCCTCTTGGGCTCTATCTACTCTTTACTATGGTCATATACAAATATCTAGTGAAATGAGGGAGTTTTGGATCCCAGCCGACCTCTCGCGGAGCCCCTCCGTAACCACCGCCAAGATCTCAGCCGACCCTTCGATCTCAGCGAGATAGCACCGTGGTCGCTCTCAATCTGGGACGCATACCATTCCCGGCTTAAAGTCGCAGACCGCTCTCACTCTGAGACAACGTCGGCTTGCTTGAGTCCCCGACTGCTGGTATGGCGTCACATGTTGGCCACCGAATTTTCGGTGTGGCACTACACCATAACACTCTTCCGGTAAGTCCCTGCACAGGGCTGGGGTATGTCTGCCGTTGGTACCTGAGAGGCATAGCTTGTAGGGTACCATCAGGTAGCGCCAAGAGATAACGTCGGCCCGGGAGGGGCAGTCTCGCCAGGCGCGAAGAGAAAGTCTCGCCGAACTCGGCGAGCCGGTGGGCCTGTAAGTCCCAGGGCACCGTAACCTTTCAGCTGAGTTGCTTTTGCACTCGGCGGCCCGTGACTGCTCCATCCTTTGGTGGACGGCACGGGTTTTGTGAACGGAGACTGCCCGGCTTAGGCGAGTCTCTGGAGAGTTGAACCGGTTGGTTGGTACTCGGCGAAGACAAGACACCTACTGTCCCGGCTGGGCCGGACCGTTGGGGACCCGAAAGAGACCCCACGCAGGCCAACTCAGCCGACTAGCTCGGCTATTGTTGTTGGTTGCTTGCTAGGACCCACATTTGACGATTTGTGTGTTTCGCAATACCACAGTAGACACAGGTCCCGAAGCCAAACCAAAACTTGCATGGGCACTAGTGGGCGCGCAAATCAACAGGCAAGCCTGTTAAGGGTTGATATTCAACCTCCATTCGAGTGTAGTTCGACCGATACAGCAATGCCAACTTCGCTACGCTTTGTTGGGTTCACTTGCATTCGATGGGCTGGCCACAAGAGCACGTGCACGATCATTGGGTCACCAAGGGTTGTATTTGAAACATTGCCTTGGGCCCCAACTTGCAGCAAGTTTCCACGGGCCATATCTTTTGCGCGACAAACAAGCGACGCAGACGGAATTATTGCGTACATGTTCCACGAGAAAGTGAAAGGCTGCGATATCGACTCGGCTCCGTTAAATGCTCCGTCCCCAATTCACTTATTGATGTCGGCGACTCGGTCGTGATTGTCAAGTTGAGTGCATGTATAGTTATTGACGTAACCCTCTTCAGGTTTGGAATGCCCACAACCACGATATTGTCGATTGCAAATTAAAAAAAAACATTTCTAGTCAGATGCAACCTGTCAAATCAAGAATTACTTGCTCGCTCAAAAACAACTGCTAGGTCAAGAATTACTTGCCCTCTTAAAAACGACTTACCAGGTCAAGAACAACCTGCAGGTAAAAAACAACCTGTCAGGTCATGAATTACTTGCCCGCATAAAAACAACTCACCAGATCAAAAACAACCCGCCGGGTCAAAACAACCTGCCAGGTCAAAAACAACTTGCTAGGTCAAGAATTACTTGAAAAACAACTTGCCAGGTCAAGAACAACCTGCCAGGTCATGAATAACTGCGGCAAACGGGACCCTTTTGTGCACTTGTGCAGAGCAGCAACAACGTGTTAAAACATCCACATCCTATGGTGGAATCACAACACTGTTCAGTGATTTCTTGATTTTGCGGTGCTGACACAAATCTATGGTGGAGGTACGGTAAAAGTAACGCGTCCTCGTCACGGACTTGTGGAGCATCAAGTCAGCACTATTGCCAATTCCAGCCAAATTTGCGGAACGTGGGCGATTGAAGCCCACCCCGGCTATCTCCCACGAATCGACCCTTCAATACAATTGGCCAAAACAATTATATTAATCGTAATTATTGACGAATCAGAGACACCTATCACCTTGTTGAAGTGAGCACATATAAGTCTGGCAGCATACACACCTGCAGCGAGTTCTCATCGTGCAGAAAGCCCTTGCCGAGAACCCTTCCTGCTCATGCACCACGTTCCGTTGGTGCTGCAGCTTCACTTGACTAGCCAAGCGCCGCCGCTACGCGGCGGTAGTTTTTAATAGTTGGAGCCGCTCAGCTCACTACGCTCGCTTCGCAAATAAATACAGGCTGCCTACGCTCAGCTACGGCAGTGGCGCTACCCGTTCCGCTCGCCTCGTCGGCTCGCTGCACTACTCGCGGTGCTATGTTGGTGAGGCCGAGGAAGGGCGGGCCCTGCGGTCCCGCTATATCGACCGATGAGGCCGCCTTCGCTGCGCTCGGCAGCTTTTTGCCCAATGAAGGCCGGGCTCAGTGTAGTATTTGTGCCCAATGAAGGTCGTAGATCGCCAATTTGGGCCAATCAGAATTCAGGTGATCGGTGCTGCTCTGATTGATGCTTTAGATGCACCAGGCGTTCTTGCGATAGAGAGGGCCCTTGAAGTTGATCGGCGCTCATCATGGAACCCGCAGTCTCCTGCATCTCTTCAGACTCAATCCTCTCAGCGGTCACCAGGGGCCCGTCACGTAGTAGGCGGTCTTCATGCAGCAGTTGCTCTTGACGAGACACGCCTTGTAGCTGAAGACGCCCTTGAGTCACCGAGGTTTCTTGGTACACCGTCATCTGTGGCGGCAGCGAGCTGTCTTCACGCTGTGGGGCCTCTTCATGAGCCGGAGTCTCCTCTTCGAGCTTGGAATCTTCGACTAGCGAGCCCTCATGTTGACGCAGGAGCCCTTGATGTAGCAAGTTCCTCTCGCGCAGCCGGCAGTCTTGGGACAGAGGCCTCTCGTCGCGCAGCTCGACCTCTGGGTAGAGGGAGCTTTCTCGAGGCAGCGGGCGAACAGCCACGGGATATGGTGCCGAACGCGAGTGGCGGCGCTGTTGAGATGATCTTCCCGCTGAAGCAGGAAGCGTAGGATCTTGCGCGCGTGCGCGCTCGGGGAACGTCCATCACAAAGGAAACTTGCCCCGGAAACTGGAGGCGTTGCGCACTCGTCATCCGTCATATTCTATTCAGTTTAGAAGTTTGGGCGATTCGCTCGGCGGTTTCGCTCGATCGATTGGATCAATCGCGTTCGGAAAGATCGAGTAGAACTCGCAATTTTGTCAACGTCCGCTCAGGATCGGGGCCACTATTCGGAGCGTGACTCGGCACTGTCACATATGGTAAATTTCCGGAAATGCCAGAACCTAAAAACTGATCTCGCCACCAAGCGGCAAATTCCGCATTACATGCCATTAACGCCCGTTTTCCTTCCGCCTTCAAGATGTCGCCGCTCGTGCATGATCTGACCGCACGATATGGAGCTGATTTGCCAAAAAAAGGTCCAGATACATGTAAGCATTGCAGCAAAAAATTGCCGCCCCCAGACTGACGCGAGCGGAGCCCAGTGCCGGTGGACTCCAGTGACGAAGCTGTCACTTTTTCTTTTGCGCTGGGCGAGACACCAGGCAGCCATTCAGCCAGCCAGGATGAAGACCGTCTCGGCGCACGTCACGGGCTTCTACCACTCATCCTTCCACGCGTACACGACGGAGGTGAACGTGGACGGCCACCGCTGGCGGCTGGGGCTGCGCTACAGCAAGTTCCACGAGTTCTACGACCAGCTGCTGCTGGCGGACAAGGCCTTCCACGCCGCGTTCCCGCCCAAGGGCACGCTCTTCTTCACGCCCAAGCCCGAGGAGCGCCAGGAGCAGCTCGAGGCCTTCCTGCAGCAGGTGCTGGCCCACTACGCCGCCCGCGGCCACCCCGCGGAGATCGAGGAGCTGCTGTGCAACCTGCTCAAGGTGCCGCGTCATCTCAGGGCGCCCGAGCATGAGGACGACGACGACGTGTCCACCAGCACCGAGAGCGTGCTGGACGAGCCCGTGAACGAGCCGCCCAGCAGCTCGGACAGCTTCCGCCTCGAGGAGGAGGAGAGAGGGGGCGAGGAGAAGACACAGCAAGACGCGGTCGAGGCAAAGGACACAGCAGACGCAGCCGCACAGGCCGAACAAGATCCTGCCCAGGATATGGAGCCGGAAGCTGCTGCCAAGAAGGTGGCGGCTCCTGAGCCGGTGCAGCCGGCCAGTCCAGTCGCAGAGGAGGCTTGTCCTGTGGAGGTGGAGACTGCTGATACCCACGAAGATGCGGAGGCACTCGTGGAGACACCCGCGTCTGCGGAGGAAGCTGATACCGGTATCACAAAGGAAGTATCTGCCCCTGTTGAAGAGAAGCTCGTCCCTGAAGAAGTTGCAGTTGCTGAAGAAGCGGCGACTGTCGTCCAGGAGGAAGCAGCAGAGGCTGTCGCTGAACCCCAAGCCGAGGAGCCAAAAGTGGTGCTGTCCGAGCGGCAGCCAGTCGTCAAGCCCGTCGCTCAGAAAGAGGAGCCCGTATCATCAGAACCGCGGGCGACCAAGAACCCGTCAGACATTAGCGTGGCCGCGCCGAAGCAGGAGGCGGAGAAGAAGGAGCTCGAGGTCAGCTGCAGCAGCAGCGGCGTCTCGTCTTGGCTCGCTGCGTTCCTGCCCAAGTCGCTGCTGGCGTTCGTGCGGCACCGCTGCATGAAGAAGACGAACCTGGTGGTGCTCTGTGTGGCGCTGCTGCTGCCTATGGTGCTCGCGCGCAGATAAGGCGGCATTCGGGTGGTCGAGCCCAGTAACAAACCATAATACTATTTGTCCAGTTAGCCAGTTGCTGCGCTTCAGTTTGTCCGGACTCATGGCTCGGAAAGTGGATGATGCAAGTAACCGTTACGGTGTATGGAAGGATCCAATTTAGATCGGATCTGCATCGAGGCCGCAATGCATCGATCTCAGATAGATTCACTTCAACGTGTGGACGTCCGGGTCTGTGAGACAGCAGAGCTGGAGCCTGCGATCGGATTTGCCCCAAGGTGAAAAATCTGCCCTCCGCCAAAAACGAGCTGCGGTGCCCCAGCGGACGGAGCTGCGGCTCCGACTCGAGTGGAACGGCGCGGCGCGAGGTGTCCGAGTCAGCCATCACTGTCGCAATTCACACGCTGACAGAGCTGGGCCCAAATGAGCCCCGCCAAATTTCGACTCCTCCTGCGTGAAGAGTACAGCAACGCCTCGCGAAAGCCGCCGGAAGCGCTTGGCCAACCCGAGAGAGAGACAGACAATTCTATTTAACCTGTTACTGGTTTGTCGACGTCTGGTATGTCCTTAGCCTGGTTAGCAACGCCGGTGCCTTATGGTCCGGTGGTTGTGCGGGGCCCGTCACCGTGAGCGTTTGGCCAACCCGGGCGCATTTGAAAAGGCTAAGTCGCGCGGCAAACGAGCCACCGACGATCTTCGCGCAAGTTGAAGTGGCTCTATGCGACTTTTACACGTGCTTTTACTGTGGGCGATACGCCGCGTTAGACGCCCGATTTTTAGCCCGGCCGCGAGTCCTGGCGTATGCAAATTTGCAAAAGTGATTTGACGCAGCGACATTTTAGCCACCCTCCAACTAAAAAATAATAACAGATCGAGGCTCGTCATAGTGACAGAAGGTGCCTCATTACATCCTGCCACGTGAAGTTACTGTACCGGCGGCGCAAACCTGGGTCGGCGAAGGCAACATCTGCCTGAACACAAGCTGCACGCCTGTCGAACTTCGACTCGAAGAGAGCCTTTCCTGCTGCTGTCGCCCCGAGACGCTGCGTAGGTATAACTATTGTGAGAAGTCAATACCGGTACGGTATTCGAAGCACTTCAACAAATTTACTACTTGTATAACTTACCAACAAAGGTTTTTCATGACAGACACATTGTGTCTACAACTGTATACAGTACATGTACTCCGCGCGGTGAAGTATGCACGCTTGTCAAAGAGATGCCATGGTAATCGAGCATGCCAATTGGCCCTGAAGATAATGATGTGGGCAAACCTGCCGAGAAATGATGAGGCCCCTCAATGCGGTTGCTTCGCGACAATAGCAACGCTTGCAATAACAGCTTACGGACTTGGGCAGCGATACCCCGTCCTCCTAGCCCAGCTCAAAGATGCACACATAGCTACATGTATAATATATGGCTGCGTGCGACATCGCCTGCATAGGATATGCTCGACCGCTCGCTGAAAATCTGTGGCCGCCACCTTATACATGTATGCGCACGTTTTGGAAGCCGCCTGTTTCTGCGGGCTAAGATCGTTTCAACTTCAAGATCGATGGGTCGGGGACAACGCGAGTTCTGTTCAGCAGCGCGGCGGCGGCGAAAACTTGGTGGCCATGTGGGGCGAGGCCATCCACGGCGCCTTCGCATGCCGTTCCAGGCTGCAACCCCCCCTGCTACATCGCCTCACTTTTTGATCTGCGCTGATTCGGTCAAGTGGACGAGTGTTAGAAGTCTGGATCGCACCCCAGCACCACGAGTCACCCACTGCATCGCCTGCCATGAGGGAGATCGACGCGCGCGTCACGGGCTTCGACTACACGACGTTCCACGCCTACACGACGGAGGTGGAGGTGGACGGCCGCGTGTGGACGCTGGCCATCCGCTACAACGCGTTCTACCAGTTCTACACGCGCCTCACGGCGCTCGAGAAGCACTTCAACGTGGACTTCCCGCCCAAGGGCGGCCTCTTCTTCTCGCCGCCGCCCGAGGAGCGGCAGGAGCAGCTGGACGACTTCCTGCTGAGCACGCTGGCCTACTTCGACATGCGCGGCCACCCCAAGCGCATGGAGGCGCTGCTGGGCGAGCTGCTGCAGATCCCCGAGCACTTGGACCTCAAGGATGACGAGGAGCGCACGGCCAGCGAGGGCAGCTCCGTGGCCGAGGAGCTGCTGCTGGACACGCCCATGCCCGGCCACAACGACAACGACGACGACTTCCTGGAGAGTGGCCACGAGAGTGACGACCACGAGGAGGGCCATTCTGAGAGGGACAACCAAGTTGAAGTGGCCCGGAAAGTCAAATCCGAGCAGGAAGCTCCTGCTGTCCAGGAGAACGACGTCGAGCTGGAGATGAAGCCCGAAGCCGTCGAGGCCGAGGCTGAGCTGGAGGAGAAGGCACCTATCGTTCAGGCTGAGACTAAGGAGGCTCCCAAGGCGGAGTCGGACGAGGCCATGCCGGCCAAGCACGACAAGGAGCTGACCGGCGGTTCCGTGGCCAAATCGTACATCGCCATGTTGCGTCGTCAAACGCTCGTCAACGGAGCCATCCAGGCGGCTGTGGTGTCGACGATGAAGGAGAACGTCGAGAAGGCCAAGGCTGCCAAGGAGGAGCAGGCCCATGCCGAAGAGGTAGAGCAACTCAGTGATGACAAGGAGGAGGAGGTGAAGGCTGTGAAGGTGCTGGAGACTGCTGAGAAGGAAGAGCGTGTTGAAGCCAAGGAGGAGGATATCAAGCCCGTGGTCACAGTGGAGACCCAGGAGCAGCAGGAGATTGCCATCCCAGAGCTGGAAGAGAAGCCTGCAGCTCCGGTCCAGGATGAGCCGGCTGAGACCCTGGTGGCTGTTTCGGAGGTGGTCGAGAGCGTTTCGATAGCCCCGCTGGAAGAAGCTGTCGAGCCGGTGGTGGTCAGTGCTGACGCATCAGTTACGAAGCCTGAGCAGGACGTCGACACACAGGATCCAGCTCTGGCTTCGGCGATAAAAACGGAGGCACCGGCGCAAGCGGAGTCCGTCGAGGATGAAGAGGATGCTGCCTCTGAGTCAACCAAGACGGAAGCCGAGTCTGAAAACCCCGTGATGAGCTGGTTTCACCGCATGGGCACGTTCGGTCCGTCCGCCGTCGAGAAAGAGGAGCAGGAGCAGGAGGCCGCGGCCGCCGCCAAGAAGGACCAGGAGGAGAAGGAGGCTGCTGCACGAGCAGAAGCCGAAGTCACGGCCAAGGCGGAGGCCGAGGCTGCCGCAGCCGCAGCACACGCCCACGCCGAAGCAGAGGCCCTTGAGAAGGCCAAAGCAGAGGCGGCCGAGGCCGAGCTGCTGCACGCCGAACAGGAACTGAACCTGCGTCTGCAGCGCTACCGCCATCCGGTCTTCTTTCAGAGGTTCAACTGCGATGTCGGCACGTCCCGGTACTCCTTGCCGCAGCGCCTGAGCGACGGCATCATCGTGTAGAGCACTAAGCCGGCCGCAGCGCACAGTAACATATAAAATATAATGTAAGTAAGTCCGTCATGAAGAGTGTACCTACCGTAGTCACCCGTGTCATATCGCCGGAAGTATATACAGTAAATAGCTTGGCCACACACCCACGCACTTCTCTCGACCACCTCGCTGCCCCGAAATATCTCGCCACCGCAATATCTCGCCACCGCTGGCCATCACCACCGTGAGCAAGCAGCGTCCAGCCATCGATGAGGCCGGTAAAGATCGCGCCATGCAGCCAAGTCACCCACGCCGCCCAAGATCGCAAATACACACGTCCAGCGTTGCTGCGACGCAGGCCGATCTCGTTGCCATCTCCACCGACTCTCGTAGGTACATGTATCCGCACTGCAGCACATTGTGCTCTGTCGTACGCGCGTGAAAGCGTTCGCCGAAGCTTTCAGCGCCGAATCGATGGCGGCCGCGTCGGTGTCTGCCAGTCTGTCTCAATCTGAGACCGATTTCTGGGCGCTCCCCGCGGGCAGAACGCTCACAGAAGCGTGCTGCTTATCACGATCGCCCCGATCCCGGTGTCAACGCAGCGTCCAACTCGGGCCGCAATTCGCCGTCACTACAGTAGCGGCACCTGTTGCGCCCAAGCGGTTCAGAACTTGGGGCCAGGAGAGCTTGAAGATGACCTCGGGG
Organism: Phytophthora fragariae; assembly: GCA_009729435.1. NCBI lineage: Eukaryota > Oomycota > Peronosporomycetes > Peronosporales > Peronosporaceae > Phytophthora > Phytophthora fragariae. The sequence goes on along the minus strand of QQOI01000078.1, from coordinate 355,460 downwards.
CGGACTGGATACGTGGCAGTCCGCCACACCATCAGCATCATCACGGACGCAGCGAGTAATGCCCAGCGGCCGGAATCGCAGAACCCTGGCCTCGAGCCGCGGGCGTCTTCAATATGGCAGGCAGATCGCTTCTACCAAGATCGAGCTCTTCCAGCGGCGGTGAAGGCATCGGCGAAGTCGATGCTGGCAGCCAGGAAGCGCCACCAAAGCCAAGCCAGACGTGGATAAGAAAATAGTCACCTTGTCCATTCAACTGGTGCCACACAAAAGTGCATGTACATGGATGGATCCATACAGTATTGCGACCTTCCAGCAGCTCAAATGCTGGACGATTGCAATGCGGTTGATCACCAGGTAAAAGCGCTGCCACAGCTTGGTGACGGAAGCCGAAGCTGGCCCTGCATGGCCGTCGCGCCCTATCGTCGGGCCTGGGGGTGCCGAAGATGGTGCCGAGCGCGCAGAATTTGGCCAAACAAGGCGCGGGGCTGCAAAGACCTGGCTTCGATCGTATTAATAGCTCCATTGACGGCCCCATACAAACCAACACACGCTGCTTGACACATCACGACGACAGCAAATCCAACACCGGCTACTTTCTGTGCACCGGCGAGGGAGGGCGTGCGGTCTCGGACACCTTTGGCTAAGCCACTCACTCGCTCAGCTCGAGGCTGGCCATTCGAGATTCTTCGGCCTGGAGCGCACGTCTGTATCTCCACCATGGCGACCTCGCTGGCCACGCTCTCCGCGCGCGTGACGGGCTTCGACTACTCGTCCTTCCACGCGTACACGACGGCGGTGACGCTGGACGGCGCGTCCTGGACGCTGGGCATCCGCTACAGCAAGTTCCTGGCCTTCTACGACAAGTTGCGGTCCGCGGAGCGCGGCTTCAAGTTCGACTTCCCGCCCAAGGGCGGCTTCTTCTTCTCGCCCAAGCCCGAGGAGCGCCAGGTGCGTCTGGACGCCTTCCTGCAGGCCGCGCTCAAGTTCTACCAGCAGAAGAAGCGCCCCGAGACGGTGACCAAGCTGCTGCGCGAGTTCCTGGAGGTGGACAAGCGGCTCAAGGAGGCCAAGAAGCAGCAGCAGAAGAAGGAGAAGACGGCCGGCGACGAGAAGGAGCCCGTGCAGGAGCCGCAGCCCAAGGCGGAGGAGAAGAAGACCAAGCTCTCGGACAAGGCCCAGGACGGCAAGAAGGCGCTGGTGAACGCCGCGTTCGGCGCCGCCGTGGTGTCCGCCATCAAGGACAACGCCGTGGACGCTAAGAAGGAGGTCAAGGTCGAGAAGGTTGTGGAGAAGAAGGAAGTGAAGGTGGAGGAGAATAAGAGTGAAGAGAAGAAGGTGGAGGAAGTGAAGGTTGAGACCAAGGTGGAGGAGGTGAAGGAGGAGGTGAAGGTTGAGGCCAAGGTGGAAGAGAAGAAAGAGGAGGTGAAGGTGAAGGAGAAGAAAGAGGAGGTGAAGGTGGAGGAGAAGGTTGAGGTCAAGGTTGAGGTGAAGAAGGAGGAAGAGGTGAAGGTCGAGGATGAGAAGAAGGAGGAGGTGAAGGTTGAAGAGGTTAAGGAGGAGGCCAATCTGGCCACTACCACCTCTACGACGACGACGACGACGACTACGGGCGGCTCGACGGTTGTGGAGACGAATGTGACGAGCCAGCCGACGGCGAACAAGACGGTGGTGGGCAAGACGGTGACGATCACGAGCAAGGCGGACGACTCGCACTCGTTCAAGGTAGAGTTGACGGAGAAGAAGGCTTCGGTGGTGACGCTCACGACTGCAGCCAAGCAGATGGAGGAAGCAGCGGAGCAGAAGCCCAAGAAGAAGAAGCGCAGCAAGAGCAGGAAGTCCATCTCGATGGCCCCGGTCTCGACGGCGTCGACTTCGAGTGATGGCTTCGAGTCGCCCGATGGCGTGGACGATGTGTCCCGCGTGCAGAGGATCTCGGAGTCGCAGAAGAAGGCGCGCAACCAGCGCCGCAAGGAGAAGCGGAAGAAGAACCAGAAGAAGGTCCGTGCCAAGGACTTAAAGGCGTAAGAGGCCTGCCACCAGCACCACGCGTGTTTTCCATACGCGCGTGAGTGCGTGAGCTCAGCCGAACACAGTGTCGCGGCCGCAGGTCAATGCAGCTGCAAGTAGTTAGGTCAGATATCTATCGACGGTCGGAGCAGCCAGTGCCGTCACTGGAGAGTGGAAAGCAAAGCAGCTCGCTGCCACAGGCGCGAGCACTTGAATATTGATCGCTTGCTGCTCCTCCGATAGATCTACGTGTGGTTTTTATAAGTTGATGGCAATCAATTCTGCAACGACAACCGCATTGAGCAAGTGTTCGTCTTCCCTGCACTGCATTCCGACTGGAGTTGATATTGAATCTGTTTTTTTTCGTAGCGAAGTCAGGGACAACCGAGTTGAAGCTTATAAAGTTAAAGACTTGCTTATTCAAAAGAACCGGAGCGACATCTCTTTGAGGTCGCGCACTTCGGACTGCAGTTCGAGTCTCTCATTGCACTGCGAGTCACAGAGCATTTCGTAGGTTAGTTGCCAAGGATCACTCAAGCTTCTATCACCGTCAACACAAGGACGCACCATGGCCAAAACCTCCTTCCGAAGCTCGTTGATACGTTTCTCGTCGCGCTCCCGCCGCGCTTCGTAATGCTGGAACTGCTGATAGAGCTGACTGTCCTTGTCCGATTCGAGGCGGGCCAGTCGCTGCCGGAGTTGGGCCATTTCGCGCTCGAGCGTCTGGATCTGCGCGTCCTTGATCTCGAGGATCTTCTCGACTTCACCGACACTGACCGTGTCGCGCTGCTGCTGTTTCTCCATCTCGCGCAGTTCCCGGACCAGTTCACCTTTGGCGGTGAGTTGTCGCTCTAGCCAGAGATTTCCTTCGGTGAGTGCCGCTACCTGCGCGCGCAGCTCCAGCACATTGGCTGCGTGCTGCTTGTTCGTCGCTCGTAGCACAGCTACGATGTTTTCGTGGCTCGAACGCATCGCCACGATCTCGCGCTCTAATTCAGCAACACGAGTTGACCGCGACGCTGCGTTGGTGGAGCTGTTCGACGTCGGTGACTTTGGCGGTGACGACGATGACGGCGTTGAGAAGGAGCTGTAGCTTGATCGACGCTCCATCGGGGATCGCCCGACGTTCGTCCGTCGGAAAAACAGCGGTCGATCTCCACTCCCGGTGTCGGTCTCGACCAGCTTCTTGTCGGGTGAGATCGACTCCACTGCGGTGTGTTCTAGGCGACTGCGTGGACTTATCGGTAGCGACATTCCTCTCACACGCGGCTCGGGTGCAGACGCTGCGGACGCCTCACTGACATCGTCACGGGGACTTGGCATGATGGGCGAGCCTTGGCCGTCTTCGCTGTCATCGTCGAATGCATCAACGTGGTCGAAGGATAGCCCCAATAAGCTGTTGGAACGTCGCGAGAGCGAGTTTTCTGAGGACGATGTTGGAGAGCGTCGAGGCGATCCGCCCTGGCTGGCAGCAACTCGGAAGCTACTTGAACGCTCAAGACGAAAGGAACGGGTCCTTTCGGTCGAAGCAGCTTGAGCGTCGGTAGGACTGTTGTGGCGGGAACAGCGAGTGCACCCCGTGGACGATTCTCGCGGAGATGCTGCAGGTGAACGCCTTGCCGTATCGAAGTCGCTGGGCCTTGGAATCGCGCTAATATCGATCGGTGGAACGTAGAGCGCACTGGTACGCCCAACCGAGACGAGTCTGGATGCGACTTCGATTGACAAAGTTTCACTGCTGGGGCTTTCACCCGGGCAGATCATTTCGGTGATGACACTCGACAGCTCGCGAATTACTGTGGGTTGCTCGTTCAATGAAGCAACGATGCTATTCTCTTCAGTTGCGCTGTCCTCAGTTGAAACCATCGTGACAATGTTTGAAGACGAAATAGTGGATGCCACAACGCTGCTGTTGTCTTCTGCTGTGTCTTCTTCGCCCGGAGCTGCGGTGAAGCTTTCAGCTTGACTGGAGAAGGACACAGTGCTCTCCTCCTCTTTAATCACTTGTAGATCACCGTCATGTTCTTCTGTTGTCACTACTGTAGGAGCCTGCATCGAGTAAAGCACACCTTCAGACTCTTGGACTGCGGGCCAGATCTCATCAATCGATTCACCGATAAGAGGTGGCAGCGACGGCTCTGGAGACAGCAACTCGATACCTTCGCCTGTCAGCGTAGTTGGTGTATTCTCGCTTGTTGAATGGACTGTGCTCGCTGGTTGCTGGAAACTACTGAAGCGATTCGGTGATGCTGGAGACGCCGGTCCAACGGAGTCGTCGATGGGGCGCGAGTTGAAGCTGTTGATTCGTCGGACGGCGGATGGTTTGGGTGACAACGGGATAGCGGACTGCCTCCGTCGGTCGTCAGGGGTGAGCTTGCTTCCGGGGCTCAGCGGTTGAGGCATCTCCTGAGTGAACGACGAAAACCGTCGGAACGGCGACGGCGGCCTCAAACCCGATTTCGCGGAAGGAGACGACGGCGTGCTTGATGATGGCGACGCCTCTCTGCTTCTCCCTGGCCCCACTGTCCTAAGAGAAATAAAGTCGAGCTGTCGACGGAAGCCCTTGAAGGTCTTCATCAATGGTGACGTCGATACCTCGGAGTTCGTAGCGACCACTTGCCCCTCACCATGTTGGTCCGTGGACGCACTGCTGCTGCAACTGCTGCTGTCGTCCGTGATGGGCGACGGCGGGCCCTTGAGAATGTTGCCGGGCTCTTTGACGCAGTAAATCTCCTTCCGTCGCACGAAGACGCCGTGGTTGGTTGGACAGTAGAAGTACCGCTCTTTGCCCCGAGTGCCGTCGGTGTCGCCTTTGGGCTCGTCCAACGCGACGCCATACCACTCGCCTGACTCGTTGGCGAGTTTCCCGACGTACCTCACGGTCCCATTGCGTCTACGAGAGAGAACGACTCGACTGCCCAATGGAACTCGCATCACGGGCGACAAGCCCTGCGCTGCCGTTAGAGACGCCCGCGGCTTCGGGATGCTGGACGCCATGGACGCAATACTACAACGCAGATAGAAACTCGGAGTTACGAGACTCTCTTGACCCCCAGCTTTCTGAGACTCGGACGTGTCGAGTTAAGCTAATTTTACCGGCGATGGTCGTCCTCGAGCCTTCACCCGAGCTTTGGCATCAGGTGGAGTGCTGCGGCGTCGGCGGATAAGAAGGTAAGCTTAGATAGAAGCAGCTATTCCAGTCAGCCCCTGTGGACGTGAAGCTGTCCGTCTATTTCAAGCGATACTTTGCACTTCCGCGTTGAATGCCAGGACCAGCGCGAACAACCCAAGTTATCGATTTTATTCAAGGGAGCGTGTAGTGGAATCCGGATACCAAGCTGGATCCACCGCAGTAGACGAAACCCCAGTCCAAGTCTGGGGAGTGTCCTGGTGCGATCACCGGCTCTCCAGGACTGATGTGCCTGAACTGGTACATCCAGGTTCAGGGCGGTGGTCGATCCACAACAAGTGGATTCGACTACAGTTTCATTTCTACCTGTTATGGTGCCGCCAGAGATCCAAGTGGAATCTCTGGTAGCCGTGCATGTTTCCTTCGAGCTGACGCCAGCAAGGAAGGACTGTATATTACATTGAGTTTAGAGGGCAGCAACCCTGCTGCCAATTCTACTCACTCTTCATTCTGCCAGCTACCCAGCAGGCAGGCTATATCTTTCATAGCAGGCTCGCCACCTGCCCCGACCGTCTTTCAACCTCAATCAAAATCCGGAAAACACTACAGAGCGACACGAAGCTACTGCAGTAAGTACCCGTGCAACTAAAAGAGCTCAGATTCTACATATTCAAGCTGTTCGTCCCTACCGCAATCCTTGCCACCCGACGTCGTCACGGCCTTCACTACAGCCCATTCATCGGGCCAATCAGTTGGTACAGTGCAAGGACATGAACATGAAAGGTTAGAGTGTGGACGCGAAGAGGACACTGCATTATTGGGTGGCAGCTGATTGTAGCGACGTTGATATCATAAGCGGGTGTCGCCATCGTGAACAGATACGTACCAACCTATTGCTGCGGCAAAAGCTGTGATCCTGTCTGAATAATGGGCCTGTTTGCGAACAGCTCTGGGAAAACGATTTCACTGTAATGTTTTTTCTCCAATATGATAAAAACACAACAGCAAAGCCTCGGGCTGTGCCATCCATCATGAGAGCACCGCTACATGAAACCTATTGCTCTTTCATGACCAGGCAGCCTCCAAGTTGAGTCTCGCGATGAACCAGTTAGCGTGCCTGGGGAGCTCACTGGTTAAGGCATAGCACACTCGAGCTTTTGCCTGCGTTCGTGTGGACCACAGACTGCAATTCCTACTGTATGCCGATTGCGAGACTTCACTCATGCAATACTTTTCACGAGGTTAAACCCTTATGATATTTCCTCACGACGTGGCACGTGGCTTATAATTTGAGTTCAGTCGCAGGTTGGCACAGCGCAATTAACGCCGTCTACATGATTGGTTGAGGGTGAGCGGTTTCGATTGCCTGCGCCGGCCGTCTCCTGTATGATACCACAAGATCGAGGCGAACGAATGGAGATGCATGGGGTGGTGGGGTCAACCATTATTCCTCGAAATAGGAAGAATTCGCCTGGGTCTACAACTCGAAACGTGCCCGTACGACAATAGCAGATCTCAACGCGAGACGTAGGAATAGCATCGCCGTACCAAGCCCCTTTACTGCCTGCAGCCACAAAGCGAGGAAACCCGCGCCCGGTTCAATGCGGGAGTGGGTTAAGCATCTTGTCACAGCCGTTGACGACCGCCCCCGGTCCCAGTGCTAGGTAGCACGCAAGAATTGGACGTGCTGTACAATGGACCGATTCCCGTGGGCTATTTTCGTATAGATTTCGTGTCTTAAAAATCGTGTACAGATCTCGTACAGCCCGCAGGCCGCTTGCTGTCTAAATGCATAGATTCGGTACAGATCTGAGGTGCCACTTTCAAGTTGAAGTGACCCTCACCCACGCACGTCAATAGCACTCCCTGGCAAGCCCCACCACTCAGCAGCGATCATGGTGTCTGCAAGCAAGCGCTGCGGGCCCACAGGGACGCAAGGCTACAGCGATTCCGATACTATGGCGCTGCTAACTATCATCAATGAACCACGTGGCTCGAACGGGCCCGCCATTTGTTCAATGAGCGTCTTGCGGCAGTCGACGGCCGTGACATTATCACGGCCTTCGACTGCGTAACTATTATACGTTCTAATGCCGGCGTCACCGAGTGGGAAGACTCGTCGCCCCGTCACCCGTGTTCTAGCGGTTGAAATGAGTCAAATACCACAACGTGACTGTGGAAGACGAGGCCAGCTTAAACGCAGCGTCATTTCCTGGCAGGAGACAGAAGCAGTCTGGTGAGGGCGTATTTACGGGGATCTCGAGTTCCGTGGCAAATACACCCTCATCAGACTGCTTCTGTCTCGCTGACACCGCTTGCGGGTGGCCTCGCCCCTCGCCGGCATTGCGGTGGCAGCGCTCGTAGACGCGTCGATGAACTCGTCTTCGTCGTCCGCACTATGCTTGCCAGTGTCAACGGCCCCGGTGAGCAGTGCAGGAGTGAGAGAGCAATATTCACCATTCTATCCATACCATCTACACATCTAGAAATCTGTCGGAGGGGGGGTACCCTCCGACAGAAGTGAAATCTGTCGAGTCGACGGCGGACTCGAGTTGTCTAGAAGTGGCCGTTTTATGGAATTCTGTACGAATTCTGTACAAAATGGCCGCGACAGATCCTACGGGAATCGGTCCAATGTAAGCGAATAACGCGATTTCACGATGTATTGTCTCGTGTCACGACGATAAGTGTGTGCCGCGAAGACAGCGCCGAGATGGCAGAACGGCACTGAGCCGAGCCCGATCTTGAGCTTCGCCCCACTAACATGCACCACAAACTCTATGATAATGCTGCTGGCAGTCGAGTGAGCCTCGCCAGCTTTCAGCCTCACACGCACATTTTCGGCGATGCTTACGATTCGTGTCTTTACCGCCCGCTCTCTTTAACTGGACTTACCCCTTTGAACGCATACTTCCCTAAATCTCATTCTTCCTACCTCAAATGAAATCAATTCATTCTCTCATTCTATCAATATTCACAGGTCCCGTTTGTCACACTTTCTCAACTTGTCGGTCTACAAAACCGCCGATACGTTCTCGCAGGTTTCCGTTTTTTCTTCTTCTCACTCATCCCCCCTCCAATCGTGTGCAGTGCAAGAATAACCCCCCTCTCTCGGCTGAGTGAGCAGGACCACTGCAAATTGTAATAGAATCTCCTCCATTCTCGCTTCCACCAGCCGAATCCCGCAGCTAAAGTGCGCACTACATACAGTGACTGAGTGAGGAAGTGATAACCCCCCGACCACACGCATCATGCACTCGCCCGGCCGCTTCCGCGCCACGTCGCGCGCCCCGCGCCGCCTCCCGCACTGGGACGCGGACCCCGACACGGACGAGGCCGCGGACGACGCGTTCCTGTCCGCCAGCGACCTGGTCAAAACGCTGCAGCCCGTGCCGCGCCGCCCCGGCCAGAGTCGCCGCCCCCTCATGGCCGGCCGAGATCCCCCGCCGCCACCCCCGCCGGCGTCGCGCCGCTGGCCGCCGCGTACGTCCACGGAGAAAAAAATAAAATTTGGATGCGGGTCGTTGCGTTAATTAACTTTTTATATTTTATATTTATTTATGGATATTTGCCATGTTGCCGCAGCGCTGGAGACGCAGACGCCGCTGGGCTTCAACGACTGGCCGTTCGACGGGTCGCCCGCCCACGAAGACTCGAGGACGCCCAAGCCCGCAGCAATGCGCGCGCCGCGCGCCTTCCCGGGAGATCCCCCGCTGGACCTGGACGTGCTGCAGGCCGACGACTACGAGGCCGCGCGCGCGCCGCCTTCCAGATGGGCTACGACCCGGAGCCGCCGCGCCACAGCCAGACCCAGCTGCAGCGCTACCACCAGCAGCAGCGCCAGTACCAGCGGGCCATGCAGCGCGAGTTCGGAGACCCCACGCACATGTACCGACGCGCGGCCAGCCACCCGGAGCACGAGCTCTACACGAGGGACGTGAGGGCCCGCGAGGCCATGGACGACCTGCCGTTCGACCCGCCGCGCCGCATCCCACGCAGCACGCCGCCGCAGGGCGCGTCCTCCACGTCGTCGCCGCTCGAGTCTTTCGGGCTGCGCAGCATGAGGGACCCCCACGCGGCCAGAGGCGTGCAGAACCGACGCTTCAATGCGCCGCCAACGTCGACCCACAGCCCCGGATTTGGCCCCAGGATGGACGAGTTGCCCCTCGAGCCAGCCATGCTGGAGATGTACACGGACGAAGTGGACTCGCCGCCCAGCGCCGCGGCGCCGATGCCAAGACGACGAGAGTACGCGCAGCCGCCGCCTCAGCAGCGACAGCGGATCCCCCACCAGCAGATGCCGAGGAGACTGCAGTCGGCCGACCGCAGCAATGACAACGACGTCATGATGGCCGCCAGACGACCATTCCATGATGCAGACTTGCCGCGCGATCGCCGTGGACCGGAGAGTCGCGCGGTGTACGAGGAGCTGGTGCCGACCCCCACAGGATCCGCAATCTCCCAGAACAACGACTACGCGAACCTGTCCCCCAACGGAAGAAGTAACGATTCGGACGTCGTGAATGGTCTGTCGCAGAGTAGCAGTGCCCAACTTGGCCGATCACGACCGAGTCTGCCGGTCGAACGCCCGCAGAAGGCCAAGCGACCTCGACCTGACGAGACGCCGACACCTCCTGCTGGAGCCGCCATGACGACCGAAGAGCCTGGAGCAGCGGCGAAGACCAGAAAGACTAGAGCTAAGAAATCTGCAGTGGACACTGCCGCCGTTGCGTCGCCTTCCGAAGGAAACGATGGGGACTCGCAGCCCAAGCGCCGCTGTGGACGCAAGAGCATGAACTACTCGTCCGAGCAGAAGCGTGAGCGCAACCGTGCGGCCGTGAAGAAGTGTCGACAGCGTCAAGCTCTGAAGCTGGAGTATCTGCAACACAAAGCCGAGTCGCTGGCTGCGGAGAACCAGGCACTTTCCGAGATGCTCGTAAAGAACACGGAGCTGGAGGAGGAGCAGCGCTCGTCGTTGACGCGCGGCATTCAGATGGATATCCTACTCAAGATCAAAGAGATCTTCACGCAGAGTCTGCCCAAGGACTTTGTCCTTGACGCGGACTCAATTTGGGACCTGAACTCGGTGCTGGCCGTGTCGATGCCGTCGCGCTGCTACTACGGCATTGAGAGCATCAAGGATTTCTGGCGCACTTCGCTTCGTATGCGCAACAAGGGCAAGATCCGTTCGTTCTGGGCGTGGCTATTCCGCCTGCCACCGGGCGACCGGTTCACGGAGTTCGACATTCAGCCCTTCTCACCGACATCCAACCTCTACTTTATTTCGTGGACCACCAAGTCGACGCCCCCACTAGCGGGCTCCATGGTGATCATGTTCGGCAACGGACACCGGGTGACGCTCCACGTCGAATGCTTCGGCTGGTTGATCTGGCGCTACCTGCTCACGAACGAGCCGTTCCCGGAGCCTCCGCTGGAGTGACGAAGGCTGAAGCAACGAGGACATATCAAGGAATAGCAAGCGACAAGTATCAAATACAAGCGGAGAGAGGTGGCACAACGATGGGGTCCTTTCGAATACATACAGTGAACAAAGTGGGTCTTACCGTTATACTACTAGTAGTATTACTACTACCGTAGTATTCCTGTACGATGAACTGAAAGGCTTTGGAGAGAAACCTCTTCTATCCTTAGCATTTGTTGCAATTCCTGTGTATGCGCGCCGTAAAGCAGAGAACTGCGACGCAAAACACGGGATGGATGGCCAGTGCTAAGGAAGACAACAACGAAGGCGAGACAGTCGTGAAAGTCGATGACGACAATGCCAATGCTGTTCAAGTGGAGCCGCCGACTGGTGAAGGCAATTCAGAAGTGCTGCCAGCTCCTGAAGTCGTCGAGTTAACCGCGTCGAAACCTGACGAGATCACTCCAAATGTCGACGAAGGAGATGAAGCTGCACCCTGTCCAACGCCTCAAAGCGTTGAAAGTGAGTTTCAAACTGGGCCAACTGAAACATCAACGCCGACAGCGGCGACAGATATTGGCGCTGCCGCACCAACATCAGCGAAACTCAGTGATGAAGATCAACCTAAGCCTCAAACCGTTGATGTCTTGCCCATTGCTGACCCCGTCCCCCAAGATGAATTATTATCCACAGGTAGTTCTGATAGCTCCGCGGTGGCAGTAAGGCAGGAAGTTTTAGCAGTAGAACTCGAGGGTGTCAAGGTTGAGGCAAAATCTCCAGAGCCAGGTGCTGCCGTTGCGAACGAGGGCCAAGTACCTCCCGTTGAAATGCAGTCTTCGTCTTCTGAATCGCCTGCTGATCCTCCCGCACCAATGGAACATCAAGGTGATTATCTAGTCCCTGAAGATGCTGGCAATGTGGAGCGAGTCGAAGCGGAGTTGACATCCCAGCAATGCTCAGCAGCCTTACCTGCAAAACCATCAGGATTTTTAGATTCCCTCACCGCGGACTTTGCTCCTGACACTAAGGCTGCATGGGCTCAGATCTTTGGACCGCGCTACGAAGAAGGCGATGAAGACGCGGAGTCACAAGCGGACAATCAATCCATTGCGGACTCGACAACAGGCTCCACCTCATCCCGGATTTCGTTTAAGTCAAAGTTGGCCCGAGAACGGAAGCTAGACGAGCAAATCCAAGCAAGCCAGAGACGGTATCGAGAGCGAGTACTACGCAACGCTGCTGCGAACAACGCTGCAACGAAGCGAGACCGAGCCAAAGCTTCTCGTCGACCACAAGCTCAAGTCCCTACCCTCTCTCCATTTGAACGGGCCGGACTATCATTGACCCAAGTTCGCTTTTGTACCGAGAAAGCCCTTGATGAAACGTGTAAATGTTTTCGACATCTTTACGCGACTGCGATGGAAGAAGTTGAAGGATCTGTGAGCCCACCCACCCAAGGCGTCTACATAACACAGGGGGAACTCGAGATGCTGCTCCGCAAGCTCTTTGATCCTCCAGAACTAACGCCGTCAAACTCTAGTAATCGAACGGGGACCTTAGCTGGCCCCCTTGAATTCACAATTACCCACGACGCTGGACTTGCCGAAGGGATACCGATGAGTACACAACTACAAGCAAGCTGGTTCATACCCTTCGGAGATCTCCCGCAATTGAGGATCTTGGTCATGAAGATTACAAAGAGGCATCTGAACGAAGACAAGCTTGCAATTGTGAATCGACATCTCCAGAAGCAGCTTACACTGCTGCCTCTATCTGCGAAGCTGCAAGATTTGGTGATACAGCTTTCGAATTACCAGATGAAAGAGCCCCCTGATGTATCGCTAAAACAGCGCTTGCGGTCTTCGGTCGATCTTGCTCAAGATTTACTGAGATACATCGCTGTAAATGAGATCATGTCGACAGAGACACAAAGTGAGGACTACCAAAACTTCCTGCTCTTCTTACCAGTACGTCCGGCAAATATACTCGGGCGATAAGACTTGTCACTGACGTGTAACTTATCGTAATGAATGACCAGGTGGAGCTCGTCGCGAAGACGCAGCTTTCGAGTGTGGTTTGTGCCCAGCGACTTGTATTTTTTCGGTTCCTGATTGACATCGTAGCAGCGGAGAGATCGCGTCTCAGCTCAAACTCAACAGAATCGGCCCCTCCTGCCGTGACCGACCGTGCTTCGAGCTCGACACAAGCTCGCCGAAAGACCATAGTCGGTAAACGAAGAAGCTCTTCAAAATCAACTATTAAGCGCGATTCGGGATCCGATGATACTCCTGAGGGCTGTGACGAACCCTCAGACTATCCCGCAGAGGGTGATGAGGTGCCGTCGATCCATGCAGCTCACGGCAGCGTACCCAGTACATTTGAGGCAGAAGTTAACGAAAACCCAGGAGAGAGTGACCCATTTGAACAGCCGATAGAGCAGCCCGGGGACGAATGCGAGAAACCTGCAAGCCAGCTGCAGCAACAACTCGAGGCTGCAATAGCCCAACTCCGGCAAAGTCTCCCAGCCATCGATTCGGATCTGGACCAAGACGCGAAGATTTATACAGTAAATCCGGCGATTCGAGCCACATACCTCGCCGCGGTTGCTTGCCAACAAAGCGTGCATATTATGGTGCGTGCTCATTCGTGTTTGAAAATGGCATCACCTGATCTGATGTGCGACTTGTTTGTGCCTCGATCTAGCTCGAAAACAGCATCGACGTTGACTCCACAATGTCGGACAAGCTGATGCACTTCATCGAGGCTCTGGCAGCGATCAAGCTTCAAACTAGTGATCAAGCCTCAATCTCGCCACCAGCAGGAGATGACCATCCCCCACAATATGCACCAAAGTTCCCACCTCCATACCCAGAGTCAACCGTTCCAGAAGAAAATGACGATCACAGTGAAAGCGGAACTGTTGAGACCCAGTTCCCCCCTGCGTACGCAATAACAGCACCATCATACTGGACCTTTGCTCCGTCCATTCCTGAGCCCAAGTCCAGTATCGCCAAACTAGCGAGTAAATCTCCAAGTAACAAGTCCGCCGACCTACGCAGTCATTTCATGTCGAGGGATTCGCCAGGTAAGAAGCTGCGCAGTCGTATCTGAAACGATGCTAGACTAACCATCAACTGTTGACTCGTAGGTGTGGGTGCGTACAACATCCAACGTGGTGAGAATCTCATGTTCGAGCAACGACCGAGTTATTCATTCGGACCGACGGGGGAACCCTCAAACAAAGCGCACGCAGCCCCACGTTCTGACTCAAACGCTTCGACATCAAACAGTAGCGTTCGAAAGCCAAGTGCTCGCTCAACTCTACGCCAGCGGATGAAATCCTCGCTGGCATTCACCCCTCCGACGCTTCGCCCACCAGAAGAAGACCAAGAATCGCTCCGAGTTCATGTTGCGTCCCAATGCGACGACAGTCGTCTCCAGGAAAGTCGCAGCGAGGACTCGTTCAACGATCTTCCTCCTCATTACGGCGCAGGGGACGCAAATGAAGCCCCCGACGAGCGGCCCGAGGGCGACGAAGCGCAGGACTTGCGCGTGGAGACTGAGATGGACCGTGCGCTGCGTCTGCAACAGCGCATGTTCATGGACGAGTTCGTGCAGCAGGTGGTCTCAAACCAAGACTCGCCGCCCCACTTCGTTGCTCGAGTCAAGTCCAGCGCCGACAGCGCGCAACGCTCCGGATCCAGGTCCAAGCCGTACTGGGCCACGAGCCAAGTCTCTCCAGGCATCGAGAAGCTGCTGCAAAGGCAGCGACGCGTTCCCTCGGCGTCAAAGCCCCGAGCTCCATCAACTTCCACCCACCAGACCCGACCAACTCGTCGGAAGGCGCCACCGTCGCCTCCTCCCCGTCGCCAGCTCGACAACGACCAGCACCTCGCGTGGGCTGCCCGCATCAGCGAACTGTACCAAGCAGGCGCCTCCGCTCCCGAGCAGTAGCAGCAGCAACAGCCACCAATTGTACGATAAGTTTTTGACCCATAGAGTCCAGCAACGGCATTAAACGCATCGTGACGGACTTTTAAGCTGCTTAGCTGACGTGAAACATGGACAGGAAGAGCTGCAGCTCCTTGGCGTCTCCTGATCTAGAACTAGAACTGTCCCTATTTTTCTTGGTTTTGGGATCTGTAGTCTTGGTCAAAGACCTGGCATAGGGCTCTTGTCGCCGTCGTGTGCTCGCGGACTTCTGCAGCCTCTGACGGCGTTGCTTGCCGCTGTTCCCCGCCCTCGAAGCTTCTTCCTCGTCGTCCTCTTCGTCGTCGCTGTCGGCCATGAACGTCGCGATGGCGGCCAGCTGCGCGCTCTGCTGGAAATTGGGCGGTAGTTCGTCCATGAACAAGAGCGGCATCTCCTCTTTCGCCTCCGCAACGGGCGCCTTGGGGCCACGCGCCACAGCGGGCGGCGAGGGTTCCGACATGCGGGACGGTCTCTTCGAGTTGTGAGTCACAAATTTAGACCTGAATCTGGAAGTTCCAAATCGGGAAGTTCCAAATTGGAACTGTAAATACCGGTATTCGCAGGAAATCAAACCATACCAAAACCAAGTTAAATGTGATGCTTAGACTTTTCACAGTTAGCTGAAACTCATTACCGGTATGTTGGTGCAGTGCGAGGTGGTAGGCGGAACTGGCACACGACGCGATCGGCGCCTCCCGCGGACAGCAAGCAGTGCTCGTTCTTGGTTACGACCCAATTCGTGACGGACGCTGCATGACCGTCGGTAGCCATCGCTGCCCCGTCGAAGTCTTCGCTGAGCGTCGATCCATTCACGAGGGACGGGTACCGCTTGGATGTCCAGTGGACATCCCGCACTTGAGCGGCTGGTAGCGTCCTCCATGTGCCGAGTTCCCAGAATCGAAGCAGCTCCTGCTCTCCAGCGCCACTGCAATGCACACGGAGCACCGCTCGATCCCGAGCGAAGTCGAGGCGAACGGCGTCTGCAGCTCGCATCGACCCCCGCAGAATCGTGACCTTGCGGTAGCTAGCCGCGTCGTACACGTGCACGGTACCGTCCTGACACCCGACAGCCAGCAACCGGCCATCGAGCGAGTACTGCAGCGACAGGACGGCACGAGCTTGTTGCTGGTCCTGCCAGCAGCTCCACTGGGTCACGACACCGTCAAGTGCAGCGGTGAGCACGCGGACGACGCCGTCGATGGTCCCCACCGCCAGGTGCTTACCGTCGGCGGAGAACGCCAACGCTCGTAGTTCATCGCTGTCACCGGCAAACTCAGACGCAGACTCCCAGCAGTGGAAGCCCAACAGCGAGCGGGTGGCCGCGTCCCAAAGGCGGACGACTCCGTCGTCACCGGCAGATGCGAATTGGGCGCGCTTACTCGGATGCACTGCCAGGCCGCACAGTTGACCATGAGCGTGACCACGAACGTACACGTGGAGTCGCCAATCCTTCTCCTGCGTCCTTGATGAACCTCCTTCCACAAGTTCACACACTTCACTTCCTGCAGTGGTGAACAAGACGTGGCCGTCACGAACCGCAAGCGACTGGAGCTTTGTGCTGGTAAGGGGCAGTCCAGCATTGAGCTGCGCGATATCGGCCACGACGCGAACAAGCTCGAGCTGCGCATTCCAAGCGCAGATGCGAGAATCGGCGCCTGCTGAATACAGCAACGACTGCTTGCGGTCGACGGCTAGCGCTGGAATTGCAGCGTCGCCGTGTGCATCGTGTCGAACGCCGACACAAACGCGGTCTTTCCAGAGATATAAACTCCCGTCTGCTTGGCTGGATACGACCACGCGCGCTCGTCCGGACATGTGTGCGACCTGCAGCAGCGTAGCTTGCGGGTTGCACTCCTTGTGACTCGTTAAGAGGCCGCTCTTCAAGCCTGTAGGTCGGTTCTCGTCATCACCTCCTCTTCCTGTGTTCGCAGTGCTCTGCTGCCAGAAGAGAATGTGTTGATCTCCGCAGGTCACCAGCTCGCCGTCCTCGCCGAAGCTCAAGCCCCAGACCCTTCGAGTGGAGGTCTTGCAAGTCACTAGCAACGTCGCACGGAGGCGGCCGCCTTCACTTTCACCGCCAGAGATGGCGTATATCGCCAGCCTGTGATCCGGTCCCATGCCAATCGATGCAAGACGATGTCCATCAGGGCTGAACTCAAGCAACAGGAATCCGGGGCGATGGTTGGTAGCAATCCGAACGATCGTGCTGCCGCTGTTCGCGTCCCAAATGATAATTTCAGGTGGCTTATAATGTCGAGCAACGAGGCATTCACCCGACGCAACCAGATCCCCCTTCGGATGTACTGCCAACGCTGAAATGACTGCGTGGCGTCCGGACTCGGCTCGGTAATTTAGTAGCTGAGTTTGCGTCTTTGTGTTGTACACGACCCCGCAGGCACCAGCGGCGTACACGATCTCCCACGCATCGTCCGCGTAAAAAACATTTCGACTACTTGTGGCACCAGAATTGAGTCCGTAGATGAACTCTAAGTAGGCTTCATCGTCGGTGGCCCGACTGTCGAGTTCGCCTTCCACCGCTGCCCACTTGTCGTCGCTCTCTTCGGTCTCTTGACGGTGTTGAGCGGCCTTGGAAAGCGGTTCATTGGTGCGTGAAAGCCGCGTGCATTCCTCCAAGAGGGTCCTGTCGACGGGGCTCACGTACCAGCTTGGATCTGTCTCGATGGATACTGTGGATTTCAATGCAAAGCGCTGGCGCAAACACAATTCCTCGTCGTAGTCGGTCTTCCAGATGAGAACCTGCGTGCTCCCGCTGGCATTTCGCGCTAGTGCAACGACGAACGCGTTGGCAAAGCTGAAGCCTACGCGTCGTATTAGCGACCCGCGTGAAAAACACCCCACGTACTCCTTCGTCACAACCGCGGGGTCGTCGAAGCGTGCTGACTCGGCAGAATACGCGGGAGTGGTGACATCTCCACGCGTGAGCGGGTACCAGGCTAGCATCAGGTGGCCGTTGTCAAGCCCCACGACTGCCACGGGCAGCGGTGAACTCCAACTCTTCACGATTGCAGAACTTTCCGAGTCTTTCGCGCTTGCAGCCTCGCTGTTGATGCGAGCTAAGGCTGTTGTCTTGCCAACGCCACAACATTCTGCGAGTCCTTCAACTGGACCGGCGAACGTTGTTGTCCATGAAGCCCACGCATCGTCAAGAAGTTCCCATCCTGCTGCTGTGTCTCTCTTGGTGGCATTGATCTCGTTTGACAGAGGCTCCTTCTGTAGCGTCCACCTCAACAGTTGACGGTCGTTGCTTGAAGTCGCAGACTGGAGCCACTCGCCGTCAAGAGAGAAGTCCAAAGCTTCAATTGGGGCCGTATGACCCACAAATGTGTGCTGAAGCGTGTAAACTGGAGGTGAGGTATCACCATCCCACGAGTACACGTAGATGTTGTAGTCTCGACACGCTAGCGCCAGCCAGTTGCGACTTACAGTTGAGCCCGGTTGACTGCATACCGGCGAGTACTTCACCATACTGCACCACTTTGGGAAAATTGTCCTTCTCGCTTGCCCAGTCGACACATTCTCCGTGTCACCGCAAGCAAACTGCAACAAAGGCTCGAGTGTCGTTCCGTCCAGAATCGCAACGCTGCCGTCGGAGAGAGACACGGCTAGGTGCTCACCCGTAGCGCTCCATGCCAACGAAATAGGTGCGCTGGGGGTTGACTGTTGCTGGGCCAGCAAATTCGTATGAAGATTCCAAACGTAAATACGCCCATCAGCACTTGCACACGCCCATCGAAGGTCTCTGGGATGCAGTGCTACGCCATCAATCTCGCAGCTGAAGTTCAAAAGAGTCCGAGCTTTCTCGCCAGCCTCAGATGTGACAGCAGCACTAGTTTGGTTCGTGCCAGCCGAGGCTTCGACAATCGACTCCAGATCAATAGAAAGCACTTCACCGTTGCTTAGTATCACGGCAGCTACTGCTGCATCGTCCAGCAAGCTCATGCCTTGGACGTATACGTCGTCACTTGGTGGTGAAGTCGTGAAAGCCGCAGTGTTGAACAGCGGCGACATTGTGTTCGAAGCGATTGTCTGTGTAGGACCAGCCAACGTGACTACTTGGATCTGCTGCAGGAATGTGCTCGCTTGAACTCGACTTCCAGCTGCCCTGGGTCCACGGGTCGGACTACGCGCGGTCGTGTACTTCCAAACCGTTAGTGATCCGTTGCGTAGGGCCCCAAGCACCACCTGCGACGTCTGCAAGTGCTCCAACGCCACTACTCCGTCTCCACCCGAGCTATGCCTGGAAGAACTGGACGCGTGAGCAGTGTGGGCTGCAACGCTACTCTCCCAAAGCACAATACAACCGTCTTCACCTCCCGTCAGCACGAACGGAGCTACGTGAACGCAACACAACATGGTTTGGACCAGCGCGTGGCGACCAAACACTCCTTGCTGTGCTGTCACGTGTCCTGTCGCCGGGTTTAAGCGCCAAAACGTGACATGGTCGACACCTCCGCTTACGAACTGCACTCCTGCGTCCGACGATCCCGCAAATTTGCCGAAAAGCACAGGCAACCGTGTCATAGCCGCATGAGCCAACTGGAGCTGACGCTTCCAGGCGTAAAAGACAAGAGTGTGCACGTGGCTGCGAGCGTGTTTCCAGATGACAGCAGCCAAGTCGCTTTGGACAGTTCGGGTGCTGCTTTCGTTCGAGTCACAGAAGGCCACGGCGATGAGTGTCTTCTTGTCTGTCTTTGAGGTGGTGGTGGGGATCACATTAGCCTTAAGCGTCCCGACTTGCTGGAAGGTTTCGCCCGAAGAAACACTGGACGCAGCAGCTTTCTCCGTGCGTAAGAGGACAACTCGGTCATCTCGTCGACTCCCGACAGCTAGAACCGGTTCCGAATGGTGCTTTACGAGGCATGACACGGAGTGCTGAAGCCCTGGAGTCACGATACGTTGTCGAGCTCCGAACGCGTGGAGATGACGCACAATCAGCAAAGACCCCGCTCCATACACGTAGGACCCGTTCCCAAGACACGCTAGCGACTGGTTCACGCTCATGCTGCGGTGGTTGAATCCGTACACGTAGGACAATGTCAGGGCTAGATCGGAAGCCTCGGAGCGCTGAGAGGAGGCCTCCGATCCTCGCACAACAACCGCATGAGAAACACCATCGCCGGTCTTTCGGGGCACGACACGCTGCCGTCCATCCACGTCTTGGTCGTCTTCTTCATCGTCGTCCAATCTTCCGAAGTCAAAGTAGACGTCTTTTAAGCCCACGGCGTGCAATCTCTTACGGAGTCCTTGGTCGTAGATGCAATCAGGTCGAGGCTGAACATCTCCAAGCTCCTTCAGGACGCGCCACTGGCAGATCGCAGGGTCGAATTGACTACCAGTGACGACCAAACTCCCACGCAATGCGAACTTCCCGGATATTGGTGGCTGGCAGGTAAACGAGCAGAACAGGGAGTTTTGCTTCGTGAGGTGAGCTTGAGGCACACTTCTGGACAACCAGCGGGTCTCAGAGCTGTCCTCGAGTGCTGAAGTCGAAGGTGGACATGGGAATGGTGTCAGGTTGATGTCGCCGTCGCGGTTGAGGAGGAGAGTGAGGCCTCGAGTGGAATTGGCGTCAACGCTTACTGCCCCACCCATATCTTGGGAACCGAGAGGCAAACCGCCAACGCTCCACCCGATAGAAGTGCTGTGTGTGTGCCACTGAACGTCGCGGAGGGTGTTGATCGATGTCACGCGGGTGCCGGCGCGCTGGCGAAGGTCCCAGAAATACAACGACGAGCTCCCGTGCTGCGTCCGTAGGAAGGAGCCGTCGACGCTGAAGTCCAAAGCGTGAGCGGGTGCTAATTCGTAGGAATTCCCAGTAGAGCTATCGCCTGCTTGAGGCTTTAAGAGCATGTGGCGAGACAATCGACGGCCTCCAGGCTCGAGTCTGTACAAGTAAATGAATCCGTTTTCACGCGTCACTGCGAGCAAAAGCTCTGCTGTCGAAGGCCCAAAGCGCATTGCGACCACAGCCGAGCTAGTGTTTTTCATCGTGGTCTCGGTCGTCATGACACCGCTTGACGCTGCTCCAGCTCGGCGTGCAAGCAGTACGGTGCCATCTTCGCTGCCCACAGCTAAGCGTTCTCCATCGCTACTAAATTCCAGGGCACTCGGAGCAGCAGTGGCGCCTGGAAAGCGTAAGTGCTGTACAAACGCTCGACGCCGTAGACTCCAAAGCTTCACGAAGCGCTCACCGACTCCACAAGAGGCAAAACATCCACCAACAGTACTAGCCGTCGCAATGCTGCGCGTGGGTTGTCCTGTGTGTCCCGAGGCCACTATACGCCACGTATCGTTGGCAGCACTTGCACCAACCACTTCGTCATCCACCTCGAAAATGTTTCCTGCTCTTGTGGCTACCAAGAACTTCTTCCGCTGTGCGTCGTAGTCCAACGAGCTAATGCGGAAGTCGTCGCCTTCAAGAACGCTTCCAGGTCTAGACGATGACACCGACGAGAGTTTCACCTCAGGAACGTGCACCAGCGTGTGCAAGTCCAGTGACTGCCCGATCGGACGCAGGGTGGAGTCCCATTGCTTGATCTGGCCATCTTTACCTGCTGAAAAGAGCACCATCGACTGACAGGATAGCAGACACACGTTGACGCTAGTCTGCGTATCGTGCGCTTGAACACACCGCGTAAGAGCATGTCGCTCGAAAAGTAGGAGCTCACCACGAGCTGTGCCCACAACGGTAGTCTGGATGCCGTAGTACACAGCACTCAGACACACTGGCACGGTGCGCAATGGTGGATCGACTGTGCCGTGCCAGTGAGGCTTCTTGTGTTTGAAGAATCGGCCAGCGACGTGGTGGAAAACGACAAAGTGCGCGCCAACGACGACGATCTCGTCGCCATCTTCGTTCAATGCTAGAGCAAGAGGCCGCTTCCCACTCCCAGAGGCTCGAGCTCTTTTTCCTGTTGCTGCAGGGTGCGCTCGGCCCGATGCCACGACTGCTTCTTTCTGCCAGTTCCACAAAGCCATGGAGGCACTCGCGTCATTGCCAATGGAGGCCACGAGAGCTTCAGTCTCTTGGGGTTTCTTCTTCATCAAGTTACTGCTCAGCATCGACGAGGAGTTTCCTCCAGCTCCAGTGCGCTCTCCCAGCGACAGTGCTTGGGTTTGTCGGAGTGTCGCCGTGGCTGCTGATGCAGCAGCAGGGAAGCTAATATGAGCGACTCCTGCGGGATGAAAGTTGCGCAGTACCGCGAGACATTGAAGTGTGCGAGCATTCCATACGTGAATTTCAGCTCCTCCCTTGTTGTTTGACGTACTGGCGGAGCATGCGTCGCCTGTGGCAACGATTTCTCCAGTAGCATTGACATCCAAACAGCCGATAGCACGTCTGTGACCGCAGTAGTATCGCTGCTCATGGCGCTCTGAAGAATACAACACGACGTAGCTCCCCACAAAGTAAACCGCTTCCCCAGTTGCAATCACACGGCACGCGTTCCGAGCTGACGGCCCGCTCGTACCATACACCCACCCCAACTCCAGGTTTGCAGGGGGTGGCATTCCGTTCTTCTTGCAAGCAGAAGCGCTGATGTTTTGCGGTGGCTGGGAAGTGGGCTCCACCATCCACGGTTGCGGGATTTCTGCTCGTTTTCGGTTGTTTCCAAGCTGCGTCGATAGACTTGAGTCTTGCATCTTGTCAGAACCTCCAAGCTCCTCGATATCCAAGTCCGAGTCGTCGTCACTGCCATCAGGAAGTGACAGCGCATCTTCAAACCCGACGGCCTTTTCCGCGATGAGGCGGAATCTCTCCACTTGCAGCATGAATGCGCGGTTGCTCCGCGCCCACGCGATAAACTCCTCGAAGCCCAGAACAGCCGAAGATTTATCTACGCGAGCAAATGCATTCTCTGCTAGTCCGAGACATAGTAACATTGCCTCCATTGAACTATTGGCATCCGGTGCGGAGGATTGCGGAGACAAAGCAGGCCCACCGCCGGTCAAAAGCGTCATGCCGATCAGAACGGACTTCATCAACAGAGCCTACGTAGAAACACACACCGCCAGCTGTCAGCTCAAACGTATAGCAAACAGCAGGATGAGGGAAGCCACACTAACCAGCTCCGCTAGCGACAGCGATCCATTGTGGTTGAAGTCGAAGAGATCAAAGGCGACTACGACACACCACGCCAAGCGTCAGCTAAAGGACCAAGCCCTCAAATCCCACAGCACTACGTACACCGCGCCTTGTCCTCGAACGACGCTCGACAAACACAAGCCAGCGCCGCCAGCAGTTCCAAGCCGTCCACGCGACCGTCGCGATTGGTGTCCAGCACCTCGAAGATCTCCTCGATCCCCACGCTGTCGGGCGCCTTGAGCAGCAAAAGGCTCTCGAACTGACTCGCGGTGACTGCGAAGCCGAAGGTCTTCTTGAAGCGGTGGTGCAGCTCCTCCACGTCCGCCAGCGTCCCTGACGCGGCAAAACCAATCGACCATCAGCACTCAATTGACAGCACGACCCAAAGCACCGACAAGCCGCTCAGCTCACAGCGCGCAAAGTCCCTCGTCTCTCGACGCAGCTCCACCTCCGCGTCCACGAGGCGGAGTTGAGTGCCGTTAGCAGCGCCCATAGTCACGAAAAGTCGTCAAAACAGTGATCGAGCACCAAAAAGTATCTTTTTCGTCTGCGTCCTTTGAAGATCATCGTTATGTGTGACACACAGACATACATCTACTATGCAATGCTTCACTTCGCTCGGCCATGACCATAATGGGGCTCAACATCACGGACGCCACGTGCGACTACGGACTCGCGCAAACAGCAGCAGGCTGCGTGCGGACATTGGCAACCTACGACCCCAGCGCGTACCTGCACTTCCAGATCGGTTACTGTGTTGTGGGCTCCGTGACACTCGTCATGAGTGCCGTCATGTACTACCGAGCCGACAAGTACGACGGCTCGCCGCTGCAGCTGTCCACGTTCCTGTTCTGCTGCTACGCTGCACTTACGGTGATCGTCCGCGGCGCCGATCCAACGAGTTACGGGCACATCATCCCCCGCCCTATCGGGGCCTTCCTGACCGACTCGTGCACGGCTTCGCTTTACTCCGTTTAGTACGTTGACTCATCTTGCTGATTACGTCGAACCAACTAAGACTAACGCCCCTGTCTCAGCATCCTGGCGCTCGGGTACTGGGCTCTCGTTATTCAGCAGGGGGCGGCGCTTATGGAGTTGCCCACGCACCTCAAGAGCTTGGAGACGGCAGCGATCACTTTCGTGTGGGCGTTCTACATCGCCTACAACATGTCGCTCTTCGCCTTCAAAGGGTTCCAGCCTGCGGTGCTGAACTACGTGCAGGCTATCTGTTAGCGCCTGCGTACTGGCCATCGTCGCGCTGACGTTCCTGATCTACGGACTGCGCGTTCTATCGCGCTTGCGCGCCTATGAGCAGGAGATGAAGCTGAGGATGTCGGCCATGGTTGTCGAGCGAATGGCGACGAATCAGTCGTTCAGCTTGATGCTGAGCGACGAAGAATAGAGGGTGCATGTGCTTACAGAGCCCCGCTACGCAATACGCCGGCCGGACGCCGGGCACTCGGATAAGATCAAAAGGATCCTTCTGGTGGCGGGGGCTATCTCGGCTATCGTGCTCGCTGGGCAGCTGTATATGGCTGTCACCAGCGTGTCGAACTCGCCGGTGGAGCTTTCTTGCGCCAACGGGGCGTTGTGCAGCTCAATTACGGCCAAGTGGAGCTTGCTGCACACCCTACAGGTAATATGCGTGTGGATCATCTTATGGGTCTTCCGCGGCGTGCAGAAGAAGAGTGTGATGCCGCGACCTCGAGGGTCCGTCGTAGTGTAGGCCGGTGGCAGCTCTGTGAAAGACATCTGAATTCAGTGATCCCGTACGTCTACGAACAAGTTGCTCTGTGTGCTGCTGTGAAGGGCTGAATGAAAGCCTCTGCATGATTCCTGCAGTGACTCCCCGATCGCAGGAGTCCATCTGGTGATTACCAGACCACAGTGCGCCTATGGGGCGGACCCGTCCCTACTGGTCCGGTCTCCGCTTTGCGGATGACAATCATCCGCCACAGACTGAAGTTCGAGTTCAGCGTCGTGGCGAGCATGAAGCTCAACGTGAGCGACACAACGTGCTGGTTCGGCCTCGCGCGGACGGAGAGGGGTTGCGTGCGGACGCTGGCCTCGTACGACGGTATTTTTTTTAAACAACCTACTTTTAAAACGACGCGGCACTTTCTGAGCCTCCACTGGTGATTGCGGGCAAAACCGACTGACAGTTTGGTGTCGTCCGCAGCCAAGTGGTTCGCAGTTTTGTGTCGTCTACGGGCAAGTGGGTCGCAGTTTGGTGTCGTCTACGGCCAAGTGGGCCGCAGTTTGGCGTCGTCTACGGCCAAGTGGGTAGCAGTTTGATGCCGTCTACGGCCAAGTGGGCCGCAGTTTGGCGTCGTCTACGGGCAAGTGGGTCGCAGTTTGGTGTCGTCTACGGCCAAGTGGGTCGCAGTTTGGTGTCGTCTACGGCCAAGTGGGCCGCAGTTTGGCGTCGTCTACGGCCAAGTGGGTAGCAGTTTGATGCCGTCTACGGCCAAGTGGGCCGCAGTTTGGCGTCGTCTACGGGCAAGTGGGTCGCAGTTTGGTGTCGTCTACGGCCAAGTGGGCCGCAGCTGCTGGACGGATACGTGGCGAGTCAGCGTCAGAGCTGGCAGCGGAATTCGTGGGCCGCGTCAGCTGCTGCACCTAGGCTGGAGGTGGTGAATTAGGGCGGTGGTGGACGCGAGTTAAAGGCAGCACTGCAGGTTGTGCGGCCTTCCACTCGCAGCTGCAGTGAGCTGGCCCCAAGGCTTTTTGGGGTCCTCGACGCTCAGTAGCTCCTCTAAACAGGGAAACAGGACTGTTGATACCCTAGTCAGACGGCGTTGGGGCTTTTCTGCGTCAATTCAGAGCGCGGCAGGGTTGCTGTAACCGGCCGCCGCAGCACCGCAGCACCGCCCACTGCTTGCTCGCCTGTCTTCGGTCTTTATGGGCTGCTGCGGCATTTAAGTCCAGCAACCAGCCCACGACCGCCCAGGAACATGGTCGAGTTCCGGTCTCCACCGCGTTGCACGATCGGTGCCAACGCGGACGGCCTGCTCGTCTACCATGTGCAGATTCGACAGCGCGCGGGTCTGTCCAGAGCCCACCAACCTTTCAAGGTCGGGTTTTTTGCAGAACGCTCGGGTCGAGTTCCTCCACAGCCCCACGCGAGCATTAACTCACCGACTCCTGGAGCTGGTCCCAAAGCGTAGAGCTCTCAACCGAAACAAGAAAAAAATAGAAAAGAGAGCCGTCTGCTGGACGAAACAGTCGCTTTGGCGCGGCAGTGCAAGTTGCAACGCTCTGCTCTGCTGGAATGTTCATTAAGCGTTTTCCTCGCTGCCACGGCTCCTCATCGCGTCTGCAGTTTTCGACAAACCTCCACAAAGAATAAAAAACGACACTCGCTCACTTGTTCAGGTCGCGCGTGGCACGCGCGATCGCCGACTTTGACCGAACGGAGCTCGAGTCGTTCGTCAGGACGCAATGGACGACCTCTTCATCGCCTGGCAGCTCACGGCGCTCGTGTCGGGGCTGCTGTCCAGCGGAGCCATGATCTACTTCTTCGCCAAGTACCCGAGCACCAGAGTGCACCCGGGCCTCGTGCTCATGAGCATCTTCCTCAGCGTGAGCATCGCCAGCATCATGCGCGTCGGACTGCACGCGTGGTACATCGTGCTGGACCCGGACGACGTGGGCGGCCCCATGCCGGCCACGCTCAGCCGCATCGCCAACGAGGAGCTGGGCCACGACGCCGGCGTGCTGGAGAACTACGTGCCCTTCTTCTTCTGGTGCTACTTCTTCTTCAACACGGCCTCGACGCTGTGGTTCCTCATGCTGGCGCTCGACCTCATCTTCTCGCTCTCGAACCCGTTCCTGCCCTTCAACGCCGACAACGTCATGCACCACATCTACGCGTGGCCCGTGTCGTTCATCTACTGCTTCGTGTTCCGCTACGTCCTCAGCAGATTCCAGACGCACCTCACCGCGAACGTCATGCTGCTCTTCGACCTGCCTGCGTATTTCGTGCTGGTCTACATCGTGTTCACGCTCGTCCAGTGCTGGCGCCGTATTCGAATCCTCGAGACTCACGCACACGCGACGACGCTGCGGATGGCCAAACGCATTCTGCCGTACCTGGGGGTCTTCGCAATCCACACCATCGCTGGGTTTATCATCTACCTAGCGCAGCTTGGGACGGAGTTCGGCAGGATGACGACGAACGCGCTGGACCAGCTCTCGCTCGTGCTTGAGACTCTGGCGTTGTTCGCGCTCTTCTGTCGCGACGCAGGGGTCTTCAAGGCGCCTTTCAAGTCTCAGTGCGCGGTCGAGAGCAACCGGGACGTCGGTAACCCGTCCCGGACAACCATCACGCACATCGAGGCGGGCGGCGCGACTCTGACGTCAACGTCCGGGGGATCCCCAGCCATACCCCCGCAGGAAAAGATCGACGTGTCGAACAAGCTTCGCATGGACGTGATGAGGTACATGTCGATGGGGATCATGAGGTCGATCGAAATTGCCCAAACGGGCGAGAAGAACGCCGGCGGCGGGAGCGCAAGTGCCGAATTCACGGGATCCGACACAGAGGCCGCTGCGGTGGATGTTGGCGACTGCTACTCGGACGTCAGCTACAAGGACTACAACCACGTCGAAAACATGGGCGTAGTCGTGTATGGACTGAAGCACTGCACCATGCTCAACTTCAAAGACTGCGCACCGAAGGTCTTCCACCGCATTCGCGCCCAGTTCAACATCGACCAGGACTTTTACAGGGAATCGTTCGACCCGTCACAGATTCTTAGCGAGCACGGGTCGGAGGGCAAGAGCGGCAACATCTTCTACTTCACTGGTGAGAGCGTTTTCCCCCTGCGTCTTCATGATCGAACCATCCTGACATTTTAGTGCTCGTTCTGCCAGCCAACATGCAGTTCATGGTGAAAAGTGTGCCCAAGGAAGAGTTCGACACGTTACGCGCTATCTTGTGCGTTATGCCGCTTACCTCGCTAGTGATCCATCGCTAATTTGTTCCTCGTTGCGACCTCACAGGCCTCACTATCACGAGTACCTGCAGTCGAACCCGAAATCGATGCTCTGTCGCTACTTCGGCTGCCACTCCATCTCCCTCCCCATCGGCACGCGTCGTATGTACTTCGTAGTGATGCAAAATCTGTTCAACGAGGGCGCTGTACAGCAACGATTCGACCTCAAAGGCAACCGCGATCGACGGCAAGCGGCCAGCGCCACGGAGATCGAGCGTCTCATTCAGGACGCCAAGAACAGGGAACCCATCGACCAGCTCTTGATGGACATCGATTTCCTCAAGATCAGCTCTGGGATCTTGCTGTCGGATCGAAACACGCGCCTGCAGCAGGACCAACTGTGCAGCGACTTCGTGTTCCTCGCCAGTCGCGGCATCATCGACTACAGCATCCTGCTCGGAGTTTGCTATGCCGAGCGCAACCCCCACCGGACGTTCCGGAACGGAATCACTTCCCACGATCAGAGCGACGTCTTCTACCTCGGCATCGTGGACATGTTGCAGCGCTACAACTGGCGCTGGACACTGCAGCGGTGGTTCCTGGGCTTGCTGCTGTGCAAAGACACCCACGACGTGAGCGCCGTGCCTGCTGACGAGTACGCGACGCGACTGGCGGATTTTGTGCGCGACAGGATGTTCGACATGTGTGGCAGCCAAGACGATCTCAACTTCCGCCACGGCCGTAGCAGCCACTTGGGGAGCGACCGCACGGGCTTCAGCTGTGACTCGTCTCAAAGCCGGAGCTTCTCGTCGACGCCGCACACGTCGCTGAGCGTGGGCGTCCTGGAGCCCGACAATCTTCGGTCCATCGAGATGCAGCACTTGTCCGTGTTCTCGGCCAGTTCTTTGGGCACTGCGGGCATCGAGCCGTCGTCCTCGTCCTCATCTCCGTCGGTCGCGTACTCGTCCGTGTGTGAAAGTCCCGTGGAGGCCACACCGGAGACGCGTAAGACCACCACGTTCTTCGTCTAAGCGGGGGCTCCAAGCCGTTGATTTAAGTGGGAACTCCTCCTCCACACGCTTTTGCAGTAACTTATCGAGTAATAGCACCACTTCAACTTGCCTCGTCAAGATGTAGCCATATCGTCAAATGGCTACATCTCTTCCGTACCATAATGGTGGTACACGTTTCTAAAGGGCATTTCTATCGCAATCGGCGCCAAACAACATGGAGGAGGAAGGTGAGGATCAGTCAATTGGCTCGCTCTGTTGGGGGCTGCAGTGCACTAAAATGGTCTGATGTCGTCTTGACCTGCCCCAGCATCGAGCGGATATGCGTGGGAAGGAGCGCTGGAGCGCAGCTGGGACGTGATCGAGGAGGACGCCTCGGGTAACCTCAAGATCGACCACGCAGTCAAGAAGCAGCAGCGGCAGCGGTGCGCACTAAACTGGTTGCGTTACGTTCGCTCACTAACCTGTACGGACGGTCCGTCTAATCCTGTACGTTATACTGTACTGCACGCAGACGACTGGAGATCGCACGCAATGTGCGCAAGGGCCTGATCCGCTACACGTACGTGGTGCTGGACCTGTCGCGCGGCATGGCCACCAAGGACTGGAAGCCGCACCGCCTGGGCTGCGCCAGCAACGTGCTGCAGCAGTTCGTCAAGGACTACTTCGACCAGAACCCCATCTCCCAGCTCGGGGTCATCGGCATCAAGGGCATGACGGCCGAGAAGCTCAGCGACCTGTCGGGCAACCCCAAGACGCACATCGAGCGCATCGCGGCCGCGCTGGCCGTGGACAAGGAACCGTCGCTACAAAACGCGCTGGAGATCGCCAAGGGCTCGCTCAAGACGGTGCCCGCCTATGGCAGTCGAGAGGTCGTGGTGGTCTACGGGAACCTAGTGACGGCCGACCCGGGCGACATCTTCCAGACGCTGGCGTCGCTCAAGCGCGAGAACATCCGCGTGTCGTTTATCGGCATCGGAGCCGAGATGCACCTGCTGCGTCGCATCGCCGACGGAACGGACGGCACGTACCACGTTGCAGTGGACGCCGAGCACATGAAGAGGCTCATGACGGCGTTCACCTTCCCGTCGCCTACAGTCGCGACCGCGGCCTCGCGTTTCGCGACGCTGGTGGAGATGGGCTTCCCACAACGTCGCAGCGGCGCGCTGTCGCTCTGTACGTGTCACCAAGCGTTCACGACGGTGGGGTATCTGTGCCCGCGCTGCAAGTCCAAGAGCTGCGACCTGCCGACGACCTGCCAAGTGTGCAACCTGCCGCTGGTGTCGTCGCCCCACCTCGCGCGGTCCTACCACCATTTGTTCCCGGTGGCCAAGTTCACACAGCACCTACTGCGCTCCGGAGTGGCCGGCGAGAAGGGAGCCAAGGTCACGCCGTCGCTGGTCCAGAAGAAGTGCTTCGGCTGTCTGCTGCCGCTGGGGTTGGATGGCGAGGGCACCGCGTACGAGTGCACCACCTGCCAGAACGTGTTCTGCACCGAGTGCGATATGTACGTGCACGACTCACTGCACAACTGCCCAGGCTGCAGCTAAGGTCGGGCTGATAGCTACATAGTCCTCAGGATAGCTACATAGTCCTCAGGTAAACTGCAATTGAGACCAGAGCCTATAAAGGCAACTTGTTGTGTAGCCATGTTCTGTCGACGAAATGTAGACGACACGAGCTCGAGATGGTGATGTAATCCGTTCGAATTATCGGGGCTTATGTGCGCAACAATTGTTAGTCCATACAAACACTTATATGCGGGTTACTCACCACATTTCGTCAGCGGATACATAGCTGGACGCGCGCCATACAGTCGTTGAGATCATGGCGCTTCCTGCTGCACCTCGCCGTGCAATGCGCGACCTGTTCATCCACGGAGCTCACTTTCGCATTCACGATCAAGTCGGCAGGCAACTCAGATCCGCATCACCGGAATCACGCAAGGGCTCCACTAATCGGCAGCGATGATGCACAGTATCCACGTCGAGGAGAAGCCGCGCACCTCGGACCTGTCGGCAGTCGGTCTCGACTGCTGCAGCGACGAAGAGCTGGGTGTCCAGGATTCAGCCCAACAGGAAGACGCTACTTCGCCTGCAGTTGAAATCGCCTTCTCGGCGTCCGCGGGCGTGTTCGTATATCAGATGGGCGTGGCTGCGTTCATCCAGGACACGTTCGACCTGTCCGACTGCTGCTTCTCCGGGTGCTCGGGCGGGTCATGGGCCGCGGCGCTGCTGGCGTCCGAGACCCCCGTCCGCGAGGCCTGGCGCGTGATCAAAGAGACTCAAGCCAAAGTCATCACCACGCCGAGATGGTACTCGGGCTACGGGCGCTACGCCGGCATTGTGGAGCAGACGCTGCTCGAGCTCTGGCGCGACGACAAGGACGTCCACAAGCGCGTGGAGCGGCGTCGTCTGACCATCGCGGTGACCCGGTTTCCGTCCATGACGGCCGAGAAGCTCACGTCCTGGGAGGATCTGGAGGACCTCACACGCTCCATCATGGCCTCGTCCCTCGTGCCGTTCGCGCTCTCGGGCAAGCCGTGCATCTCAGGTAGTGTCTAATACAGGTCACAGGGGGATCAGGTCACACCTTGCACATTTCTGAGGGCTGTGGCTACAGGAACAAAGCAAAACGTGTGGCACTGCTCCAGTTTGTTCATTAGGGTATTCTCGACTACACTGACTTAAAATGCACGAGGACTGGTGCATGTAGGCTTCATGAGCGCCCCGCAAAGTTCCTCCCGCCTTGGCATCGACCATATTCGTAAATAACTGAAAAGTTGCGATTATCTTGGGATTGTATGTGACCTATGTGTGACCTAGCCGCTCTATGACCTGTAATGGACGCTTCGTGCATCTCACACCGCGGCCAATGGTACGTGGACGGCGCCTTCACCAACTTCAAAGGGGTCGACTGCGACGAGTACTCGACGTGGGCCGATCTGTCCTTCCACACGGCGCAGACGGTTCTCGACTACGCGCGCTCGGCCTCGACAGCAATGGCCGGGTACCTGATCCCCGGCGCATGGGGCAAGAACGTCGCCAATAAGGTGTTCAACTCAATGCCAATGCTGACAAGTCCGCACGAAACCATCGCCCCGTCATCGAAGACGACGTCCCCCGACGCGCAAATGAAGCGGCTCATCATCAAGCCGTGGAATTGGCGCTCGCAGTCGGTTGCGGCGTTCCACTTGTCGGTCGACGTGACAAAGCACGAGGAGCGATTCGCCATGGGCTACGAGGACGCCAAACTGCACTGTCACGAGCTGGCGGCAGTGCTGCCCCTCAAGACGAAGAGCGCGTCCTAACTGCTGTATTGTACATTTACACGTCTAATAAACTATTTGCTCTCCATTCCACGACAGTCCTGGCAATGTGTCTGCTAGGTGAGAGTCCAGTGCCCGACACAGTTCGAGTGAGCGTGGGCAAAGCCCAAACTGCCTTGTAGGGTCCAACTTCAAGGGTGGTTGCATCTCGGTGTGGTGCTCGTCGTGACAAATGCCGTTGCAATCTTGTTGCAGTCGTTGGGCGATGAAGTGGACACTTGGACAGGAGGATGGAGAGATCTCCATCCCACTCGTCTGTAGAGTACTCGGGGTGGATGGCGTCGAGAGAGCAGGCGTTTGCGACGAGATTGTCATGTCCACGGTATCGTATAGTGTTATCGTGGAGCCCCTCGCTGCCCTTGCTGTCCAGCGTCGTGCTCTATTGCCCCATCGACAAGATACGTGGTCGGTGTCCATTGTCATGGGGCTGTCAAGCTCGCTGGACCGAAGATCGTCCATGCTGATTTCGGAGCTAGGAAGCCACGCCCGACGACTGTGATGTGGTATATGAGACCACGTCAAACAAAAAGACGCTACGCCACCATTTGGTTTTATCGAGAAAAACGCCTTCAAATATTGGCCAGTGAAATTCGTACTTAATTGCGTTTTCCCTCCAGTGGCGTTTTTCGCAAAGTCTAAATTTAGAGCAGGTGTATCGCCCAGCAGTGTTTCACCCCCAAAGGATTATGAACACCACAGCCCCCGCCGAGAGCCGTACGGACACCACAGCGCCTCCTGACAGCCCGCCTTGCGCAGACACCGCCATTGCAACCTCTGCGTCCGACCCAGCAGTAGAGCAGCCATCCAGCGACAGCGTGGTTCTAGCTGCATCATCGGAAACGACTCGCAATAGGCAAGGAGGATCAATTCCAGCGCTGGCCAACAGTGACTGAGCAAACACCATGACCAGACGACTGCTAGGCTCCCCGCAAAATACGCCTGACGACAGCGCTTGGGGTCCACTGTCCGAGGACGAGGCGGACGAGGTTGCCGAGAAGAACGACTGCGCTCCCAGTGAAGAATCAAGTTCGGACGAAAGTATTTTTTTGTTAGAAGATGATCTTCGAGCGAGAGTCACGGCTTACATCTGAGCGGACGCGTGTGATGACCACTGCCTCCACGGCAAAGACGCAGATTTAGAGCACTTCCTGATGCGAACCGATCAAATGAGCGCGAAGAAGAAGAACCAGAGCGCAGCAGTATTTCGGAATGATGCTTCGGGGATTTTTTCAAAATTTGAAATTTCGGTCAAAATATACACCTCGAATTTTGAGATCGCGATACAAACACCAAAATTTGAACAGGAAGCAGACCGAATCATGTAATGTAATGGTGTACGTGTTCGCGTAGCCAAATTATACCTGCGCTAGGCTCAACTTAGCTAGTCGGCGGCATAGGGTGGTGTCCGCATACGTCGAGTCTCCATCAGCCGGCAGCGAATCAGCAATTGCAGCCAGCAGTATTCTCCATTTCCCTCTGTCACCAGCAAGGTTGCGAAGCTCCTCAAGATCTTGCGCGTCTCGCAGTCGATAGCCTTGACCACTAGTTACGAGATCTGCGTCGAGAATGACAGGGAGTGTGGTGCGGGGACGGCCACGCCATTTGCCCGCGTCACTGGGGGCGTAGTAAGCTGCCATCTGTGTATATGCTGGGATGTCTGGGCGCCGTAGTATGTGTCCGAATAGACCCCAACGGGCGGTCGTGATGCGATGGCGAAGCGGTCGCTCGCCACAAAGTTCGTACAGCGTCGCGTTCGAGACGTGTCGAGGATAGCGAATACCCAAGACGTTGCGAAGCTGTCGTCGGTGGAAACTTTCCAGGCCTCGGAGCTCCGAAGTGGTTAGAGCCCAGGTGCCGCAGTTGTATAGAAGC
Organism: Phytophthora fragariae; assembly: GCA_009729435.1. NCBI lineage: Eukaryota > Oomycota > Peronosporomycetes > Peronosporales > Peronosporaceae > Phytophthora > Phytophthora fragariae. The sequence goes on along the minus strand of QQOI01000078.1, from coordinate 321,678 downwards.
ACCGGGAGTACATAGCAATTGTATAGCCGTATCCGAGTCGTGTCCGTAGTGTAGTGCGTGCGTAGCCAGATCGTCCAGAAGCGCCGTAGTGCTGCCACGGCTAGGGCCTTGCGTCGTGTAAGATCTTCAGAATCGCCGAGCAGCGAGCCGAGCTTCCGCGTTGAGCGCCATTGTTCTTCTGCAGCGCGTGTTAGTCGGTTGTGGCCTCCAGGATTGACGTGGCGGCAGAGTTCCGTGATCTCCGTCTTGAAGATGTTCATTGTGAGGGACCAGCGCGCGAGTATGTCAGGTGCCTTGGAGAGAATAACTTGGATAGCGGTTTGGTCACGGCAGATGAAGTCAGCGTCGTCCGCGTACACCACCATTTGCTCTAGGAGCGCATGAGGTACGTCTAGTTCACGTGCTAAATCACGAAGTGCTGCCTCTAAATAAACTACAAACAAAACAGGTGAGAGAGAGTCGCCTTGGGGCGTTCCGGTGTTGCTGACGAACGGGTCCAGCGTCCGGCGGCCTGAGCGGAGAGCCAGCGTCGTGTTGGCGAGTAGGAGTCTAACGAGTCGGATATCATCGTCGGACAGGAATGTTCGGAGTACGTCGAGTAGCTTGTGGCGGTCTATGGTGACGAACGCTCGTGGTAGGTCGATACCGAGAACATGAATGCGCTCTTGATAACGTTGAACGCGTGCGCAGAGCCACCGATGCGTCCAGACTGCATCAGCGGTGCTGCGGTACTTGCGGAAGCCGCACTGGTGCGGCGAGAGAAACCGCTCCACTGCTGGCGAAATCCTGTTCAGGACTAGGATAGAAACAGCTTTGCGTATGCTGTTGAGCTGAACGATGGGGCGGAGGCTGGAGCACTCGCCGCGCGGCTTGTTGGGCTTGGGGAGGCCCAGTAAGGTACCTTCGCCTAGGTTGAGTGGATGTCCCCGCTCGAAGCTTTTGTTGACGAGATCGGTCAGGTGAGGAGCGAGAGCTTCCGCACCATACTTGAGAAGCTCGCCGGGGATGCCGTCGGGACCGGACGCGCGTCTATTGTTGAGTCGGCGGAGCGCAGTGGTAAACTCGGTGGCCGTTATGGGGCTGTCGAGGCCACGTGCCTCAAGGTCAGGGTGGATAGGGAGTCTCGTCGGGGTAGACAACTGTTCCTGGAAGTGAGAGCGCACTAGGTTGTTAGCTGTGAGTTCGTGCAATATATACTTACCTGTTGCGTCGTGGAGTAGCAGGGGTTGCACTCGAGTGCGGTTTATCGCGCGGACGGCTTCGAACATTTGGGCTGTGGGGCTGAGGCTCTCGATGAGCTTGATCTGCTCGTCAAGAGCTCTGTTTGCCAGGTCTCGGCACCGGAGCTGGATTTGATGCATGATGGCGTTCCGTTCTTGTCGAAGTGTCCACGTTGATGCTTGGCGGTCGTGATAGATACGGATCTGCAGCGCATGTTGCCGCTCGGAGAGAGCGGCGAGGACAGGGTCATCATACCGTTTCGACCTAGTTGGTGCTGTGTTGACGCCGATGGTGGCTTCTGCTGTGTCGTGGATGAGGTCCATGAGGCTGTTCCATTGCTGTGCGACCGGGGTTTCGTTCGTGGGGCGGATGGCGGCTTTGAGCGCTGTGGTGTACTTGTCTTGGATGGCGTCGTCGTAGGTGAGTCGGTCTCGTGCAATATGAAGACTCTGAGCTGCTTCTGGGCGTCGCGGGAATCGAAGTCTACGTGCTTGTGTGAGAACAAAGTCCGCCGTCACTAACTTGTGGTCCGAAGCCGTTGTGGTTCCACCCCACGACTGGGCATCCATACAAAAGCGTCGGCAGTTTTGCTGGCAGAGGATGTAGTCGATCTGGTTGAAGACGTGGTAGTCAGTGCGGCGTTGGCACCAGGTCGTCTTGTGGGTTGCTCGCTTACGAAAACCTGTGTTAGTTGCAAAGAGATGGTAAGTCAGACAAAAGTTAGCGAGTGCATTGCCATTGCGATTGCGGATGCCGCGTGCGTGGTGGCCCATGAACGGCTCCCCAGGTGATCGGCGCCCGAGCTTGGCGTTAAAACCTCCCGTTATGATGGTGATATCACGGCGCGCGAACTGGTCGAGAAGTGACCGTAGGCTATCGTAGAAGCTGTCAATGTCAGTCAGGGGTCGCCCGCTATGTGGTGAGTATGCCGTCACGACGTTGACACGTCCTGTGTGCGGCAAGTACAGCTGAAGAACTCCGATGCGGTCGTCGTGGGCCCAGTACTGGTGAAGGTATGGGCGAATACGGGGAGAGACTGCAAAACCCACGCCGTGTCGCTCTTGGCTCGCTGGGAGTGTCAGGAGTGTGTGAGTCCCGATCTGTTGGCGTCCGAGGATCGGGAGCTTGGTCTCTTGGAGGCCGAGGATGTCTATCCGGTAACGCTGGAGGTCTTGGGGGAGAGTGTAGTGCTGCTTGCGATGAGAACCTAATGATTGGACGTTAAACGTGCCGATTCTGAGGCGGTTAGTCTGGTTAGGTCGGAGAGGAGGAGGAGTGGGGCTGACTGATGCTGGGGCTGGACTGATGCGGAGACTCGCAAAGGACTTGCAGATGCCCGAGAGCACCTGCCGGAAGCGCGTAGCTAGCATCATGCTGGCCACGCGTTCCGGGGGAGGACGTCACCCCAACCCCAACCAAAAAAGACCGAATCAGCGTACGGGAATAGGCTCAATCGATTCAGAATTAAAAACTAATCTAGAGCAAGCCAGAATATATTTTTGAAAAAGTTGGGTTTTGAGGGCAATACTTTTTGGGATGGTCGGTGCTCGGTGAGTTCTCAACTTCTCCCTAGATCTGAAGACATCAGAAGAAAGAAGAGATGTTCCTCTTTTCGATGGTGTGCTCAAATCGCGATTCGTACTTAGGTTCGGAAGCATACTTTCGTTTGACGTGGTCTCATATGAGCCCCACCGAGTTGACCTCAAGCTCCTGCGCGCGCGTGACGAGCGCTTCAGTTTTCAACTTGCCATCCGATGGCGTTCAAGCACCTCGCACTGTGCCGCCCCAAGGCGATCGAGCACGACCCGGAGCTCTTCAAGAAGCGCGTGCCCAACGTGTTCCGCCTCGTGTTCCCCCGGAAGCTGCTGTGGCAATGGGCCGCCCGCCGTCTCCACTTGGTGCCTCGCAACCGACTCGGCGGGCGGGACGAGGAGCGCGTGGCGTCGCTCCTGGTCAGCGGCCTCATGCACGGCAGCAGCCCGCGCTTCCGTCGTCAGGAGCAGACGCTGTACTTCGTCGACATGTTCGGCAAGAAGGTGCTGCGCTACTCGCTGGCCACTGAAAGTGTCGGCGTCGTGTACGAGGACGTCGAGGACTTCGTGTCCGCCGTCGGGTGGCTGCCCGACGGGCGGATGCTCATCGTGCGCATGAAGAGTCGACAGGTTTTGGTGCTGGACCAAGCAACCGGCTGCGTGCAGCTCTACGCGGACGTGTCGAGCGTCACGCAGTTCCGCGCCAACGAGTTGGTGGTGGCCGCGTCCGGCCGCGTGTACCTCAGCAACGCAGGCTTCGACCTCGCCAAGATGCGGAGCTGCTGCTCGACGACACTCGTGAGCATCGACCCGGTGGACAGACAAGTGCGCGTGGAGGCCACGGATCTGCTGCTGCCGACCGGGATGGCCATCACTGCGGACGGCAAGACGCTCATCGTGGGCGAGGCGCTGGTCGGTCGACTCACCGCCTTCGCCATCAACGAGGACGGCACGTTGACTGACCGTCGGGTCTGGGCCAAACTGGGCTCGTTGCTCGGAGGCATCAGCCTCGACGCGGAAGGCTGCGTGTGGGTCAGCGTGCCGCAGATGGGCGCGTACGAGTCGAGAGGAGGAGCTCTGGTTCGAGTGCGTGAAGGGGGCAAAGTCACGGATCTGCTGGGCTTCCGACGCAACGGCATCTCACGCCGGGTGCACGCGTGCACGCTGGGTTTGGATGCCACGGGCAAGGTGCCGCACCTGTATTTCGTAGAGTCGGTGGCGTCCAAGGAGACGGCCGTGTTCATGCATGGCCGTCGGACAGCACTCAAGAACAGCACGATCAAGCGAACTCGAGTGGCAGTCGGCCCTGCACTCATGCCATCAAATCCAAACTACTGCGGGGGATACTGAAGGAAGGAGAACGCAGCACCAAGTACAATACCAAGAGAACGATAAGGTGAGGGCTGCAAGTTAACGTTAGGAAATAGAGTCACGAAGCAGACTCGAGCTCCATATCCCCGCTCGCTCCAGCACCTTCACCGAAGTGCGTGGTCAGCATTTCGAGCTCCGTCGTGTACTGCAAAAGCTCCTTCTGACGCGCCGAGAACCACGCTCTCGTCTTGGTGATGGTCACGACTGCAGTGCCGTCCTCCTCCGAAGCTGCCATCACGTACGAAGCTGATTTCTGCTCTGCACGCATCCATTTAGCAACGAAGTTGTGTGCATCCTGAAGCTTCTTGAATCTGTGTACGTCCTTAGTGACCATCGATTGGGCTGTGCCTCTCAAGAACGTCTGCACCTGGGCGTTGTCCGAGAATTCTGCATCGGGCATTTCCCACGAAAAAGGTTTGTCAAGCTGTTGGATTTGGGCTTTCAGCCACGTGATCCGCTTCTCCACAATAGCTGCCAAGGCAGCAAACTTGGTTCCTTTCGTGTCTATTTGATCCAGACACTGTACGAACACTCGGGTCGCTACGTCCAACGAACTGGGCTGTGACTTCGTCACCTTTTCCGCGAAAGTCGTGAGCGCGTCCGGTTCATCCGAGCCAAGAACCCACTTCCACAGGATTTCGGCAGTCTTGGTCGAACACGACGCCATCCCATCGCTCAGTTGCACCGCTTTCTCCATCCCATAATGCATCAATGCGGTCTTGGTCTCACCATCGTCCAACCCATCAGCCACGAGCACACCGATTTCCAGACTAGTTCGATGGTCGAGTTGGCCGAAGGATTCCAGAACCTCACGACCGATTTCATTCCAGTTCAACGAGCGAAACATCGTGGTGAGGACGGGGACAACGGCGTCTTTATCTTGTAGATGGGCGCAGAGCTTACCGAAGCACTTGAGAAAGAACTCGTTCACAAATGCCACATCGCCAGCATCCACCAGAATTTCGCAGAGCGCTTGGAAAAACTCAGTAGATATCGGTTTGGCATTGGGTTTCTTCTTCTCCAGCTCTGCCTGGAGCTTGATCAGGATATCACCGACCGCACCAGTGTCGATAGGCTTCTGGGTTTTCATTTCACTAACGGCAGCTTCATTGATGAACTCCAGCGCATTTTTTACGCCTCGAGCGGCAGGCCAACCAATGACCGCGTACCGAGAATACATCGTCTTCTTACTTGGTCCGTGGTTCCCCATGAAGCCTTTCTCTTTGCTGCTGCCGTGCGGTCGCCACAGTTCGTAAAATGTTTCATGGCCCGGATTCAGGAAATTCATCTTCATTGTCGAATTCTCGGCGCCAAAGCGTCGGCCGGAGGTGGAGAACCACGTGATGGTATGGTTGCGACTAGATTCTTCCCACCAGCTCATTTCATACCCGTTTTCGCCATAATACTTGATCTCATGCTTCAGCCGAGCAATAAAAAACTGCATCTTCCTGTCGGCAGGGACGGCAGCATTCGCTTCCTCGAGCGCAACAAACCTGGCCCGATCAATGCCCTTCAGCGCTCCAGATCCCAGGTCTTCGATGCTCTTTTCGGTGTACTCGTGCAATAACAGCAGCGCGAACGATTCTTCTTCAGGTCCCATGGTACTGAGAGTTTCAGCCAGCTCTTCACTTAGAAGGTTGTCATTGCCTCGCTTGAGGTGACGCATAGACAGAGGAGGCAGGCAAAGCGAGTACACCAGAGCGAGACGATATCCTTTCGTCACCTCTTCCAGGGAATGCTCCGCGTCTGCGTAGTGCACCGCATAATGCGGCAGGAACGCAGCCATACCGTCCTCCTTGCCGAAGTCGTGCCGGTACGTCGCCTCGCCACCTCGATAAATGACCAATCGCCTCCTTCGTGCGCAGCGTTGTGTCAATTTTAATTGCAATAAAATCATTGAGAAAATTGGTAGGAACAATTACAATTTAAAAATTGTCATCAACTATATTATTGTATTGAATACGACAACGACTTGTCAAATGTATACCAAAACCTATCTGTAGTAGCCAATCAAATCGCCGCACTAGTCTCTATACAAATTATATGATATATACTATTTACAATTAAATGTCAGCATTGAACAATTAGTATTATGGCGCGACAGCAGATCCCAATCAATTTTTCAATGTAAATTGGCGCAACGCTGTTCGTGCGTACTAGGGAGCTGAATCACGAGCGTTGCCACCATGCCGTCCTCTTTCTCCGTGTCCTGGTGCTTCAAAAAGTGACCTCCTTCCCCATACACCAGCATTTTGTACAGCGTACACTGCATCGGGACCGACCTGTAGCCAAGACGCTCAGCAATGGTTTGCGTCAGTTTGTCGATGCCGCTCTGCCACAGCGCGTTGCTGAGCTGCACGCGGTCGGGCTCGATCTGCCAGCTTTTGCGAACATTTTCGTCCGTCTTGGTGTCGAAGTTGTGGCCAAAGGAAGACCTCGCACTCTTCTCGATCAGCTTCATCGCACACGTTTCCGTCAGCGGAACCGGAATTTGACCCACACCATCCACGACGAGCCCTGGCAGTGCCGGCAACGTGTCTGCCACCCCACCAAACGTGTATTCACCCGCGTTTGCTTGGGCTCGAGCCAGAATATTGCTGATCTTCGTGCACGAAGTCCCCGACGGAACTGGCACGTCGTACGACCTGCCGATGCCATCAAAAGGCCACTTGCCGTTCACAGGACCCAACTCGTCCTCCTCATCGGACGAGGACCTCTCATTGTCTTCGTCGCTGTCGGTGGCGAATCGTTTAGGCATTCGAGTCGCGGTTGCGTTGAGCAAAGCAGATTTTGAACTGCGAAGAAATATTGAACGGTTGAACGAGACGGTCAACTTCAATCAATCACGATGGTCTGGTCCAGTCGACAGTCACATGCAATCAGTTGAGGCAGAGTATTTAATTTACAAAATCCTACTAACGTTACACTTACTACTCATCTTCCGATGGATGAGCCAACATTTAGCTTAGAAAAAGCGATGGAGCACTTGTGTTGCTCGTTCCAGGAGATCCGTCTTCTGTGTCGGATAATCCATGTCGTTCTCCGTAGTTCTCCTTGATATCTCGATCTCTTTAGCGCACTCGCTCTCCTCCACCGTCGACATCTTCCTATGGCAAGGAATGTACTTGTACATTGAAGCCGGGTCGTCACGCGCGCGCTCCTCAAGCGCCACTCGGCGAGCGTTCATTTGTGTAGATGTGTGAACGCAGCGCGTACACAAGTCAAGCGACTTCTTCTTGACGATGAAGGAGTTCTTGTCAGGGTTGACAAAGCTGAGCTTCTGGCGGACGTGGCATCGGTGACACACCCGATTCGTGCAGATCTGGCAGTCGAAGTGGCTCTTGTGGCCGAAGGTGGAGCGTAGATCTCGACTGCACACGCTGCAGCACGAACCATTCTGATCTGCACCAAAGTTGACCGCGTTTGATTCAGCGGTGGCCAGCAACCAGTTGAGTTTGCGTTTACGAGCGGATTTCGCCGCCTTGTTCACCGAATTTGCAGCTTCGATCGTTGCGAAGGACGCCATGCTGTTGGGAACGTCTCCAGCGAGGTCGATGGACGCCTTGGCATAAACCTCAACCGTGCCCTTGGATTTCTGACGAAAGAGCTGGTAGATCGTCATCTTGCCGCGAGTCAACTTGCGTCCAGGGAGTTCAGGCACACCACGAACGTCCAGCGAGTGCAGGATCTGGTACCCGATGCGTTGACCCGTAGATCGGCACTTGGTTATGCCTGTAGCTTCGAGGTACACGAAGTCGCGGTGATGCCAGACTGGGTTCGTCTTGGAAAGGGGACTGCTAACCTCCCACCTGAGCTGGAGCCCGTGGAACGGGTCGCTGGGTGACGCTGTTTCCAGAGACGCCAGTGTAGCGAAGTCCTGGATGTCGTTGCCCGAGTACGAAGCTTTGATGCGGGTGACCTCGTCGCTCTGGCTCACAATGCCGTACATGAGGTCGTCGAGCTCGCACTCGACAGTCCCCATCCAAGTCATCTTCGGCAGCTCCGTGGACTCGTTCGCATCGGTCTCGGAGGGGGGAGGACACGTTTCTTGACCGACACTCTTTGAATACGCCTCACCAACTCGAGCCGTCTCGCTCAGCTCTCCGAGCGACTTGGCTTTGCGTTTGCGGCGTTTGATCTCCTCGATCACTAGCTGGTCTTGGTACACCGCGATGTTATGCTTCCGCTTGACTGGTTTCCATCGAGTCGCGACCGGTAGCCCGCTCTTGCTGGCCAGAACGTGCTCGTAGTCGGACATCGTTTCGCTCATGCAGCGCTGGACGATGTTGTGCATTGATCGGCGATCACGCGCCGACAGCGAGAGAGGCGTCTCGAACGGACAAGTCATCATTCTGAAGCTACTCGCAATGTAAATCCGTGCGCTTGGAGCAGCGCAGAGAAGTTTGGTGAATGAATGGGCTTGATACACTTGCGAATTGAACTCGAGACCACAAGTCACCCGTCGGCTGGCGGTACATCGCCAGATCAAAGAGGTTCTGAAGCTCGTACAGGTGGTGAATTGATGCGGAGCTGCGACGTCAAACTGATCCATATGAAAACACCGTGCTGTCTTCATTTCGTGGCAAAGTTAGGGATCATCGACAACATCCTTCGCCGTATGTTAGAGAGTCCTCAAGCCGGAACTGCTGGTCCCTATAGTCCTGCGATTGAAGAGCACGACTGGTGCCATTCACGCGACAACTACTTCGCTTATTCCAGATGCATCTCACTCTCAGATGGAGACATTAGTCGATACATGAAGGCGCGGATGGCTCGACGCGAAAAATATCTCGGGGAGCTCAGTCGTTGTTTAGATATAATAGATGCATTCACGCACAAATTCGCATGCCTACGTATGCCAGCACTTCGACAGCGATATATATCCATTCTACGCTTAGCCAGACGACGCGGAGGAGACGGAGGAAGCACTTCGATTGATGGCGGATTCGTAGAAGATGGAGGTTGGGTTCTCCAGCGACAACTCGCCCTGCGCAACCGTGAGCGCGTTCATGTGGGCGGAGGTGTGCACGCACCGCGTGCAAACGTCAATGTTCTTCTTGATCACACCACGCGTCCGTCGATTGAGGAAGCTCAGACGCTTGGGGATTCGACATCGCGCGCATATACGCCCTGAGCAGATACGGCAGGCCTTGTTCATGAACGGGAGCAGACTCTTGCTCAAGTCCTTCGTGCACACACTGCACAGATTCAGTGACGGCTTCCTACTCTCGCACGGCTCCATTGTGTGCATCAACCACATGACCTTGTGTCGCTCGGCGCAGAAGGCCGTAAGCGTCAAACTCGACATGCCTTCGGCCGAAAACATCGTCACGCTAGTCGACGGCATCTCACCCTGTAAATCGCACAGCGCACGCGCATACACTTCAACGACGCCCTTGCTCTTCTGTCGGAAGATGTGGTACAGCTCCAGCTTGCCACGCACCAACTTGTACTCGGGAAGCTCCGGAACGCCAGGCATCTCAAGTGAGTGGCAAATGTGGTATCCCATCCGCTCACCCGTCGTCGGTGACTGTGTGATACCCGTGCTCTCGAGATACACAAAGTCTCGAGGACGAATGATCGGCTTGGCTACTAGAGGACCCATGTCGTTCACCGTCCACTTGACCTGCAGACCGTCGAAAGGCTTTTCAATGGTGCGCTCATTGATCGACGCCAGTAGGAAGTAGTCCAGCCCGTTGTCCTCCACGTACGAAGACTTGACCTTCCACATGTCTGTGTTCTGGTTGACAACGCCAAGCATGAGGTCGTCGAGGTCGCAGTTGATGGTGCCGTGCCACAGAACTCGCTGCATTGGGGTCTTCCCAGTTGGTGCCGGAGGTGGCGCGACGGGGTCGTCCATACTCTCGACAGTTAGTTTAGCCATGCTGCTTGAAGCTTGGAGCGTCACTGCGAGCGCACATCGGTCCTGGTACGCTGCGATGCTCTCTTTCCGCTTGATGAGCTTCCAGCGCTCGGTGTCCAGAACGCCGTTGTCTTGTACCAGCATCCGCTCGTACTCGGCCATCGTTTCCGACAGAATCCCATCCGACTTCGACTTGATGGCGTTCTTCTCCGTGTCGGTGAGTTCCAGCTCCTGGAACGGACACGCCGACAACGGGAACTTCATAGTTGGATTGCTGCAGGTGACGCGAAAAGCGAAGTGATTAGATACCTGAGCTGTCGACTCCTCATGCCCATTCCTGGCGCTTTCAAGAGCCATGATCCTTCATAAGAAGCGAGTGACCCCTGGTCCTGATAAGTGGTAAGAACTCGGGCTTTCAAGAGCTCAGGTTGACAACTGGCCGATGGTGGACGGACGATAGCCACCGCATGTCGAGCGTGGCGCTAGCAACGACCGATCTTTGCTTCAAGATGATACTCAGGGCGGCTGGCTGGACCCAAGCCGATTGCGTCCCCAGTGAGGCGACAGTGTATCTCAACGAAGTTGACGTTTAGACATTGAAAGACGTTTAGTTAAGAAGACGATGAAGTCTTATCCACACTAAATAAACATGCTCGGTAAAGCCACAGATCTGTGAATCTCGAGGAGATCACACTTGTTGTCCTCGAAAGGAGTCTCGCGAAGTTTCGGAGGATGAGATCGACAACGTTGAGTGAGCGTTCACAAAGGAATCGGACCAAACCTCTTCGGCCCCTCGGAAGGAGTCGCGAGCACTTTCAGACGACGAGAGCGACAGCGTCGAGCGCGTGTCGGTGAATGTGGTCGCCCACGTTGCTTGGGTCAGCTCGTCGATCTGGACTTGCACACCGCTGGAGTTGGTCGCTTTGCGAATGCATTCAGTGCAGTAGCGCACCTTTCGACTGCTGAGTTCGCCCGTCGACGGGTCCGCAAGCCTCAGCGTTTTCGAACGACAGCACTTGCTGCAGACGCTGGCCGAACAGATTCGACAGTGCATCACACGACTGCGGAGGCAGTGCTCCCCGTGCAAGTCCTTCTGACACAGTCGACAAGACTCGAAGGTGCTGGCCTCGATCGCGACAGCGACACTGTCGGATCCGTTCAAGGGACTGCAGGTTAAATGTTGTGGTGTCTGCCTCTGGCCCGGGATTGAAGCGACTTGTTCGGTTGCGCGACTTCGTGTTCCGCGAGGCCACGGGTGTCACCCAACGCTTCTCGGGCGAACGCGTGGGCTACCACCTGATCCACTCTATATCCATCCCGTCGCTGCGTCCACTGGTCGAGTACAACATCGTGCGCGGCAGTGTTTCGCTCCTGCATCTCTTTCGAGAGAGCTCGTCAAACACTGTGGAGATCTACAGCAAAGCTTCGCTTGATCTGATGGGGAATATGCCGTCAAGGCTAGTGATGCACGCTGCGTGTAAGACGATGGAGGCTCTGGAGCGACTGCCAGTCTGTTCGCAGATGAAGAAGCTGGCGTGGATGCTTCGAGCCACGTCGAGACCGGCAAAGCTGTCGCACGATTACTCGTCTTACGATGTTGCTCCGCACGTACGCGGCCTTGGCTTGTGCGTCTGCGTCGCTTTGGTTGGTGGCCCCGTACATGATGTCGCTCAAACTGCAGTCCAAAGTGCCGCGCCAGACGAGTCTGGGACAACGATCAGCGTCCACATCGACGTCGCTCCGCTTTCGACGGCACTTGCGTCCTTGGTACCCGACGAGGTTGTCGAAGCGCTTCACAGCCTTCCACCTCGCTGGGTTCATAACGCCGCCCTCGCGTAGGTACAGCATTTCGTAATCCATGAGTGTCGAGACGAGGAGATCATTGGCGATGCTGACGATCGCTGTCTCGTCAGGCTGGGAAAGCCTCAGCGGTGCAAATGGAGACGCGGACAGCGGGAATCGCTTCGATGGGGCGGACACCATTCACTTGAAGCGAGTGGTCGATTGACGAGGAGAATCGGAAAGTGTAGACGTATCGAGGCCTCGCCTTCAATCAAAAGACTCGAATGCACATGCCCCTTAATCGAACTCGCCACAGCCGCTGCACCACTTGAGTCAGGTCTCCAAGCAGAAAACGATGGCGCGGGCAAGAATCAATTGGCTGCGGACACGCGACGCATACCACGCTGACGCATGCGGGACTCGTATACATGTAATAGCGGATCCCTTCGCACTGCGCTGTCTCTCGACGGTATCACTTGAACTCGACCCACTTTTTGCTCTGCTCTCTGACGGCTCCCGACGACCGTCCTGTGTGTGTATTTGACTCTACCTGTTGTTTGTTCACTACAACGTTCACGACCTCTTTCTAGACTATTCATTCACAACTGTACACTAACTACACTGGCAATTCACCACGCGTACGAGGACGCTGACGATGACGACGGTGACGACGTTCCCTTGATGGAGCCACCGTCATGGAAGTCCCCTCGAATATGGTTCTGTCTGGCCACCTCGGCCAGCGCAACGTCCAGGCAACTGGTTGTCAGCACCGTCCGCATGCAGGGGGTGCACACTGCCACGGACGTCTGCATCACCGTGCGGGTGAGCGGTGACATGTGATGCAGTTTTTTTGGCACGCTGCAGCGCGTGCAGACACAACTCGAGCAAATGCAGCAGCTCTGCCGGCGTGTGAGCGGACCGCTGACGTCCTTGTGGCACACGCGACAGAAGCTCGAACTGCTCTCGTAGGGCGACGGCACCGCCTTGTGCTGCTTCAGGAGCCACATGAGCTTCTTCATCTCGGCGTAGTCGCCCAGCTTCCACACGGAGACGACCCCCTTGGCCGACACGAGCGTGGCGATACTCGAGGGCATGTCCCCCATCACGTCGATGAAGGCCTTCACGCACGTCTCCACGACACCGTCGCTCTTCTGGCGATACAAATGGTAGAGCGTCATGTTGCCCCGGACGATCTTGTGCTCGTGAAGCTCCGGTGCCCCGGGCACTGCGATGGAGTGCAGGATGTGGTAGCCGATGCGCTCCCCCTTGGAGCTCGTGGTCATGCCCGTCGACTCGAGGTAGACGAAGTCTCGACACCGCACCATGGAGCGCATCACCGACGGGCCGCCGTTCACCGCCCATTTGATCTGAAGACCGCGGAACGGGTCGTCCGCCGTCGGGTGCACGATGGTCTCGAGCACCGCAAAGTCGAGCACGTTGGTGCCGACATGGGCGGCCTTCACCTTGGCCTCCTCCACCGTGGGGTTCACGACCCCAAACATGATGTCGTCGAGACTGCCCTGCACGGAGCCGAACCAGAGCAGCTTCTGCATCTCTCGGGGCATCTCCTGGTGCTCGTAGCCCACGCCGGAGCTGCACCGAGTCAACCGTCGAGGCCGCAGCGCCTCGCGGTCCTGGTACACGACGACGTCCTCGAAGCGCTTGACCATCTTCCAGCGCACCTCATCCACGACGCCGTGCTGCACGGCTAGGTGCGTCTCGTAGTCGGCCAGCGTCTGCTGCACGAAGATGTCGGCGAGCTCCACCGCCTCCCTCTTGTCACCGTAGCTGAGGTGCAGCGGCGCGAACGGCGCGTGTGCCAGAGGGAACTTCATGGTCGAAATCCGAGATGTGGATGGCTTGGCCTGCGCTGTTGACGGTCAATGTGGAAATGGCACTGCACGATAGCCAAACGCCGGTGGCGGACCACCACCATTGATACTGTAGCGCTGACGACGATGACAAGCTGTAGAGCTGCTGACAAGGTCGCATGCGACGAGGGAACAGCAGTCATCGTCGTATCCTTGAAGTGGCCGTGTCTGTCTATCTTGCCTCTTTATATGGATATTGTTTAATTCGATAATGACTCAATAATTGATATATTGGTTTAACACTCACAACACTGTTTGGAGATATTAGTCTACTTATCAGCCTCTATATTCACGTGCCTGTCAAATACTGATACTTTAATTTGATTAAATGCTAAGTAGGGTAGCAGGTCTTTTGCCGGTTCCAAATCGCAGTCATCGATGGAAATGTTCGCAACGCCTTCGACTCGCGCTCTCGGCGCCAACGCGACAGCAGCCATAGCGCGGTTGACTGCTTTGGAGGCGGAAGGATAGCGCGGTGGTGATTGAAAATCCACCGGCGCCGCCAGTCAGCGCGGCTTCATGCCAGCTCCAGCGCACTGTCGACCGCTGTTGCCTGTCTGGCTGAACAGTCCATGTCTTGCTGCGCAATGCCCGCGAATTGAAACAACGTGAGACTGTCGCCTGAGTGCAAAGCGTCTTCTGACAGGTAAAGGTGTTTGCAGCGCTGTCGGGTCTCGTGGCGACAGCTGGGCCCGTTAACACCGCTCTCCGAGTCCACCGTGGCCTTGACGTGACTTGAACTCCACTCGTTAGCAACCAAGCGACGCGCTCTCATTAATACCTCCAACACGACTACAACAACTACGTGTTACTGTACACGCACTTCAGAACTCCCTAATAGCCTACAACATCATGGAGGACGTGGACGACGTCGGCGAGATGTTGGCCCAGTACGTGTAGGCCTTGATCTGGCCGCTGGCCTCGTACAGCTCGCGCAGCGCAATGTCCGCGCCGTTCTCGTTCGACGCCAGCTGAATGCACTCCATGCAGAAGTGCGCGGTCCTCTGCGCCACCGCTCGACTGCACGCGGGCACGAAGAACATCTTCTTGGGCACGCAGCAGCGAGCGCAGCAGTGGCTGGCGCAGATGTTGCACGTCCGTCGGCGCACCATGCTGCCTCGGATGATCTTGCTGCACACGTGGCAGAAGCCGATCACAGGCGTCGGTAGGGTCGATCTCTGCTGAGCCAGTTGCGAGTTGAGCTTCTTCATGAGCGCGTACTCCCCGAGTCTCCAGACGGACACCAAGCCGTTGGTTACCAGCTTCGTGGCCACACCGATCGGCATGTCGCCCTTGAGGTCGACGAACGCCTTCACGTACGTCTCCACGACGTCTTCGCTCCGTTGCCGGTAGAAATGGAAGAGCGTGATGTCACCTCGAACCAGTTTGTGCTGGTGGAGCTCTGACGCGCCAGGGATCACGAGCGAGTGCAGGAGGTGGAAGCCGACGCGCTCGCCCGTCGAGATGGTGGCCATCCCCGTCGCCTCGACGTACACGAAGTCTCGGTAACGCACCATCGAGCGCATGATCGCGGGGCCTCCGTTCACCGCCCACTTGATCTGCACCCCGCAGAACGGATCGTCGACCGTTGGGTGCACCAGCGTGTCGAGCAGCGCGTAGTCGAGGACGGTGCTCTCGACGTACGCGGCTTTGACTTTGGCCTCCTCGGGCGTGGGGCTGACTGCAGCGTACATCATGTCGTCGAGGTTGCCGCGGACGGTGCCGAACCACAGCAGCTTCAGCGGCTCGTTCGACACCGCGCGGTCTCGCGAGAGGTTGACGCGGGACAGTCGCCGCTCCTTGAGCGCTTCTCGGTCCTGGTAGACCACGACGTCTTCGAACTGTTTGACGCGGACCCACTTGGTCGCATCCACGATGCCGTTGTAGTCGGTCAGGTGCGCCTCGTAGTCCTCGATCGTGGTGGACACGAACGTGTCGGCGAGCTCGACGACATTCTTCCTGTCGGCGTCGCTCAGGTGAATGGGTCGGAACGGAGGCTGCTCCAGCGGAAACTTGGTCATGGTCGCCTGACTTCAAGTTGGCAAGTGCGCGTGGATTGGATATGGCTTCAGTCCCTGGGGTCGCAGCGTTCGTCGCTCTGTATCCCAAGGGCGCTCGAAATCGAGCCTGATTCAAGCGAGTCGGCATCCGTCGAGCATGGGCACAAGACTGTGATTGCGTTTCGACAATGGAGCCCAACGTGGGACTTGCAGCTGATGGGCATGGAGTCAGCACTGCTAGTCAGTTCACCCGATTCTGAAGCTGGATGGCGGGCGTGGTGATCGGCCACGAGATGTCGGATCTCGAGGCGAGGTTTCCATTAGCGAGTTGATTCATTGGTTCAAACGGTGTTTTTTCGAGGCGAGGGAGGTAGCGCTTCATTCAGATGAAAATTTGCGGCAGGAAGGCTAAACGGAAAGCATATCATGCGGTGGCTACGGCGGCTTCACGCTGCCTTGGCAATCCGCGGTGCAAGATTCGTTTACAGCTCTGCACGCCACATGTTGAAGTGGCTGGAAGGCCCGCTTCAACACATGCAAATCAATGTAGCCATGCGCCAAGTCTAAAATGTAGACTTGGCGAATACAAACAAATATTAAATATTTGTATAATATTTGTCCTAGATGTGCTGACTACCGGTAATTCTGGACCGTGAACGCTATGGTCCCCATGATGTGGACCGTTCTAAAATAACGGACTTGATGCCGCTAGAGTTGACTCGTGCAGTGCACCTGGTCTGGGGGCTGCACCTCCGTTTCACTGTGGGGCTGTCCATGAGCGGCCCAATAGCGGCGCATAGGTTCATCCACTCTCGATCTCTCTGCATCTGATTGATCGTCCGCCCACGTCAACTACAGTAGCTGCTCGCATCACTTGGCCTGACCTCCTGTACAGTGTCTACACCAAGCCTTGGTCCTTATTGCATCACTTCTCATTTGCCATCCAAGTCAGCAGGACGCAGCCTCCCCCGCCATGACGTTCCCGCTACCGCACCAGCCATACCCAACGAGAACCCTCGCCATCGACGAGTCCAATCTGCTTCGACGCTTCACCAATTCGCTCACTGCAGCTGCGCTCCACGACTACGACTACGACTGCTTCGTGAAAGACTGCAATGGAGACGTGACCCAAGACACTCGACACGACTGGCAGCTGGTCAAGCGTCGAGATGGCCTGAACATCTACCGCGACAACGCAGTCGACGCTACCCACCGAGACAGCGTGACCATGGTCGAGGAGAACGGCAGGGTCTCGAGCTTCGAGTCTTCTGCGCCCGGACAGATCCAAGCTCTGCTCTGCGTCGGGACCATCTCCGGTACACTGGACGACGTCATGCACGGCGTCGTGAGCCCCACCGCAGAGGACACGATGCTCAAGAGCTCCTGCATCGGAGACAACCTCGTGGACTGCTGTGTGTTGGCCTCCATCGTCTCCCCAACCTCTCAAGACCCATGGCGGAGTCTCACGCTCAAGTGGGCCGTGAATGCAGGGCCAGTCGCTGTCCGACCATTCGTCCGCGCTCGGGACTTCACGTACGTGGAGTCTACCGGCACCACAACGAGCATCGACGGGGAGCGGGTCGGGTACCACATCATCCACTCTGTGGTCGTCCCTGCCACGCAGAAGCTGGAGGACCATGCGCTCGTCCGAGGCAACGTCTCGCTCTACCACGTCTACCGCCAAAAGAGTCCGACAACCGTCGAGGTGCACGTCCGCGCGTTCTGGCAGCTCAATGGGCGCATGCGCCCAGCCGTGCAGACCTACGCGTGCGTTGAATCCACCATCGCCGTCGCTCGAGTCCGGATGTGTTCGCAGATGAGAAAACTCGCGCAGCTCGGCCACAGCAGCCGCAGTCTGGACAGCGAGATGGACCCGAGCTGTTGCAGCCTCTGCAGACGCTGGGTGGGTGGCTGCTTCACTGCCGACAAGAGCTGCGCGGTCTGCCAGCGCGTCATTTGCCGGCACTGTGGGACCTCCAAGAAGCTGAGCACGGTGACACCTCACACTCGGCAAGTCGTCACGAAGCGGCAAACCGTTTGCCGCCGATGTCAGCGCAAGTCGGACGAGAGCGTCGTCGTCCAGGAACCGAAGCCTGCGAAGCGCAGCAAGGCCTTGTCGACAGCGTTGCGCCAATTTACATTGAAAAATTGATTGGGATCTGCTGTCGCGCCATAATACTAATTGTTCAATGCTGACATTTAATTGTAAATAGTATATATCATATAATTTGTATAGAGACTAGTGCGGCGATTTGATTGGCTACTACAGATAGGTTTTGGTATACATTTGACAAGTCGTTGTCGTATTCAATACAATAATATAGTTGATGACAATTTTTAAATTGTAATTGTTCCTACCAATTTTCTCAATGATTTTATTGCAATTAAAATTGACACAACGCTGCTTGTCGTCACGGGCGCTATCAACGGTCTCCACCGCGTCGCTCAACAGTCGAGACTGGAACTGCAGCGACCGTAGTCGCGTGTTTTCATCGGACCGAGGGCTTAAGCGTTCAGTGCAGCCCTCCGACCACACTCCCGCATCAACAAATCCTCCTCCGAGGAGCTTCCTTCGCCATGCCATCGAGTGCGCCGACTGACCAGGCGCCCGAGCACCACGAGCTCGTGAAGACGAACCTGTTCTCGCGGGCGTTCCCCAACCTGCGCGTGTTGTTCCCGCTGCGCTGCGTGGGCTACTGGCTGCAGTGGAAGATCTGGTCGCCGGACCCCAATGCCAGACAGGTAAAGACCCTCGTGGACAACGTCATCTACGGCGAAGTCCTGCGCTTCCGGGTGGCGTCACGCGCGCTTTACTTCGTCGACATGCACGGCAGAAAAGTGCTCAAGTACTAGCTGTCAACGCGCAAGACGGAGCTGGTGTACGAGGACCCGGGCGATCTGCTCTCGGGTCTAGGCTGGCTCCCTGATGGACGAATGCTGGTTGTCTCCATGAACAACCGCCGCGTACTCGTGCACGACGAGGAAACCAGCGCAACGGAGGTGTACGCGGACGTGAGGGACGTCACGGCCTTCCGTGCGAACGACATGGTCGTGGCTCGGTCGGGCCGCGCCTACGTCGGAAGCTTCGGCTTTGACTTGGCCAATGTGGCGGCATACTCGAGGTCCGCGGTCATCAGCGTTGGCATCAACGGCGACATCCGCGTCGAGGCCCCGGACATGATTTTCCCCAACGGGATGGTCATCACACCGGACGGGAAGACGCTCATTGCTGCGGAGACCTTTGCAGGTCTCCTGACGGCCTTCGATATCGATGATGACGGGAGACTGAGCAACCGCCGCGTGTGGGCCAACGTCGGGTCCTTCGTGGATGGCATCTGCCTCGACGCTGAAGGCTGCGTGTGGGCTAGTATCCCTCAGTCGGGCTTCTATCCGACTGGAGGAGGTCTGCTGCATGTGCAGGAGGGCGGTCAAGTGCTCGAAGTCCTGGGCTTCGGCGCAAATGGGATCAAGAACTCGGTCTTTGCGTGTCAATTGGGGACGGATGAGGACGGCAAGCACCAGCTCTTCTTCATGGAGGCCGTTACCAGCTACGACCATCTCATCTTCAAAGACGGCCCCAAGGCCGCCAAGAAGAACGGATTGGTGAGAGCGATTGAGGTGAGCGTCGGACCGGCACGGATTTCCGGAGATGATAAGTACTGCGGAGGACACTGCTAGGCCTTACGTCAACCTGGTCACGTTGAAGTCACGTTGAAGTAGTAGACTTCAATAGAGCTACGCTATCTCCCTCTTGATGCATCTTCCAGCACGAATAGTTATCTCACATTACAACTTCCCTTCCTTCCCACACTTAACGCCAGGATTCCTCCACGCTCGCTTTCAATGTCGACCAAGAACGTTTCGTTCCAGCCGGAGCAGGAGCACGATCCGCTGGTGCCGTCCGACATGACCAAGCTCAAGCAGCAGCAAGAGCTCTTCCAAAAGGTATCGCCGAACTTCCGCATGCTCTTCTTCCCCTTCCGCTTCCTCGGGTACTGGCTGGGGAGCAGACTTTGGTTCGAAGACCCCAACGAACCGAAAGCGCGCACGCTGGTCGACGACATCATCTACGGCGAAGGCCCGCGCTTCCGCGTTTCAACCGGTGAGCTGTACTTCACGGACATGCACGACAAGAAGGTCATCAAACACGCTCTAGCGACCGGAGAGAGGACGCTCGTGTACGACGACCCCGAGGACATGTTGTCTGGACTCGGATGGCTTCCCGACGGGCGTCTATTGATCTCGTCCATGAACAAGCGCCAGGTGCTCGTTCACGACGAAGCTGCCGGGACGACCGAAGTGTATGCCGATGTGCAAGACGTAACCAAAGTCCGAGCCAACGACATGGTGGTCGCCACATCGGGACGCGCGTATATCGGCAGCTTCGGATTCAACAATGCGGACTTCAGGACGGTGATGAGCGCCGCTATCGCAAGTGTTGGGACGGACGGAGCTGTTCGTGTCGAGGCGACTGGCGTGGTGTTCCCTAACGGCATGGTCATCACTCCGGACGGGAAGACATTGATCGTCGGAGAGACGTTCGAAGGGCGTCTGACAGCGTACGACGTTGGGGACGACGGCAAGCTCAGCAACGGACGACTGTGGGCTGATGTCGGCTCCCCCATCGACGGCATTTGCCTCGATGCAGAAGGGTGCGTCTGGGCGAGTATTGTCCAGCCGGGTCTGTACCAGCTCGGAGGCGGCCTGGTGCGCGTGAAGGAGGGCGGGGAGATCATGCAAGTGCTGGAATTTGGAGCCAACGGGATCACCAACGCCGTGTTTGCCTGCCAGCTCGGCACCGACGCGGAAGGCAAACACCAGCTCTTCTTCATGGAGTCCGTGACGTCGTACGACCACGTGATCTTCAAAGACGGCCCCGAGGCTGCTAGGAAGAACGGCCGGGTCAGGGCCATTGAAGTCGCGGTCGGTCCAGCGCGAATCCCTGGCAACAACAACTATTGCGGAGGGTATTGCTAGGGTCGCAGGTACTGCTGCTCACGTCAACCTGGTCATGTTGAAGTCGCCCACTTCAACATGAACCTTTTGTTAAACAGAGTTGCCCAATCCACATCATGAACCTTTGATGATCTCGCTGACAGCGAGTCGCTGTTTGCCCTGTGTGACCATGCCATGCCATCTTCGTCTCACTCTCCAACTTGCGACGTCGATAATAGCCCCCCCCCACAAAATACGATGTCCACATCAGCTGAACCGCTGCAACCCGAGACCGAGCACGAACCAGTATCTGCGCAGGTTTCCGACGTGAAGAAGACCACGCACCAGCAGGAACTCTTCCCCAAGGTGTTCCCCAATGTCCGAATGCTCTTCTTCCCGTTCCGCTTTCTCGGGTACTGGCTCGGACGCAAACTCTGGGCAGATGACCCCCACGCTCCGCAAGCACGAACGCTGCTGGACGACATCGTCTATGGCGAAGGCCCGCGCTTCCGCATCCCAACAGGGGACGTGTACTTCACCGATATGCACGACAAGAAGGTGATCAGGTACTCGCTGGCCACTGGCAAGAGGACACTGGTGTACGACGACCCGGAAGACATGCTGTCCGGCTTGGGCTGGCTGCCGGACGGCCGTTTGCTGATCTCATCCATGAACAAGCGCCAGGTGCTCGTTCACAACGAGGAGACCCACGCCACAGAACTCTACGCGGATGTGAAGGATGTGACGCGGGTTCGTGCCAACGATATGGTTGTGTCGACTTCCGGGCGCGCCTACCTCGGCAGCTTCGGATTCCACCACGCAGACATCATGTCGATTGCTAGCTCCGCGATCGTCAGTGTCGGGACGGACGGGGCTGTTCGGGTGGAGGCCACAGGGGTCGTGTTCCCGAACGGGATGGTCATCACCCCCGACGGCAAGACGTTGATCGCTGGCGAGACGTTTGAAGGCCGACTGACCGCGTACGACATCGGCGAGGACGGTCGACTGTCGAACGGCCGGCTGTGGGCCGGCATGGGCTCGCTCGTGGACGGCATCTGCCTGGACGCGGAAGGGTGCGTGTGGGCCAGCATCGTGCAGTCCGGGCTGTACCAGACTGGCGGTGGCCTCGTGCGCGTGAAGGAAGGTGGCGAGATATTGGACGTGATCGGGTTTGGGGCCAACGGGATCAAGAACTCGGTGTTTGCGTGCCAGCTGGGCACGGACGCCGAGGGCAAGCACCAGCTCTTCTTCATGGAGGCGGCGACGTCGTACGACCAACTGATCTGGAAGGACGGACCCGAGGCGGCGCGCAAGAACGGCCTACTGCGGGTCATCGAGGTGAAGATCGGGCCGGCGCGCATCCCGGGTGATGACATTTACTGCGGCGGCTACTGCTAGCCGATCGTTTGGTCATCGCCGCTTCAACATGTGGCATAAATGAAAAATATGTGTGGTACACACCGACAACTTGTCTTATCCGGTAATAATTCATACCCTATTAAAACCAGGACGGATGATATACCATTTTTAGTCAATTTATGTTGCAAAAAGTATAGTTGGTATATCTAATGACCTTTGATGTTAAATGTATCAGACGTTATCATTCCGGGGTTGCAGGTTTTCAAAATTAATATGTATCGCCACGGCGGCACGTCACCTGTTGCTATCCCAGAGCCTGTCACTTTATAGCCCTTATTCAGAGGTCACCAACCCGCCATAGTTACCGCTGCCATCGCCTTGGGCCTCCGTGCGCGCAACCTTGAGCCCCGTGTTCGTCTACGAACTGCGGTGCCGCATGGATGTGTTGGTTGTGCGCGCAAAATAGCTGTAAGCGTGCCGATTACCGATGTATCGCGTGCCAGCCAATGGTCTGCAGCAGGCCGGCCCAGTCACGGGTGTCGGACACTGCCGCCAATCAGCGGCACCTTGATGTCCATGCAGGAGCAGGCCAAGCAACACGCTCTTCTATTCCACGGGCGTTGAACCTGTTATCGCTGAGAATCTCGAAACGTAGCCCTCTAAAACAGGGTGCCCGCCGCCTGATCGCACTTTACGGACCGCCTCCTGCGGTCTTAGCCACGCGCGTCTGTATATTTAAGAAATTATTAGTGCGTCAAGTAGATACGTAGTGCTCGTAATCCAGGCCTCCGTTCATAAGCATAAACAAGCAGCCACCCCGTTTTAATCGCCCATATCCCCTATTTACTATCCTCACTGGACCTGTATATGCCGCGAATTAGCCAGTTCGACAACTAAATGTCGCCGCCGCCCATCTTACTGGCGAGCGCGTCGGTCGCCGTCACAAGTCGAAAAGGCTCCAGAAACTCAACAGCAGCAAGAGCTCAAGCTCGAGCACAGCACCATGAAGACGGCGGCCACCCCCGTCGCCCCCTCCGCCGCGGGCTCCACGCCTCCACCCACACAGGGCAGTGCTGCCACCGCCACCGCGTCCGTCGCGCCCAAGTCGCAGCTGCCGCAGAGCTCGTCGACGCCGGACGCCACGCAGCAGCCGCCCGCCGAGCAATACTGCGCCCAGGGCATGACAACGCTGTGGCCTGACAGCCGCCGCTATCTGCGCAACCTCGTGCTGGGCCGCGAGTGCCGCAACGTGTTCAACCTCGAGCCCAACACCGTCTTCCTGAACCACAACGCGTACGGCGTGGCGCCCAAGCCCGTCATGCAGGCGCAGGCCCACTTCGTCAACAAGATGGAGATGAACCCGGACCGCTTCATGCGCCGCGAGGTGCCTGTGATGCTGCGCCAGGCGGCGTCGCACCTCGCGCGCTTCGTGCACGCCGACGCAGAGGACCTGGTCTTCGTAACCAACGCCACCACGGGCATGAACGCCGTGCTGCAGTCGCTGGACCTGCAGAACGACGACGAAGTGCTGTGTCTCAATCTCACATGTAAGTTCCCCGCCCACATTTCGCTGTTTGCTGCATTCATGGAAGGATCCTGATCGTGTGGTTGCTGTTGCTGTTAACTCCGCAGACTCGGCCGTGCTCAACACACTGCGCCATCTTTGTTACTGCACGCAAGAGTTCGTGGAGCTCAAAGTGGTGGACGTCGTGCTGCCTATCGAGAGCTACGACGCGCTAGTTCAACAGGTTGTGGATGCGATCACGCCCAACACGCGGCTCGCTGTGCTGGACCACATCGCCAGCACAACAGGCTTCGTGCTGCCGCTGGAGAAGCTCATCCCGATTTTCCACGCGCGGAATATCCCCGTGCTGGTGGACGGAGCCAGCGCCCCCGGACAGCTGCCGCTGAATCTGAACGAGCTTGGCGCCGACTTCTACGTGGGCACGGCGTACAAGTGGCTGTTCGGCTGCAAGTCCTGCTCGTTCCTGCATGTCAGCAAGGCGTACCAGAACACGGTGCGTCCGGTCGTGACTTCGCTGGCGTATGGCCAAGGGTTTGTGGAGGAGTTTGCGATTCAGGGCACGCGAGATGAAGCCAACTTCCTGACGCTCGTGTCGTCGCTGGACTTCTACGAGAGCGTGGGCGTGAGTCGCGTGTTTGCGCACAACAAGTCGCTGATCGACTGGGCCGGCGAGTACCTGGCTACGACGTGGAAGACGAACATCTTGCTGCCGGCGTGGCAGCGCGCTCCGTTCGTATGTAACGTGCGTATTCCCGTGGAGTCGCCGACAACGTCGGCGGGCGCGCCGATGTCGCACGACGAGGCGCTGCCGCTGTGCGACGCCATCATGGATTTCCTGGACGATCAGTACCGCATCGTGGTGCGCGTGGTGCCGTTCCAGAACGAACTCTACGTCCGCATCAGCGCGCAGATGTACAACGAGCGCAGGGACTACGAACAGCTTGGACAGGCCATGCTCGAGCTCACCAACACGCCCACGCTGGGCGAATATCTCGCGCGGATGCGAATCTAAGAGGATAAGCGTACAATATACACAATGAACGAGTAGTATGATGTCTCGCCTTGCAAGTATCCATCGAGGCCCGGCGTGAACAGCCAGCCAGCTCGGATTGAGCAACAGCAATAGAGACATCTACGTGTGGCAGATCGGTTTGGGGACCTCCTTGCGAGGTCATCATTGCAACTTTTGTCAATGTACTGAAATGATAAGGCCACTTGCTTATTTTTGACCACTCGTAGAGCTCTGATTCTTCCCCAAGAAATGCGACACCAGAGAATCCACAAGTTACACTGCGTTTGACTCAGAACAGCGAGGGAGGTCGTTTTCGGTCCTTGTGTTCCCGACACAACTGAAAACGCAGCCTTCGGATCTCCTGACACCCAAAACAAAAGTCATGACGGACCAGATCACCACCATGGAGGGCGCGATCCGCGCAGCGGAGCAGACGCTGGAGCACCTGTTCAACCCGAGCCTGGACCAGGATAAGCGCATCCCCATCGACCTGCTGCACGAGGCCAAGGGCCTGGCCTTCCTCACGGTCGTCAAGGCCGGCTTCATCTGGACGGGCAAGGTGGGCACGGGCGTCGTCATCTCGAAGCTGCCCGACGGTCGCTGGTCGGCCCCCAGCGCCATCGGCACGGCCGGCATGGGCTTCGGCGCCGAGATGGGCGCTCAGCTCATCGAGTTCATGGTCATCCTCAACTCGGACCTGGCCGTCAAGAGCTTCATGCAGAAGGGCCAGCTGTCCGCGGGCGCCAACCTCGAGTTCGCCGCCGGCCCGTACGGCCGCGCGGCCGGCGCCAACGCCAACTTTAGCGCCTCGGGCGTCGCCCCCAACTACACGTACAGCCACAGCAAGGGGCTGTTCGGCGGCGTGGGGCTGCAGGGCTCGGGCATCATGGCGCGCTCCGACATCAACAAGAAGTTTTACGGCCGCGACATCTCCCCCACCGAGATCCTCACGGGCGCCGTAGACCAGCCCGCGGCCGCCTCGCAGCTGTACGACGCGCTGCAGCGCGTGGTGAGCATCCCGCCCTCGGGCAACGTGCAGAACCTCAGGCAGAAGCTCATGTCGCCCTTCGCGGACCGCATGCCGGCGGCTGCCGTGGGCCCCGACGTGCAGGTCGTGTACGACCGCGTGCTGCGACTCATCGAGAGCATCTCCGGCCCTGCCGGCGTGGACGAGTTCAAGAGCAGCTGCAAGGACTACGGCCAGAACCGATGCACGGACGAGCAGTTCGTCGGCTACCTGGAGAACAAGTTCACGGCGGAGCAGACGCTGGAGCTCGTGCCGGAGGTTACCAAGCTCCTGCAGGACGCCAACAAGCGGAAATGCATCTGGGTACGTTGTAGTTGATGTGAGGGTGACTAGCAGATGATCTGATCTAACCATTGCTTGTTTGGTGACTGCAGGACTACTACCTCAAGGTGAAGGCTGAGCACGGCTCGCAGCCCCGGGCAACCGGAAACTCCTCGCCCTCGCTCTTCTAAGCTGCAAGGGGATATCTCGTTCAAGTAACCCGGCAGGCCAATCATGCATCGAAAGAAACAGATCAAGACAGTTAGGTCGGAAGGCGTTTAGCTCTAGTGCCATTCCTTTTATCACCTGCGTTTAATTAAGATACGCCTGCGCTAGTTGAGCTGCGTCTGAGCGTTCTGCCAACTGTATTTGTTCTCGTTGCGGCACTTCATCGTCTATTGTGGTAATGACGGTGCGGCTTGCTGCGTGGTGTGCGCTGGTCAAAGTAGTGGCCGAACTCGCGGTCTAGAGGGTCCAACGGCGGGTTTTCCGGTGCATCGGCGACTGGTAGCAACGGAGACTCGTCAATGCCGGACGATTCTTCTTCGTCGGATGACGGCAGCGTCGAGTAGATCCAGCAGGGGCAGAACCGCTCCTTGTACGTCTCCAGCGACTGTTTGTTCGTACCGTACGCTATAGCATTCAACAATGGTTGCAACGGGTCGCAGATGCTCTCCATCACACTGAGAAACTCATTCGCCGTGTGGTCCGCACGGAAGAACTGCACCAACCGGTTGATCACTCCCCAGATTGAGCACAGGAAGAAGATGCCGAGGTAGATCTTCACTCTGTCTCGGAAGCGTGGTGCCATTGGGTCCATATACAAGAACTTCAGGATATTGTGATAAACGCCCACGTTGAAGACGAACACGCAGAGGACAGGCGCGTAGAACAGCAAGAGCTGTTGCAGCGCACCTTCCCGTCGCCACACGAGCGGGTCTTCTCCTCCTTCTTCGTGTGTCGTGTGCACCGCGATCCAGCACCAGCGACGATCTGCACCCCCCACTCCAAGATGACCCGTCAGCTGACGCAGCACCAGATACACCAGCACCAGTCCAGGCAGCCCCCACCCTACGCCGCGATACACCCACAAGAACTCCTCCGGGTACTCATTCCTGCTCGCCAGATCAACCAACCGCATCCCTTTGTCAGTCTTAACTCGAGAGTAGCAACAATCAACTTGCAATGCCAATCGCACCGCTTGACAATGATCTGGTAGAGGTGGAAGGCGAAGCACGCGGTCCAGAGGTACGACGCCAAGTAGAAGTACTGCAGCGTCAGCGCCTGCGCGTAGCAAAGCCCTTCGTGCCGCCGGTAGTTTTGTCCGAAGCCGTCGACCACCAGCGATCTGCAGCAGTTGAAGGCATTAGCATATCAACCCCATCAAAAAGTCTGGTCGGTTGTGACGCACATGGCGAAGGCGACGGCGGTGACGAGCCCTGCAAGCCCCAGCGACGTGACGATGCGGCGGCTGACGTAGTTGGGGGCATCCACGCGCCTCCACGTGGCCAGCAAGAAGCCGCAGCCCGCGCAGGACACGGACGCGGCCGCCAGCAGCAGCACCTCCTGCACCAGCGCCATGTTTGACTCGCACAGTTCGGTATCAGAAAAGTGATCTACGCGTTAAAGTGCGCTATTCATCGACTTGTGTGGTTTACACGAAACGTATCTATATGACTGTCGCATTCATTGCGAAGGGGGCGGCACGTTCACGGTCAGTCAGTCTGTATTTTGCTCTGTAGGCGGTTAGTTCGATGCCGTCGCTCGCTTCCCCCGCGGGCCACGGGGCCTCGCCGCGCCTCACGCCGTCTCCGCTCATCTCGCAGGTGTCTCCCGGTCGGACCCACGCGGTGGCGGCCCTGCGCGCGCTCGAGAGCCCTGCGAGAGGCGATGCCAACGCCGCCGTCATGGACGAGCTGCTGCTCAAGTATCTGCAGTCGCGGGGGTATCACGTCTCGAAGGGGAACGCGCATCAGGTTTCAGGGGTTCCACCGCAGGCGACGGAGGACGAGCGTCGACGACTGCTGGGAGACCACGCGGCGCGGATAGAATACGCCAGCATCGACACGTTCGCGCGGCAGCTGGGGCTCAGCACGGAGGCGTGCACGGCGAACCACTTGGTGCGTTGCAAAGCCAATTGCTGCGGCAGTGGCAGCTATTGCTATGGCTTCAGCTGAGTTTTAGCTACTTTCTACCGAAAGAACGGCCGCTGTAGCCGTCTGGGGGACGAATTAACGACCGTTTTTGTGCTGACGATTTCTGCTGTGGTGCTTTGTGCTGCGGTAGCTGTTTTACGGCCTCACGGGCGGCAATCCGGAGGCTTATGACGAGGCGTACGGCAAGCTACTGGACTGGATTTGCAACTCGCTGGACATGTATCGCAACGAGCTGCACGCCGTGGCCTTCCCGATCTTCGTGCACTGCTACCTGGAGCTGCTGTCGAAGGGGTTCGTCGAGGCAGGAAGGAGCTTCTTCCATAAGTATTCGGCGGACCACACGAGGCTGCACTTGGAGGAGCTGCGCACGCTCAGTCTCGTGTTCTCGCCGCAGCATTTGCGCGAGAACGATTACGTTCGCGAGGTGCTGCACAGCAAGTTCAACGTGGAGATGAGTTTGCTGTCTTTCGAGCTGCTCAACACATTTTTGAGCCAGGAGCGGCTTTTCCTGCTGCTGTCGATTGTCAACGAACGTATCAATCTCGTGGTGACGTCGAACCAACCGGGCGTACAGATTCAGCAGCTACAGGATGCGGTTACACCAAACGACTCGGGTGTACTAAATAATTTGGAGCGGAAGGACGACGCAGCTAGCGGATTCAAGACGTCAGATGAACTTGCACAGGCCGTTGCAGCGTCAGAGCATCCAAGCGAAAGCGAAATTGCGATGCCGTTGACGACGGGCGCTTATGATGTAGACTATATGGTGCGTGCTGCTGGCGGCAACGCGGCGAGTGCAACAGGAAGCGACGGCTACACTGTGCATGATCTAAATGCCATCCCCGTGAACTGGGGAGTCCTACCCGAGCGTAAAGTACATGATCCCTCTGCAGAGGAAGGAGAAGATGGCGCTGGAACAGGAAAGGAAGGTGGTGCTGGCACTGCGAACGGAGTATCGGGTGGCAACTCCACGGGAGGGACTGGTGATGCTAGTGGGGCAGCCGACGGTGACAAGAAGTCAGGTGCGGATAACTCGAAAGCGGGCGATAAAGGCAAGTCATCTGCATCCTCCGCTGATGCACAACGCAAACACAAGCGCGTAAAGTTGTCGAGCGATGGGACCGCAGGCAAGAAGAAGGAGTTGCTGGAAGAGACTGGTCCCCTACCGGATCGGAAAAATGCGTTCAACACGGATGTATTGGAGAAACTCGTGCTGCGCGTCCCCGCTACTATGAAGGAGCACATTTTCGAGGACATTCGGGTTCGTGCGCCAGTCAGCCGTAGTGCGCCCCCATCGGCTCTGTGCTTTACCCTGCTCAATTCAGCAACACACATCAACAACATGTGCTTCAGCGATGACGTCACTATGGCAGGCGCTGCCTATGACGATGGCTCATTCCGTGTTTGGCGCAATGATGACCAGCCTCTGGGAACAGCCACGGGATCCGCGTATCATGGCAACGCGGGATCGTCGTACACAGATGCCGAGGAAGAAGAAAAGATGGCCGTGCTTCGAGGCCACTCGAGCGCTGTTTATGGTGCTAGTTTTTCTCCTGACAATCGATTCGCACTCACGGCCTCAGCTGACTCCACAGTACGGCTTTGGAGTTTGGCAGCGAAGAGCAACCTGGTCGTGTATCGGTCGCATCAAGGCGCGCCCGTGTGGGATGTGACTTTTGCACCTCTCGGGTATTACTTTGCGACTTGCTCCATGGATCGGACTGCGCGGCTTTGGAGTACGGATCACATGACACCACTTCGCGTTTTCGCTGGTCACTTGTCGGATGTGGACTGCGTTCGATTCCACCCGAACCACAACTACCTGGCGACGGGCTCCAGCGACAAGACTGTTCGGCTGTGGGATGTGCAGTCCGGCAAGTGTGTCCGTGTGTTCACGGGCCACTTCCGCGGGGTGCAGTGCCTTGCGTTCTCGCGCAATGGCCGCTACCTCGCCAGTTCAGGCGAAGACCAGTATATCAATATTTGGGACCTGCAAGCTGGTAAGCGTTTGGAGACCCTCATGGGCCACAAGGCCATGGTCACGTCGCTGGACTTCAGCCAGGAGAGTACTATATTAGCAAGTGGTGGCATGGACTCGACGGTGCGTCTCTGGGATATGAAGGCGCTCACCGAACAGCCCTCGACCTACTCGGCGCTGTCTGGCGCGATGGCAGACTTGCACGTCAGCTCGTCGGACCTCAGCACGCCGAACGACACGCAGCTTCCTGGCCGAAGTCGATTCGTGAAGCCCGTGCCGATGGTGCGGCCAGGCGCAGTGCAGGAGCTGCCGTCCTCGCGCTTCCTGCTCAAGACGCTTCGCTCGAAGCAGACGCCCATGTACCGCGTGCACTTCACGCCGCGCAACCTGCTGCTTGCCGGCGGCATCTTCCACCCCAAAATGGAGACATAGCGAGCTTTAGCGCAGGACACACAACACGACGGTCTTTTTGAGTACATGTAATTGCCGCCCCTCAACTTATACTTGGCATGCATTGACAAGGGCTTTATCACACGATCTATGTAGTTCCAGCATTCCCGTCTTACTTCCGAAGAGCGAGCGCTACAGCGAGCGCAGTCGCCACCAGCGCGAGTCCCGCCGTCACCCCCTTGGTGATCTGCAGCTGGCGCTCGAGCGCGTCAACCCGCTCGAGCACGCCACCCATGGAGCGCGCGGCGTACTTGCCCAGCACGTCGGGCTCGAGGTTGACGCGGTCGCCCACCTTCTTGAGCGGCAGGATGATGTGGTTCTGCGTATGCGAGATGAGCATGATGGAGAACCAGCCGTGGGTGCGGTCCACCTCGCACACGGTGAGGCTCGTGCCGTCGATGGCGATGTAGCCCTTGGGCACGACGTCGCGCAGGATCTCGGGCGTCGCCTTGATGCGCACCCAGAGCGAGTCGTCCTCGCGCGTGAAGGACAGGATGGCGCCCGTGCCGTCCACGTGGCCCTGCACGAAGTGGCCACTGTTGCGCGCGTCCACGCCCATGCTGCGCTCCACGTTCACCTTGTCGCCGGACTGAAGATGCCCCAAGTTGGTGCGGCGAAGCGTCTCCGGCGCCACTCCGAAGGCCACGCGGTCCTCGGAGATGCTCGTGACCGTCAGACACGTGCCGTTCACGGCGATGCTGCAGCCCAGGTACGCGCCCTCCAGCGCCACCGTCACGCGCACCACCAGCTCGAAGCCCGTGCCACGCTCGCCATTCCACAGCAGCAGGTCGCCCCGCTCCTGCATGGACACGACGGTGCCGATCTCCTCGATGATACCCGTGAACATGATTAGCGCGCCGACGTACGTGGAGCTCTGCTTGGTAGAAGTCGAAATAGAAAATGAGAGGCTCGCAAAAGTGTACGTTTACGATAGCCAATCACAAGCCGTTATTTTACAACAAAACGCTACGTAATCAGCGTACCCGTTATGAGACACTTTGACTCGGGACAGAGCAAACTGACTCATAAAATTGTAGCCATCTCTGCTAACACCAGAGACCAGTTGCAGGCTGCTTGCAGCTAGACTACCAGGTAGATGATCTAGTACGCGTCGGAACTCTGCTGTCCCTTAGTGATCTTGACGCCGGCACTCGTGCCCAGTCGCGTGGCTCCAAGAGCGATCATCTTCTCAGCATCGGCGGCCGAGCGGATGCCGCCGCTGGCCTTCACCTGCTTGCCCGCGGGCTTGGCGATGCTTGCCATGAGTTTCACGTCCTCCTCGCTGGCACCTGCACGGAAACGGCCAGCAATATACAAGAACATTGTTAGTTCTGCAGGGCTAATGAAGCTTCAGAACTGCAGCCAAACGCACCGCGCGTAGAGAAGCCCGTGGACGTCTTGATGAAGTCGGCGCCGGCGGCGATTGCCAACTCACTCGCCTTGCGGATCTGCTCCGTGGAGAGCAGCGCCGTCTCGAGGATCACCTTGCTGATGGCGCCGCGCTCCTTGCAGACAGCGACTACCGCGCAGATGTCGCGCAGCACAAAGTCGTACTCCGCGGCATGCAGCATGCCTACGTTGATGACCATGTCGATCTCCTCGGCGCCGGCGTCCAGGCACTGCTGAGCCTCAAAAGCCTTGGTGGCGGTCGTGGCCGCGCCCAGTGGGAAGCCAACGACGCAGCACACCTTCACGTGCGACTTGCTGTTGTCCTTGAGCCCATCCAGCGTCTGCAGCAAAGCCACGGTCAGACACAGCAGGATCTTCGTCGTAAACTGCTGCACTACAGCGTCCCCACCTTGCGGGCCAGCGCGGCATACGACGAGTTGACGCACACGGAGCAGAAGGAGTACTGGGCAGCCTCCTGGCACAGCGTCTTGATCTGCGACGGCTGGGCGTCTGCCTATTGACACACAAGATCGGTCAGGTCTCCGCTCTTTCGTAGGTAGCGCAGTACAACGCGGCACCTTGAGGAGCGTGTGGTCGACGTATTGGTTCATGATGGAAGAGAGGATGGTGCGCAATGCGATGCAAGAGCGTGAATGAGAGTGCCGTCGCGCCAAGCGCCAAGCAACTTAGCCTTTCGTCTAGACCTTCAAGTGCGTCTCTCTCTCCACAGGTAAGTATTCACGCGATACCGGTACTTACCCGACTCAATGCAAAAACACGCACTAGCATTGGATTCGTTAAAAATTAAACACTTCGTTGCCAATCACATCGCGGCGTTGACCCAACTTCAACTGGCACACGTCACAGATTCCCCAGCAGGTTAGGCGACCTTGGAAGCTGCGGTGGCGATGGCAGCGCCCAACAAGCCGTCAGGCCGCGCGAATCGCAGGGAGTGCACCACCCACAGCGACGAGCCTAGCACCAGCGCTGCTCCGCCCTGGTGCACCATCGCCAGAGACGTCGGGACCTCGTTCACCAGCATCGTCACGCCCATGAACAACTAAAGCGAAGCGAGTTGGTTAGTTAGATGCAATGCCCGTACGTTAGCATCTCGTACCTGTCCGCCTGCAGCTGCAAACGCCAGCATTATCGCGCACTTTGCGTCTTCTGGGAGATTCGTACAGATGTTGGGCTTGCGCGCCTTGACGTCGTGTAGGCTACCAGCGTGGTCAGCGCCAGCAAGCGGGGGTCGAGCTGGACAAGCGCCACGTTGTCGTGGACATTGCGGAGCCAAGGCTGTCAAAGGTAGGCTGTTCTCCCATCTCTCTCAATGCCCAGAACGTCATGAGTCCACGCACGGTGGCGCTTCTCAACACCGGGGAAGCGCTTCCCTGTAGCGACAAGTTTGCCAGCGACAACGCCGGCTGCATCAAAAGGGAGAGTGTGGGCAAACTGCTCAATATCAAAGAGATAAGATAGAGAGACGTACGTGGACTGGAAGAAAGAAGGTCGCTCTCGAACGTTGGCAGTAGCTCTGCACGCCGTAGTACGTCACGAACACACCGGTGCACAGAACGAGCAGCGAGCCGAACACGAGACCGGTCGATGCTGTAGCCGTTGAGCGCGTTGACAATCTCGGCCAGAGCGAACGTGAGCAGAAGCAGCGCGAGCCCCACGCCCAGCACGGCGTAGCCCTCCTCGGACCAGTTGCTGTCGTCCACCTGGGGCCGCAGGGCTGGCCCATGTACCCGTCCAGGCAGCCACTCTCGTTGATCACGTCGAGGTCGAGGTCCTGGTTCGGGGACAGCTCTACCGAGTCGTTCGTTCACTGCAGATGACGGCGAAGAATCTTTCGCGCAGCCCCGCGCCAACGGTGGACAGTTTTGCCTGAAGGAACTGCGCGTGAACATTTTGCTGGTGG
Organism: Phytophthora fragariae; assembly: GCA_009729435.1. Classification (NCBI taxonomy): domain Eukaryota; phylum Oomycota; class Peronosporomycetes; order Peronosporales; family Peronosporaceae; genus Phytophthora; species Phytophthora fragariae. Next base: position 288,025 of record QQOI01000078.1, on the reverse strand, counting down.
GCGGGGAGCACCGGAGTCGCCGATCATTGAGTCCTGCGAGGAGCTCAAGCGCTCACGCTGCTGCCTGGTGCTACTGTCGAGGGACACGTGGCGCGCGATCTTGGGAGCCTCCTGCGGGCTCTTGGGCCTGCGCAGGACCGACTGCACATCTGCAGGGCTCGCGGACGCTGTGGACGCCGTAGAGACGTTGACGATGACCGCAGAACTGGAGACTGCAGCAGCGACGGCGCAGCCCAATTAGCCGGAGCAGAAGCTAGCTAGGTTGCATGAAGAGCGCAACTCAGGTCCGAGCTGGCTGGCGATCGTCCAGCATAAACAAATGTTGTTCCCAATCACTAGGAAAACAAGATGGATACACTTTGGTGTCGTACACGAATGTGTAAAAACCTTCTTACCCGGTATCTACGTTGCGCGTAAAAAGTAAATGTTGCTCGTAAAAACCTCTTCAGCCACTGGTTGGCTGCGCGCTACCGCCTTGGTCGATTCACTGGGAACAGCGCGTCAGTCCGCATAAATTCCTTCCAAAATGGTGCGTAGATTTGCGAGTGGCTACGCTATGGCTGCATGTAGGGCGAGGAGCAGGATGCGCGAGACGACGCCGTTAGCATGACCGTTTCTGCCGCCGAGCGGCGCGTCGCGCGCACTGCCGTTAAGCCTCAGCAGCCGTCGCAATACAGAGAAACCCTCCAAGGTTTATTTTGTCAGATCCGCAGTCTCTCTAACCTGTCACACTTTACTGCTGTGTTGTGCCCGCAGCCGTCGCACAAGACCTTCCGTACCAAGCGCATCCTCGCCAAGAAGGCCAAGCAGAACCGCCCGATCCCACAGTGGATCCGTCTGCGCACTGACAACACCATCAAGTACAACGCCAAGCGCCGCCACTGGCGCCGCACCAAGCTCGGCCTGTAAGCAGCTAGGCTGGACGTGGCAGTTTTACGATCGCGGGAGGACAATGGACGAGGTCTCTCTGGGCTCGGGCTGGACTCGGCTCCAGTCGCTGCCCTGGCGCGCGATTTCGTGCTGGCTCCCTGGATTTGGTGGACTGTATCAGGACCCTCCTTTTGGTAGCAGCGGATAACCAGAACGAATTCTCTTGAGAAGGACGCTCCGACCACTACACATCCCTTCGACTATAGGTCCACCCACCACCGTCTTCTACTTGTGATACAGGAGCTGTAATCGAGGCATAAAACTCAGGGCCTCCGGCGTACAGGTTAAGAGCAAGCAGGGAACTGGACAAGACAGGTTAAGGGACGAGGTTGTCTTAGATGGTGGAGATATGCAGACTTGCACTATTCCTCTGCTAGTCGTCGTCCTCGTCAGCGTTCTTGGTCTCGCCGTCGTCGTCGGCGTGGTTTGGTTCGTAGCGCTGAAGGCGGCGGCGCAGATCCTGCAGCTGCTGGTTCTTGGTCGTCACCATGCGCTTCATGGACTGGAACTGCGATGTCTGCGCAATGTGCTGCCGGCCGTCGTCCACCTGCCTCTCGAGCTCTTCCACGCGCTCGGTGGCCTGCTCCAGCTTGCGTTGCAACTTGCGCAGCTCCTTGGCATGTGCCACCTCGAGCGCCCCCACCTCCTGCTTTGATGTGAGTCTGGCTGCGCGGATCTCCTCCTCGTGCTGTTCCTGCTCCCGCTGGAGCCGCTTCTCCAACTTGTCCTTCGCCTCGGCGTCGGCGTTCACCTTGGCGTTGATCTTCGGCAGAGTCCCGATCTGTGCCGCACCACTGGAGTCTCCTCTTACCCACTCGGACACACTGAGCTGCTCCACACGCTCCAGCAGCTCTTTGTCTTCAACCAAGGCGATGTCCAGACCCAGTGCAAGATCCTAACATGTACACCTGCAAATGTGAGCAAGACTCTCCTTACTCGTAGTTCACTTGTCTTGCAGACAGACGTACGCTGTCTTCGGCCTCTACGAAGATCTGGCGCAGCAGCAACGCCATCATATTGATAGTGTCTTGCAGCTCGCTGCGGATGTTGGCCTAGCAATGCAAGAGTATCATCATGTCCGTGTCAGGCTAACGCGATCCCAGACTTGGAGGATTAACTCACCTTAACAGCGAAGCAGAGCGACTTGATCGCCTCCTGGATGTCTTTCTGGCTGTAGACCTCTTCGGACGACAAGCGATCCGAGCGCGTGTCCTCGAAGTCGGCCTCGACGTTCTCGAGGTGCGTCTTGAGGCGCGAGCGGAAGAACTTGAGGAACTTACTCAACTGGATGAACGTGACGTGAGACTCACACCAATTCTCAGCACTAGACGCACACTGTCAGTCAGTCCTACCTCCTCCTGGTGGTGTTGACTCACGCGCCCAGGCATCCTTGCGGTCTCTCTCGGGGGTTATTTCTCTCCGCTAGACAAGTTTATTGAGTTCGAGCAGGCGCAGTGCGGCGGCGGTTCATCTACTAAGATTGCCTCTACATAGAAGCAGTTTCTGGCCGCACATCGCATGGCAACAACAGGCCGTGACGATCAACTCGGCCAGCTTTCGCCGTCGCGTACCGGATGCTGAGGCAGCGACTGCGCGCCGACTCGTTTGGATGCTGCTTGCATTGGATCTGCCTCGCTATCCATCCGATGGACCATCGAGGTCGCCATGGATCCATGAGGTCGCGGGGTCTCCGCTTTGCTCTGCAGTAGTCTGATTGCTGTGGCTGTTGAATTGTGATGGAGAGTTCTGCTCCGGCCTCCAGGCGTTGTCGACGACGGCGAGCTTTGCCGTTTCGGGCAAGTTGGTAGACAAGTTGGTCCTCGAGGCGCTGAGCCTCGTTGGCGACTTCGACCAAGCGAGCCCAACGATCCGTCTCCCGTGGACTGCTGAGCGACCTCATTCTTGTCGTCGGCTGGAGCTTGTGTTTTTCACATTTATCTGAAGACATTGTGACGGAATGGACGGCTTCGGATAGCGATTTCGGAAATCACTTTTGCTTGCAGCACTACAGCAGCCAGTACATCAGTAAAAGATTAAATACCAAGCGATAGACAACGAGCTATGAGCCACATACCTCGACTAGGCAAATGATCCTCCTGATAGCTCCAGTTCGTGGTCCGACTCGCTACCACCATCCAAGACTAACTCAACTCAATGCAAAAACACACTGTCATTGGATTCGTTAAGTACCTAAGCACTTCGTAGCCAATCAAATCGCGGCGTTGATCCAACTTCAACTGGCACACGTCACAGATTCTCCAGCAGGTTAGGCGACCTTGGAGGCTGCGGTGGCGACGGCAGCGCCCAACAGGCCGCCAGGCCGCGCGAACCGCAGCGAGTGCACCCCCCACAGCGACGAGCCGAGCACCAGCGCTGCTCCGCCCTGGTGCACCATCGCCAGAGACGTCGGGACCTCGTTCACCAGCATCGTCGCGCCCATGAACACCTAAAGCGAAAGCGAGTTGGTTAGTTACACGAGCCGATGCGATGCAATGCCCGTGCGTCAGCCACTCCTACCTGTCCGCCTGCAGCTGCAAACGCCAGCATGATCGCGCGCTTTGCGTCTTCTGGGAGATTCGTCCAGATGTTGGCCTTGCGCGCCTTGAGGAACACCGTCGTGTAGGCTGCCAGCGTGGTCAGCGCCAGCAGGCGGTGGTCGAGCTGGACGAGCGCCACGTTGTCTTTGAAATTGCGCAGCCAAGGCTGTCACAGGCAGGTACGTAGTTCATCACACGTTAGTACTTCACTGCAGACATCCATCCGAGTAAGCTGCCGCCACTTGCCTTCTGCTCGAAGAGCCCATGCGGGATCCAGCGGTTGCCCATCTTGGGGAATGTTTGGAACTCGCGCCCGCCGTCGATCTCCGCCACGAGTGAGCCCGCGAATATCGTGCCGGCTACCAGTCCTGTCAACGCCACGAAGTGCTTGCGCAGCTCTCCCATCTCTTTCAACGCACCGGGCGTCATGAGTCCACGCACGGTGATGGCCCTCGACACCGGGGAAGCGATTCCCAGTCCAGTCCAGACCAACAGCGAGAAGTTCGCCAGCGACAAAGCCGACTGCATCAAACAGGAGAATGTGGGTAAGCTGCTCAATATCAAAAGATCATGAGACCGAGATACGCACGTGGACTGGAAGAAAGAAGTTCGCTCCCTCGAACGTTGGCTCTCGGTCACCTTTCTTGCGTCTCGGCTTGACGTTGTTCGCAACCATTTCCCGTCCGAGATAGAACTGGGTGGCTCCCAGACTAGCGACAAGCGCCAGCGGTGCTTGAGCTGGGATCGGGATCTTGCCCTTCATGGCAAAGTACGCGAGCGGCCCCACAAACGACAGCGCCGTCAATTGACCGAGCGTACGGTGAGCCGATTCCCACTTGCAGTTCCGCTTGAACTCCTCGAGCGTCTAGCAGAAAAAACCACAAAGGTTAAAGCTTGTCGTGCAAGGTGTTAAAGCTTGTCGTGGCAGTACTTCGAAAATATTCAGACTATCTGCATACCATTGGGGTGCGTTGAGAGCGAGTGCAAAAGTCACGGTAGGCATCAAACTCGTCGTGCCACTCAGTGTCCGTCCTCGGGTGCAAGAAATGCGGCTTCCAGTACAGCGTCGACGCCCCGGTTCGCGTGAGGCGTGCTGCGGCACCAACCGTAAGCGTTGTCGCGACCAAGCCTGCTGTACCAAAGAGCCACCACGACAACGGCGACTCCACCATCAACTTCTTCGACTTGTCCAGCAGGTTCGAAGTCCATGACGCGGAGTAGCGCTGCGCATACAAACCAAGCAGGCAACGACATCAAGATTCGGGCTTTCAAACACAGCTTGGCAATAGCGATCTAGCATACCTTTTGGACAGGATGCAGTTGAGAACGCGATATCAACATTCCCGGGCGGCTACTCGATATCTTGTTCGGCTTCATTGTGAGCAGCTTCGACGTGGAGGAGTGGCCTCGCTGCATATTCACTGATGTTAAAACAGCATCGCCAGGCCGTAAAGGGACAGAGAAGACGTACCAACAGCAATTGAGACGCCATTGTTCTCGAGTTTAAGGGCCCTTCGGGCTTCACGGCAATTCCACTTGTGTGGAGAGTGTGGGGCTCCGACTGGGAAGGTGGTTGCCAATGGACCCGACAGTTGGGCAAGGAACTCGACGATAAAAGTCCCGGGTTTATCGGTGCGACAGCTTCTCCCTGGGACGACAACACTGGGACGGGTGCATTGAACTTTGTTGGTATTAGCAGATAAATGCTCTATCGACTGCAGGCATTTAAGCCGAGGTGGGGGCCGTGTACGCCGTCACCTTGATGGGCGAGTCGCTGGAGCAAACGGAGAACGTGGAGGTGGCCGTGGCGGCAGCGCAGTCAATCTGCGTGGTCGGGCCCTCGCTCGTGATGTTCGAAGGCTTTTGGTAGCACGTGCGGATGGCCGACAGTTGGTTGCTGCCGTCCACAGCCGAGCACAGCACCATGACGCTGTGGTCGTACAGCGCCTCGATCTCCGCCAGCGTCGTCTGCGGCGTGGACTGGGCCGCCCACTTGTTGATCTGCTCGGTGGCGGAGCTGATGCGGTCGGCCGTGTTGAGCGTCGCGGTGAAGTAGGTCACAGCGGCCGAGATGTAGTCGGCGCCGGCCGCAGCGTAGCAGAGCCCGTGCTTCTGGAACTCGTGGTTGTAGATCTCGCACAGCGAGTCGTACGTGGCGGCCTGCGTGGCGTCCACCCACTTGTCGCCCATGGTGGCCAGCAGCGAGCTCTGTTTCGCGGCGAAGTCGTGGGCGTTGTACGGCTCGTTTGTCACCGACGAGCTCGGGTTGCAGCAGCTCACGTAGCCGTCGTTGTAGTTGGGCCACAGACCGTGGATGGTCAGCTCGCTCTTGACCACGCTCGCCACGCAGGCCGTGCCGCTCGGGTACACGTCGACGTTCTGGTGCGAGATGGTGGAGTCGACGCCCTTGAGCAGGTCGCGGCAGAACTGCGGCACGAAGAGCTGCTCCAGCACGAGGTAGTCGAAGTCGCCGGGCGTCTCGGTCTTGGCCAGGCAGTCCGCGGCGGAGGTCAAGCACGTCTTGGACGGCGCCGAGCAGATGTCCATGCACTGGTTCGTGGGGTCGGACGCGAGCCAGCCACCGGCGTAGTTGGTGGCCGCGGCGCTCGAGGTCTGCAAGTCGGCGACCAGCAGCGTGGACGCGACGAGGGCGGCGGCGAAGGTGGTGAACATTGTGGAGCGAGTGACTGGGGCGACTTGTGCTTGAGCGGGCAAATTGCGTTGTGGTCCAGCGATCGGTAGCGAGGTCCTGCGTGCGCGGCGGCGTCGGGAAGCGCAGTCATCGAGGCAGACGGCGCCATGGCCAGGGTCGAGACTGTACGCAAATCCCGTCCGTGGTGCACTGTCCGATGCGCTTGGGGTCGACTTGTCGGTGGCAACTCCACCCAGGAGTAACGTGTCGCCGTTGCATGGCACATCCTGGTGTCGTCAATCAGCGTGGCATTCGTTAGTCGCCGACGGTCTCCACTCGATTGAGCCTCAATTGAGTGGAGACCGTCGGGTGCATCCGCTTGAATGTGGGGAAGGCGATGGCCCTGCTGCTGTCGACGAAGATACCGGTCACGTCAACAACTTGACCTTGCGTGACACGAACTCGAGCGAGCGCTGGAGGCATTCGTTGAGCCTTGTTAGTCTATGGAGGCATCGACAAGCAAAGCTCTTGAGTCAGCAAGCTACAGTAGGTAGAGAACGGAAGACCCAAGCTCTCTTTTGCTGCAGCATGCTCTACAATGTAGAGTCTACATGTATCGACAACACCGTCAAAGTAAGCTGAAAATACACTGGCGTACTTGCTCCCACGGCCGCTTCAAGCGTGCATGCGTCACACTTGCTGGTCAAGATCACCCCGACCTGCTTGGTGCTTGTCGCGCGTTTTGCTGTCTACAAGTTGCAGTTGCTGTTGTTTGCCAAACGATCGATCCAAGAAACAATGAGCAGAAATATATTCAATGGCAAATGCAATGCTCCTGCGGTTTATGGCCGCGAAGCGTGTCGAGAGCTTGACGCTAGCTTCCAGTCTTGATCAGAGACGCCAATGAGAACCGAGGCGTCTAACAAAATCAAAGCTAGGCTAGGTTAAGTGAGAATTAACATGCATGCTTGGCACCAGGCCGAGCTGAGGAAAAGAAAATGAACAACATGCAGGGGGCCGCTGCTCAATGCAGCCCGTGGAGAGAGGTGTTGTAGCTGCAGCTACATCGTGCAGCCGTTGCAGGGGTCTGGCCCAGCAACAGCAGCACGGAGTTTCACAACGGCAGAGCAAACGAGCTGAAGCAGTTGCAAAACCAACGACGAGTCAGAGGGACGCGCAGAGAGAACTAGAGCAGGTAGTTCACTCTAAGCAGGAGCTCAATTCATTCACTTCTACATTTGCATTGAGCGGCAAACAACAAAGAATTCTTTAGCTGGGGAGTCGCTCCCAGCATGGAGGAAGCCGACGAAGCGATGGTCCCCCACCCCGTTGGTGGGATGCCCATAGCGGTGTATCCGCCGCTGCCCCCGTTTGCAGATCACGACCTGCAGCTTCAAGAGACGACAACGCGGACGGCAGTGATCCAGGGCGGTGAGACCAGGCGCCAAGTCGAAGCCCTAGCCCACCACGCTGTTGCAGCTCAACAGAGGACTGCCGAGCAGCTAGCAGCAGCAGGACAGACTTGCTGCGCAGACGTCCGAGTACCTGCAAGCGCAACACGAGCGCCAGTCGGCACTACTGGAGCAACAACAAGAGATGCGCCGGCAGATGGAAGAACATCGGCAGTATCTCGAGGAGCAGTACCGGTTGCTGAAGGCCGCCGAGGAGGCGGTTGGGCTGCAAGGACAACGACTAGAGAGCTTGGCAGAGGCAGTGCAGCCTCACCTGCAAGCTCGATGGGGGGCTTTCGCCCAGGGCGCTGCGCCTATAGCTGAAAGTCGTCCCGCCGATGAACCCCCCGCTGTCACCGTGGCCGCAGGGACTAATCTGCCGGTTCCGCCCATATATCGGGGCAGTTCCAAGAAGGAGAAGCGTGACTTTATGGATAGTTACGCCATCTAAACGCGGCGCATCCAGGCGCTAAACCAGGGCACCCAGGCAAAGTTCTTCGTGATGCCGTTGAGTGCCTGCATTGAGCAGGGCACAATGGTTAGAATTTGTGGGTTTGAGTTGTTCAAAGATGAAAAAGATGTGACGGAGTCTGAATGGAGGGACTACTTCTTGTCGGCCCGGGTACCTGATCACACTGCATACAAGACCCTGGATAGGGAGGTGAAGTCGCTCTGCATGGACACAAGTCTGCTGGATGCAGAGTCTCGCCTGTCGCGGCTGATGGCCGACTTCTACGAAATTGTTGATCGGCTGAACATGGAAGACGTCGTACAAGACGAACCGAAGAAGGTTGTTGGGTATTTAGTCGATGCGCTTCGGCCGCCTGCCTTCAAGGCTGCGGTGAAGGACCAGCTTGGACGCCAAGCCCACAAACCCACCAAGTCCAACATCCAGACGTTTTTGAAGTGGCTGCGCAAGGAATTAGAGGGTTTCATGAGGTTTGAAGCTCACATCGCGGTACACCAGCAGTCGGGTCCTGCGACTAGAGGCACTCAAATGCAAACCCCATCGACCCAGCCCAAAAGAAATCATCCAGGCGCAAATACTGCTCGGACAGCGGAAAAGCGTGGAACTGCACAGCAAAAACCGGCCAAGTCCCGAACAGGAGGCTCGGACGCACCGCCTAAGCTGGAGAAACAAATTCGAAAGTGTTTTAAGTGTGGTGATCAGGCGCATGGGGTATTCCAGTGCCCGGACGTCGCAAGTCCTGGAGAGGCAAAGGAGCTCTATGAAAAGAGTACCGGCCGGAAAGTGGTGAAACCTGTGTTGTCAATGACATCGAGTACTGGCCATGAGGTCGGACCATCATCAGCAATTCCGTGCGAAGTAATGGGGGTAACCGAGACCTGGATCACGCCGGACAGTGCAGCCGATGTGTCAGTTGTCACCACAAAACTGCTGAAAGCTCTGTCCGACGGCGGAGCTTGGCTGAACTACCTCGAGATTGCCGATCACGCTGCGGTGACTGGAATCGGTGACCAACCTGTGACTGAAAAATAAAGTGAAGCTGAATCTCAGATTTTCGACACCGGGAGGGCCCTTAATACTCCGCAATGTGATTTGCTGGGTCACAGATCAGAGGCTGCCATTGGGGGTCGGAGAATTGTTGCTTTCCAAGTGGATTATGCAGAAGCTTGGATACAGCCCGGAAAAACTTTTGGCCGTGGCGCAACAAGTCAGCGAGGAGTGGGACATGATTGATGTAGATGATGGCCCAACGAGTAAAGTGACGAGCGTTCTGGCTTATGGTATGGAGAAGCCGGAACGTACAGCAGAGGAGAAGGAGCTAGAAGAAGATGAAGACCGCGCGTGTTTTCCAGACTTTGCCAACGACATAGACGCCGAGTGCGAGCAAATCAGAGCCATTCTGTTGGAGAAGGTCGACGAGGCTCGGCGGTTTGGAGCTTCGGAAGCATTTGCTAAGGAGCTGGAATCAATTATCATCCACCACATTGATGTGTTCCGTATTTGGATTGGCCGGGATCCCCCTGTGGACATGCCTCCCATGGAGGTTAAGCTGAAGCCCGGTGCAGTACCAGTGAGGTGCCGGGCGCGTCGATACTCACCTACGCACCGCGAGTTCCTTAAGAAGCACATCAACGCATTGATTGCGGCAGGACTATGTTATCGAAACCCGAAGAGCAGTTGGTGCTCCCCCCCCCATGTGGTAAACAAGCATGAAGCTAATTCACACCGCATGACAGTGGATGTGCGGGGGCCCAATGCCTGTGTGGAGCCCATTGTGTGGCCAATGCCCATTTTGGAAGCTTCGTTTGAGCAACTACGCGGCTCATCTCGGTATTTCTCGCTTGACTTTTTAAGGGTTTCTGGCAGTTCGCTATGGCTGTGTGGTGCCAAGAAATCTATTCCATCTTGACGGAGGAAGGTGTTATCACACCCACGCGGGTGCTGATGGGCGGTACAAACAGCGTTGCTTACGTGCAATCTACCGTCCAGGAGATGTTCGCGGAGGTTTTCAACGACGGGTTGATGATATGGATCGATGACCTGCTAGGTTACGACGACAGCGATGAAGGCCTGCTTGCGTTGCTCAAGAAAGTGCTGCAAATTTGTGCGGATAAAGGCCTGAAGCTCAATCCGAAGAAGTGCAGCTTTTACCTGCGTGAAGCGCTGTGGTGTGGCAGAGTTGTATCAGGAGAGGGGGTTCGACACGATCCAGCCAGGATTGAAGCTCTTACCAAGCTACCGACACCTACTACAGGCCAGGAACTACAGCAATTTGTATGCGCTTTAAATTGGATGAGGACATCTCTACCCGGGTTCAACAAATTGATTGATCCGCTCGTGAAAGTGATGGACAAAGTCTATGAATGTGCAGGAGGTCGCAAGAAGACTCAAGTCCGCGGAGTAAAACTGTGTGACGTGGAATGGAGTGACACCGAAGTTGCCTGTATTGAGCAGCGTAAGTCAGCTCTTCAAAATGCACTCCAACTAGCACATCCGGATCCTGAGAAGCGGCTCACAGTCTACACAGATGCCAGCGACGAGCACTGGGGCGCTGCGATAACTCAAATTCCCCGCGATCAAGCGACTCGTCCGATTAGCGAGCAGGAGCACGAACCGTTGATGATGCTCAGTGGGTCGTTCTCTGGAGCAGCTCGGAGGTGGGCGATAGTGGAGAAAGAAGCCTATGCTATCGTTGAAACATGCAGGCGAGCGGACTATCTCCTTCATCGACCGGATGGATTTGCATTGTTCACGGATCATCGAAACTTGCGCTACATATTTGACCCGCACAGCGTCTCCAAGACAGTACCCAAGTACACTGCGGACAAGTTGCACCGCTGGTCACTCCTGCCGATGGGGTATCAATATGAAATTCATGATATTGCTGGTGACGAAAACGTGTGGGTGGACTTGCTGTCGCGCTGGGGGTCGTCATTTAAGACTATTTGTGCGATTTGGCAAGCCCCACTACCTCTATCGCCGCAGCTGGACGAGTCCTTTGTATGGCCAACCCGGCAAGAGATTGTGTTGGTGCAGGATGCTGCAGCACCACCGAGCGAGTTGACTCAGTGCGACGACGATGGACTGTGGAAAGATGCTCAGGGGAGGATCTGGATCCCCGACGACGCTACCGATCTGCAAGTTCGTGTGTGTGTAGTTGGGCACTTTGGTATCGCTGGACACCGGGGGATGGCAGTGACGTTGCAACAGATCAGCGAGAGTTTCGTCTGGACAGACATGAAGCGCGATATTGAGTTTTTTGTACAGCGTTGTCTGCACTGCGCCAGTACCATGGGTGGACCACCGCAAGCGCGGCAGCTCGGAGAAGCAATGCATGCCGATCTCCCAAACGAACTCATACACTGGGATTTCTTGTTCATGGGGGAGAGCGACACGAAGCAAGAATATGTATTGGTCATAAAGGTTGATGCATCAAAGTTTGTCTGGTTGCTGCCGAGAAAGGCAGCAGATGCTGAAGCAACCTTCACGGGTCTACTAGACTGGTTTGCGTCATTTGGTGTGTGTCGTACCTGGGTAAGCGACCAGGGTACGCACTTCAAGAACAAGACAATCGAGGCGTTGCAGCATGCCCTCGGGGCCTACCATCATTTCACCACGGCACGCTGCCCATGGGCGAATGGGACAGTGGAGGTGGTAATGCGCGAGGTGCTGCGCTGCTGCCGGGCGCTACTATCTGAGTGGCGTTTGCAGTAACATGAGTGGCCGCGTATCATCAAACTCGTTCAGCTTGTTCTGAACAACACACCATCGCCAGCTCTAGGTGGAGTAGCCCCTACCTATCACCGCGATGACGGGTTTAAAAGCGATGGGAGCAAGCGATCATATTGCAGTTCCGGGACCGGTGAAAGTCACTACACTGGAGGCAATACAGTCGGCGCAGCGTGAGAATGTGGAGCGGCTCCAACGAGCTCTTGAGGACATGCACAAAAGGAGCAGTCAGATCAATGCTGACATAAGAGCCGCCAGTCGCGCCAACCGTGACAACAAGAGAGGAACGACCTTGGCGCAATTCGACATCGGGGACTTTGTGCTGTATGCGGATGTGTGGCAACACACCCGCAGCAAGCTGCGGGTGAAGTGGTGCGGTCCAGCACAAGTGGTGGACACCGTGTCAAATTGGATTTTCGTGATACAGAATTTAGTGACAGGTCAGCGCAGGGAAGCCCACGCTAGTCGCTTGAAGTTCTACGCGGACAACTCACTTAACGTGACGGAGGACTTACTGTTGCACATCGCCCACAACAGCGAGGGGCATGTGGTGGATCGTCTATTGTAACGCGCTTGCAAGCGCGTTACAATAGACAGGAGAAGCGTCATGAGATCAAGGTGCATTGGCGCGGGCTGAATGAGCTGGAAGACTAGTGGGAACCGGCTGACGTGCTGTTGCAAGATGTGCCAGCTGTGGTTAAGGCTTTCGTTCGCACCCATGGAAAGCTGGCACCGGTGAAGGCGTTGCGCAAAGCGCTGCGTATCAAGTAGCTGACGAGCTCAGGTTCTGTGAGCAGCGGTCCGACGGCAGGCCGCCTTCATACATACATCAAGAGCATTCTTCGAGGGGCAGTGTTGTAGCTGCAGCTACATCGTGCAGCCGTTGCAGGGGTCTGGCCCAGCAACAGCAGCACGGAGTTTCACAACGGCAGAGCAAACGAGCAGAAGCAGTTGCAAAACCAACGACGAGTCAGAGGGACGCGCAGAGAGAACTAGAGCAGGTAGTTCACTCTAAGCAGGAGCTCAATTCATTCACTTCTACATTTGCATTGAGCGGCAAACAACAAGAGGTTTCGCAGCTCACAGGTTGAGGTTGTTGGCGCGAGCGTAGCGCAGGGCCTCGAGGCGATCAGCGAGAGGCTTGTGCGAGCGCTCGATGAACAGCATCTTGATGTCCTTACCAACGTGGTCGTACTCGGCCGTGAACTCACGCTTGTCCACGTTCTTACCCTCTTCAATGTGGTAATAGCTGCAGTCAAGCGGTGGCGCGATCGTGCCTCGCGCGCGGGCGATGTGGTCGTGAGCGCGCACAGTGCAGCGTTTAATCTTGTACGACGGGTTGTACCAGCACATTTCTTCAAACGAGTGCGACTTGATGCACTTGGTGTTGGTGCACTTGGAGCCGCGAGCGCAGTACATCCGCTTATCGCGCGACTCGTCCATCCAGTCCCAAGTAACTCCAGTGTCCACGTGCACGCACACACAGCTCTCGTCTTCTTGGATCTGGCTTCCCCAGTAGTGAGATGGCTGACGGCAAATTAAGCGCTTGTACAGCGGGTTGTACGTCATGACCTCAATGTACGTGTGCGAGAGTGGGCACGTCGGGTCGTGGCCTGGTAGAAGCGGACACAGCGTCGCCTTCGGCAACTCGTCCATATGATTAAGCATTCGTGCGAACATGGCCTTGCGGACACGATCCATCTCCTTGGGCAATTCGGTAGGTCGGTCGTGGTAGAACGTGAACGTCGGCACGAGTGCCAGCATAGCTTGAGTAGGTACGTCGTTCTGTTTCATAGCAAAACCAGCTGAAGAAGCTTGAGCCAACCTCTTTTGGGGACTTTCAGCGCCAGGTGGTAATGGAGGCTGCGAGGCACTCTTCATTGGGCTCTCAGCTCTCAAAGAATACGGCGATCGTAGGGGGCTATCCGATCCTGGAGGTAGCGGTGGCTGCGTTGGCGGCCTCTGCGGACTTCCAGAGCTAGTCGGAAGTGGCGGATTAGACCACATTCCTCCGGAATTGTCATTGTATCCTGGAGGTAGCGGCGGTTGTTGACTTGAGTTGCTGGTAGTGCTACCGATCGAGCCTAGACGCGATAATGAAGGAGCTTGAGTTGAGCTGCCGTTCAAACCGTTGAGACCGTTTAAGTTCAAACTGTTCAAGTCCAAGCTCAGTGGCCCAGGCGGCAAGGGCGGCGCTTGACTCGATAGACTTTGGCTGGATAGACTTTGGCTGGATAAACTGGATAGACCTTGGTTGGATAAACTTTGGCCCGATAGACCCTGGCTGGATAAACTTTGGCCCGATAGTCCCTGGCTGGAGAGACTTTGACCGAATAGACCTTGGCTTGATAGTCCTAGGCCGCCATTACTAAATCCCGGCGGTAGCGACGGCACTCGATTAGGCTGCGGGTCTTGAAACAGTTGAGGCGGCGACTGCATGGTCGAGTTGACGTTGATGCCGTTGTTAGCCATTAGCTGGATAATGAAGTCGAAGTCGAAGGAAGTTTGGTCGCCGCCGGAGCCGCCTGCTGCTTGACGCAGTTGCGCCAACATGGCCATATCTACGCCCGACGAATTGCCATTCCTCGCTGGCTTTGCCTCGCTTGGGAGCGGCGGCGCGTCCGGTTTGCGCTTGCACACGTCGAACTCCAGCGCGAGCGTCGGCATGGCCGCGCCGATGGCACTGAAGCAGCCGCAGAGCTCGAGCGTCTCGCTCTCCGAGAGCGGCGTCGCGTCGTGCGAGCGCGCGTTGCCAATGGAGCGCACGCCCTGGCAGCCCCAGCGCACGCGGTACACGAGATTAACCAGGTCGTCGTTGTAAGTGGCCTTGGAGTAGAGCGCTTCGTGCAGGTCTTCGATGCGATTGTTGAGGCGGTTGCCGCGGGCCATCGGGATCTGCAGGAACTCCATGTACACGGCCAGCAGCGCCTCGAAGTCGCTGCGGAAGGCGTTGCCCTGGCCCGACTCCAAGTGGCTGCGCAGCTTGTAGAGGAAGCCCAGCGCCTGGTCCCGGAGCGCGCCGTCCGCGATCCAGCTGGCCAGCCCCGCGTTGCTCTCGGCGCTGAGCGTGCGGCCGATGAGCGTGTCCAGCAGCGAGGGCTGCGTGCGGGCCACCTCGTCGCGCAGCTCGTCCACGGCCTGGCGGTGGCGGGCCTCGACTTTGCTCTTGACGGCGTCCAGCATCTCGCTCTGCTTCTTCATGGCCTTGTCCACGGCCTTGTCGATGGCCACGAGCAGCAGGCCGCGCTGCTTCACCTCGAAGTCGCCCAGGAGCTCGTCCAGGGCCAGCGCCTCCGTCGCTCTGCTGCCGTCGCTGCTCACGGAAGCCATCGCTGCCGACTCTTTTCCTCTGGTTCCTATTGCCCCCTCTGTTAGGACCTTGAAACCAAAACTGGGCCCCTCCTATTCTGCAGCTCCTAACAGATTTGAGTGGCCGTAACGGCTGCGCAATAGGCGATCACACAAACAAGTGTCCACCAGAGTGCGATAGTGCGATACAGTACGTATCGGTGCGGCGGCAAAGCTCGCGTGAACGAACGAACATCCGTCCGTCGACGAACGCTCATCTCGAGATCTCAAATTGTCGAGACCCGACTAGCGGGAGGATCGACGGCCACCTCCTCCTGGCCCGTATTGATAGATGGAACACGACAACAGGCGCGACAATTGCCATTGCACTGTGGACATGAAGACGGTCATAGGGAGACCCAGGCGTCGCGTTGTCGCCTGGTTGGATCTGCGACGCACGCCTGATGGACATGAGTTTTCGCGCAGGCCTGTCAGGTGAACATGTTGCATTGGGGCGATTGATGAGGACTCCCTCTCCTCCATCCACTGCCTCGTCCTTGTGGGGTGCGTGTCAACGGACTTCGCGCCGTGAAACCCATAGACAGGGAAACCTTGGGCCACTCGAGTCGAGTGACTCGACTGGAACAACCGGACAACTCCGTTGATTTCGCGCGCGCACAGGGACTCGCTTCAAGGACCGCGTCTCGTTACCATGAGTGTCGATGCACGCTGGCAATAGACCCGCGCCGCATGCGTCTGCCTGCCAGCCAGCCAGCCTCACTCTCATTATGGAATTCGCTTCCTTCCACTCACTTCTCCCGAGTACTCGACAAGCTCTAGACTACGACCATGCTCACCAACTTTGCCGCCGCCCTCCTCGCGTCCACGCTGCTGGCCGCCGACTTCCATGCCACCAGCGCTACTGCCACCAACTACGCAGGCGGCTGGTCCTCCACGAACCAGTGCGTGGACATCTGCTCGGCGCCATCGAAGACGTGCTTGACCTCCGCCGCGGACTGCCTGGCCAAGACCGAGACGCCCGGCGACTTCGACTACCTCGTGCTGGAGCAGCTCTTCGTGCCGCAGTTCTGCCGCGACCTGCTCAAGGGCGTCGACTCCACCATCTCGCACCAG
The DNA here is from genome assembly GCA_009729435.1 of Phytophthora fragariae. Lineage (NCBI taxonomy): Eukaryota > Oomycota > Peronosporomycetes > Peronosporales > Peronosporaceae > Phytophthora > Phytophthora fragariae. The sequence goes on along the minus strand of QQOI01000078.1, from coordinate 271,855 downwards.
AACGTCGACGTGTACCCGAACGGAACGGCCTGCGTGGCCAGTCGAGTCAAGAGCGAGCTGACCATCCACGGTCTGTGGCCCAACTACAATGACGGCTACGTGAGCTGCTGCAACCCGAACTCGACAGTCAGCAACCAGCCGTACGACGCGGCCGAGTTCGCACTGCTCGAGAGTGACCTCCTCTCCACCATGGGCGACAAGTGGGTCGACGCCACGCAGGCCACCACGTACGACTCGCTGTGCGAGATCTACGACCACGAGTTCCAGAAGCACGGGCTCTGCTACCACGCCGACGGGGACGACTACGTCTCGGCCGCAGTCACGTACTTCACCGCGACGCTCAACACGGCCGAGCGTCTGAGCTCCGCCACCGAGCAGATCAACAAGTGGGCGGCCCAGTCGACGCCGCAGACGACGCTGGCGGAGATCGAGGCGCTGTACGACCACGACGTCATCGTGCTGTGCTCGTCGGTGGATGGCAACAACAGCCTCTCGTCGATCCGCACGTGCTACGAGAAGCCTTCGAACATCACGAGCGAGGACCCGACCACGCAGACCGACTGCGCGACTATCACGGCGTCCGCGCCGTTCGAGTATTGCTCGGGCGCCTACCCCATCCAGTTGACGGCATACTCGGCCCCTGCTACATCGACGCCGGCTACGACGTCTCCAGCTACGACGGCCCCTGCAACGACCGCTGCGGCTCCGACGAGTGCCCCCAGCACGCGCGCGCCTCGCGCCCAGCCCTTCTGTCAGCTCTTCAGCCAGCGGGGCTTCTGCGGCCTGCTCTGGTTCTGCGAGTGGAGCGGCAGTGACAACCAGTGCAACGGGCGCAACTTCTAATAGATCTGCTCACTTCACTTCAACTTCCCTTCTGATTATCACCTCTCACAGTTTTTTTCAATTCATGGTACGTCGTACCACTTACTTAGACTTTAGCAGACGCTGTCAACATGAGCAGCTCGGGTCCGCTGTCCTCGGCGCAGCTGGAGCAGCAGTTCCAGGCGCGCATCGCTCAGGCCAAGGAGGCGGCGCGTCTGGCCTCCATCGCTGCGGCTACGCGTGCTCAAGGCGCGTCGAACGGTGCGTCATTCGCCTCAGTCCCGGCCGTACCTGGCGTGCCCTTCCGTCCGCCACCGATCCACGCCAATGCTGTCAGTAGGTTCGCGGGCGCTCCAGAGCCTGCGGCAATGGGCGACGTCCCGCCTGAGGTCCGCAACCGCATCGACCGCCTCGTGGAGTTCGTGGCGCGCAACGGCGACGCGTTCGAAGCCACCGCCAGGCAGCGGGAGCGGGACAATCCGGACTTCGCCTTCCTGCAGCCCGGCGGCCCGTTCTGGGCCTACTACCAATGGAAGAAGCAGCAGATGTGCGGCTCTCAGCCCCCACCGCCTAATGGGTCAATGGGGTTCGCGCCCTCGCCGCTCCCGAGAGCTCCGCTGGGCTCCCCCGATGCCGTCCAAGCCCCAGCTCTGCCCATTGACCCGTTGGGGGACATGTCGGTGGGCGCAATGGCCAACGTCTGCAAGTTCGCCCGAGTGAGTGGCGTGGCCGCGTACGCCCCGATCCCGCGGGAGGTCATCGTGAACGTCGGGAGTTTGCCGCCGGTGGAGCCTGCACGACTGGAGATTCGACTGTCGGAGTTCTATCGAGACGAGGGGAGGAGCAAGTGACGAGCGTCTAACTAATCTATGCTATGGATTTACTTGTTGACCAGCTACGCTAATGTGAGAGTCTGCTACGAATGTCGGTCTCCAGGGCTTGGCAGCTGCGGTGTCTACCACTCGTAGGAAACAGCGAGATCTCGTCGTCGCTGTCTTCGCTGTAGTCGTCACTAGCACCAGTCGATTCGACACGCAGACCACAGGCCATCTCCGTGATCTGCTGGGCCTCGTCGTCCTCGTCACTTTGCTCGTGTCGAGCAGACGCTTTGGGGCTGCCCGACTCCATGCAGTAGGCCAAGCTGCCAAGACGCAAGCAGTTCGCTGTCGCAGCGTGCACTGCGTCGGCGACAGCTTGGGTGACGGCTGCATTCTCTGCTGGTTTTCTGCGGCGGCCGACCTGTTCGCTCAGTCGAAGGAGACGTGGTGACACCCCCAATCTGCTGCGTGTTCTGGGAGGAAGCACATCGGGAGGCGCCATGGATTCTCGCCACTCCTCCATCTCGCGGTTCTGCTGACGAAACGCGTTGCGCACTGACAACCTGGACGAGAGAGGTCGAGATTTCCACGTCAACGATTCAGCCACAGCTGGGTCAACCGGACGGGGTGATGGCTCTGCTCGATGCGCGCTGCTACATTTGCGCACGAACGAGTCGGCTTTCTTTTTGGCTTGCTGTTGCGACTGGAGCTTGTCCAGTGCCATGGCCCTATTACTTCCGTGGCGATCGTAGGCCATTTGTCGGGACGCCCGGCGACCGAGGGTTGCAACTGCTGCTAACCGCAGCGCTTCCTGCTGCACATTCAGTTGCGAGGCTCGTCGGTGCATTTGAGCGAGTTGCTGCCGCCGATTCTCCTGCACAGTCACCACGAATGTATGTGATCCTCCGCACGACACCATCGTAGCACCCGTGCCTGAGAGCGCGTGAACTGCGATGGGGAGTAAAGCCACTCGTCGAGTAGGCTCCAGGTCTTCATCAGGTAATCCCAACTGCCCTTCTTCGCCGAATCCCCAAGCGAACAAGGTCCCATTCTCACAAAGTGCCATGGAATGCCACTCACCGAATGCAAGCTGTGTGACCCCCACGTCTTGCAATACCCGCACGCGAGTTGGTACACATCGTGAGCGCGTTTTGCCCAGCCCAAGCTGACCCTGCGAGCCGCTACCCCATGTGAAGACATCTCCGCTGGCAGTCACGACGCCACTGTGGCTTCCACCGCACGCAACTACTGTCACCGGTGTGTCTTTGAGCGAATTAACGAGCGTGGGAACCAAGCGGTTTTCATGGTCGCCATGGCCTAAGCGACCATCGTCGCCGATGCCCCACGAGTAGACTCGAGATCCACTGAGCGCCAGCGTGTGATACACCCCACAGGACAGTTCAACGTCTTCTGGTGTGAGATCCACCTCGGGCCAGGATTCGGTGCTTGATTCGGCTAGTGGATCGATAGCTCCAGCCACCTTGCGGAAGAACGGAATGTGCTCGAAGGTCGTTCGGTCAATGCGGTCGCCCATACCAAGCTGCCCAGCAACATTGCTACCGGACGCCAACACATTGGTTTTCGTCATGATGAAGGACTGCCCTCCTCCGCAAGCAATTCCTCGAACGCTCACCAGCTTCTCCACTCGATACGGAGTAGCCACGGGTTGTGCGGACTTGGCGCCCATTCCTAGCTGCCCAAAGCTGTTGTCGCCCCAGGCGAAGACTCGACCATCGACGCTCATGCACAGTGTATGGTTGGCTCCGCATGCCACGAATTGCACGCACGTCGACATGAGCTGAGGAACACGCACCGGTTCTTGAGATGCCTCCAAGTTATCGTCGCCCTGCCCAAGTTGTCCACTTCCTCCCAAGCCGAAGCAGTACAGATTGGAGTATACGTCCACGATGGCTGAATGGGCCTTACCGCATGCAAGCTGCAGTGGATGCAGCCACCGACTGGGGAATGGTATCGGCGTTGTCGTATTCGTGTCTCCATTCGTGCCCAATCGCCCGTCAATGCCGCACCCGAAGCCAAAGAGGAAGGTGGCTTCCTTCTGAAGCACAGACACGAACAGTGAAGGCAGCAGCGCCGTGGCGTTGTAGACTTCATCGTACGCCTCGTGGATCTTGTGGTGAATTTGAAATGTGCGCAACTCCGAGTCCGCCGAGCTTGTGACTGTCACCTCTCGAGTTTGCCTCCAGTCCTTGGACGTGACGATGAGTTGCGTAGGCGACGCCGTGATGCCAATCTTGTTCATGACAACGCGCACGTGGATCGTCACAGCCTTGCCCTGCACGTATGTTTTGACAGTTGGTCTCATTACCGAAAAAAATCAAATGCTTGTCATTCATCCTACCGTACCTTTGAAGGTGGTCGTGTGAGCTTCAGTCGGTAGCGGATCTCACTGCCCTGTCGTAGACGGACATACTTGGGATAAATCCGCACAAGCTGCTGCTTTCTCGAGTCTTCGAGGCCGAACAGCTCTTCCACGGTTGCCATCTCGACTTCAAACGTCGTCGTGCTCACAAAATGAACGGTCTGGCGGTGACCCGGGTCACCGCAAAAATAAAACACATAATTATTTTTGTGGAGGGTCACTTCATATCTCCCATAGACAACAGGGATCCGGGTCATCGACGTCAAGAAGGAACAGGTGGATCCTACCACAACGGAACCGAGCAGCTAGATAAAGACTAAGTGCACTAGAACGTGCATATGTTGCGATTCGCCTCCGGTCACCGCAATTGGTGCAACGGAGGAGTGTAGTCGCAGGTGCGACAGTGTGGTCGTACGCCGGGACGAAGGCGAAGGAAGAAGAGAAAAGGATCGGAGCGAAGGAGAGAGAGACAGGAGTTGAAGTCTGACGAGTGGTTGGCAGTGCTGCAGGCACCGACCAACGTGTATGTGTAGGAGTTAAGTAGGAGCTCAGTCTAAAATCTACCAACTGCGTGTGAAGTCGCGAGTGTTTTCGCTGCCCAAGTCTTCCTCGAGGCAGTGGCCTCACTTGGCAGCAGGAACGGACCCGTGTCGTAACAGCATACACCACGCTTGGTGAGGACAAGGTGAAGCGACTGCTAGACTCGAAGTGTGCTTTTAATAAGTACGAAGTAGATTAAAATCTTCTTTTGTCAAGGTGTTCCTGATGTACAGATCAGAGAATTGGCTGGAGTGGGTGGATCAATGATTACACGGCTAACAAGAGTGGTTGCGGACGGTGTGGATACTCTGCATACACGAAGAGCGCGAACGGCACCAAAGTATTACCGTCATCACTTCCACCACCGAGGGAAGTCCAACCGAGTCAACAAGTTGCCACTGGCAACCATTCGCACTTGTGTAAGTTACACAGTCTAACCGGTTGAACTAATACAATGCATATTCTGTTACGTAGAATTTTTGAGAGCCGGGTTGCCAGACCGTTCAAATGAACAAGTATTTTTGGGAACCGTTTTCCATGTTGGGGATTAGGACGGCGCATGCCGAATTACTTCAAGTCCACTTTAGTCCGAGCGCTATCGCCACGCCAGTCTGTCGTTGAATGCCGAAGAGTATGCCGACCTCCCGCGGAACGTCGCAGGCTCCGGAGGGTATCGCGGGTTCAGCAAAATTGGGTTTGTCAGGTGCTGGCTAAAGCTGCTGCTAGCTCGTCGGTAATTGCGCTGCGGCGCCGGAACCGAGGAATTTTCGGGACCTCTCGGGACTTTTCTCGGGCGTTCGGAGTCACCGACGGTAGCATCGCACGCAGGATAGCGCCCTGCTTCGTTGGCTTGGTCAGACCTCTGCTTTCTGGCACTCCGGGTTGTCAGAAGAGAATCGTCGGTCTGTGTAGTTTTGTCGGCGAGCACCGGGAGAGTTCGAGGCTGTTGATACATGATTTTGCTGCCAAAGGACACTCGCTTGCTCTTCTTGTTGCTGCCTGTGCTGAGAGCGTCTTCACCAGCTTCGGTGGCCGGCACCAGTCTGCCCTTGTCAACGCTGCGCTGTCGAGGCGGCACAGGCAGTTCAGATTGCTTGGTTTCTTCGTCCCGCCCTCCGAGGAACTCTCGCACGGCTTGGTTGGCAACATTCCTGGCGTCGGAGCCTGTCAAAACAGACTGGCGCTCACCTGGAGGCCAGTTGTACGTGTCCGTGTTGAGCGTCGGAAACACTGAAGAGCCTCCAAACGTTCGTTCAGCAGCAGTACGTGCCAGGCGCTTGTGCGAAAAGCTGGAGGCATTTCGACTGCTGCTGGTGCTGTTGCCACTGCTCTGATGAATGTAGCTGTTGCACAGATCACCCCACAACGACGTTGGCTTGGCTGGAGACCGGAACCTCTTTCCACTCGACCGACTCATTCTGTAGCGATCAGCTTGCTCCGTTGTCACTCCCGCAGCATTCCCCCGAGAACGCAATGAAGGCACAGTTGCATCGCTCTCAAGAAGCCGTCGCCCATGTCTGTACCGCGGGTTCGAAGACGAACGGTAGGGCGACGAAGACGCGTCCACACTCAGCGACGGGTTTGAAGCCCGCATCTGCACCGCAGCAGCAGCAGCAGGTGAAGAAGCACCTCGGTCCAGGATGTCCTCCTTGGCGGGGCTAACCGCCACAGTCCTCACCCCATCAATTGGCTGCTCCTCCTCGCCCTCACTGTCGACCTCAATAGCTGAATCCTCGTCCATTCCTTCGTCTTCCACGTGCAGTGACAGCACGCGTCCGTCCTCACTTGAGCTTCCAAAGGGCGACCTCTCCGGCACAGGCTCCGCTGCCTCCCGCTCTCTCGCCGGCGTCATGTCCAGCCTCCTCACCACCTTCTGCGACAACGTTGCAGTGATGCAGTCAGCGTCACGCCCCTATGCAGCCCCGCTGATTGCGACTCACCTGCGGCGTCTGCGTCTGCCAAGATGCTTCGTCCCACGCGAAGAACGCCGGCGTCCTCTGGTGCCGCGTGCTGGCCTTACCCGCGGGCGTGCGCGGCTGCTCCCAGTCTGGAAGGCCATCGTGGTGGCCGGTCTGGCGGCGGTGCTGATTGCACAGCATATCCTACGACAGGAACAAGAGCAGATGAGCATTGATTGAGCCTTGCGCATTGAATAGTGTGGGCTGTAGGGCGAGTTTGGGCGTGCAAAACGCACCAGTCGGTTCAGCTCCTTGGACACTTTGAACACGCGCTGGTGGATCAAGCGGTCCGCCATCGTGGGGAGCTCCAGACTCGCAGCTACAGCAGCAGCGGTGCAGTCGACTTGACCGTTTCGATGTGATGACGTTCGAGGAATGAGTTCAAACGTTTGAAAATTGGCTGCAGTCACACTAAGTACGGTATTAAGATGTCTACACTAATCTTCCAGAGATGGCTACATTAGGCGGCGACGCCGCCAACGAGGCGTTGGAGCTTCTCGAGCTGCTGAGCTCGTGCCACCTCGGCCTTGGTGTTGTCTCCGATGAGTCGCAGCACGATGAAGCTGGCTAGGAAGTAGAAGAGGCACAGCGGTGAGGCCTCCAGCGCCGAGAAGCTCAGATGCAGCAGCGCCGAACAGCACACCCAGATCAGCACGTAGCTGCCCGAGAAGAAGAGGCTCTGGCCGAGACTCGAGCTGCGGCCCATGCGCACGTACTCACGCGTGCTGAAGATGCTGGCTAAGGCCACGAGCTTGAGTCCGAGGCACAGCGACAGGCGGCTCGTGTGGGAGCTATTGCCCGTCAGCAGCTGGTACAGCAGGATGACTTCGTATCCGGCCAGCACGAGGCCGGCGTAGCCCATGGTGCTCTGTGCAACGACAAGAAAGTTAGTGCACTGACGTCTCAATCAATTGCAATGATAAAGAAGCAACGCGCGCACCTTCCACATGAGGTTGAAGGCGTCCACATCGTCGATGGACGCTCGGAGGTGCTCTGTCGACAGGAAATAAGGAATAAAACGGGGTCAACGCTCTGCATCCTGCGTGTACAAATTCTCCATCAGTGGCCTCTGACCTTCCAGCGACGGCGATTGTATGCTATTGGACTCGGGATCGTACACGTCACGCGTCACGCCGGCCAAGCGCCGCTGACGACTGCGAAGACCCATGCTTAATCTCCTTTTGTGCTTCAGAAATGAGAAAAAGAAACGTCCTGGCTAAAATAATAATTTGTGTATCGAACTTCATTTAGTCCAATTGTCCCATTCGACAAAAACTTTCTAACCAGACCAGGCCCATGGCTCGCAGTATCGACATGCTGTTCGGCGCTGCTAGCTCCGACGAGGAGGAGAACAGTGACAACAGCGACAGCAGCGGCGCGAATGCGGCCGAGTACAGACTGGCTGTTGCGGAGGATGCGGCCGAGTTCAGAGCCGCCGAGTACAGAGCCGCTTACGAGGAGCTCATGGCGTCCAACGGGTCCCGGTTGCCGTCCAGGGCGTCCATAGTGAACCTGACGTCGTCTCCGCCTCGAGCGGCTGCTGCTGCCGTGCAAACAATCGCAGAGGACGACGACGACGACATCCAGATCCTTTCGGCGGCGGAGGCGGCGGCGGAGGTGTCGGCAGCAGCTCGCAGACTCTTTGCGGACCCCAGCGCCGCGTCCCGGAAGCGCAAGCGGCCGCTGGTGGAGACGAAGGCGGAGCCCACCGAGTGCACCATCTGCTGCGAGGCCTGCACCATCGTGGGGAGGCACCGCCTCGTGGCGCTGCGCTGCGGCCACCTGTTCGGCAAGAAGTGCATCGAGCGCTGGACCAACGAGAAGCGAACGTGTCCCAACTGCAGCGCGGCGGTGCGGCGCACGGACATTTTCCCCTTGTTCTCGGACCATGTGGCGGTTGTGGACAATTCCGGGCTGGAAGATATGACGAGCAAGTATGAAGAGGAGAAGAAGAAGAGCTCGAGGCTCGAGGGTGAAGTAGCGACGCTCAAGAAGCTGCTGGAGGCCAAAACGAAGGAGGCGACGTTGTCCAAGCAGGAGGTGACGATATACAAGAAAGGGCTGGTCGACGCGAATGCAAAGTTCGAGTTACATGTGCGCAACCTGGCAACTCTGCGCGGCCAATTGAGAGCTACAACAGCCGATAGCGTCGCGATCACTTCCCCAGCTAGCCAAGTGACTGGTGCAAGTGCGAACAGGACGCCTCCGTCTAGTCAAGCTGTGGTGAGAATCACTCAGTCGCTCACCCCGTCTCCTAGTCGAACGCTTTTGGCTGAGCCCCAGCAGATAAGGCGGACACAAGCGCCTGTTGTACCTTCCTCGCAGACATCGCCGCAGCCAATCCACGATGCATTCACGGCAACAATACGCAAGTACAAACGGGTATTCGACGTGCCCTTGATGAGTGCTCGCGTATTCAGCATTAATCGGGCGTGCAACTTTGTGTGCGTCGGCGAAAAGCTGGGTGAAGGTTCTCATGGCGTATTGCTGCTGGTCGCTCAGGATCCGAGACGCAGGATTCAAGTGCCTGTACACACTTCAGACGTGCGCGATCTCGCCATTCACCCGACGGGGAGATCCGTGCTCACTGTTGCGTTTGATGGCAAGCTAGCTGTGACCAGTATTCGAGACCAGAAGGCGGTGGTGCAGGTGGAACTTCCTCCAGGCCGGCGACAAGGCTGGTCATGCAGCTTTAGCGAATCCGACCCCTATGCAATGTTCTGCGGGTTCCAAGACGGCACCGTGGCCAAGTACGACATGAGGAAGCCGTCAGGAGGCGACCAGGGGATTGTCAAGAACTTTTCACTCCCGGAACGGCAGCCCGTGCACTCAATTAAATTATTTCGCAACCACGAAGGACCTGAAACCCAGGGACTCGCAGCGGCGACATTTCGCGGGCTCTCGGTGTGGACAGATGTTTCAGATGTTGCGAGCAGCGCTAATGGACCGGTGGGCAATGGATCAGTCGCGGCAACGCCATTTTCGCACGTGTCTAGTGACCAGGCATGCTTCTCGCTAGCGTCGAACCAGCTGCACCCGGGTCAAGTAGTGGTGTCGTCACGTTCAACCCCGACAAAACACAGCGTGTTCGACCTACGAACGATTGGAGCAGGGCAGCTGACTCCGCGAGTTGAATTCACCGGCCACAAGGCGTCGTCGGTCTTGTCCCGGTCAGCGATGTGGTCGGAGGCGGACGGAACCTCTGTGGTAGCCTCGTGGTCGCAAGATATCGAGCGCGTGATGTTGTGGAACGTCGCTAACCACCGCGAGGCCCGCGGCCCGGAGCCGACGTCGCTGAGTGTGGCCAGCGCGTCCATGCCGGTGGTGGACATCCAGCATGTCGTCACTAACGGCAGCTGGAGCTCTGGAGGCTCTGCACTCTTCGGAACGATGACGTCTCGGCAGTTGTGCCTGTACCGCTCGGGCGGATGAATCATGTGAGTCATTGGACTGAAGCACCTTCGGTGTCAATATTTTAAGCCAGCAATTGCTGTACATCCAACGTCGAGCTCATAGACGTTTGTTTGACCATGGTCGATGTGGGCACTATGTTGATTCCGTTTGGGCACTCGTCCCTCTGTTGTCCGTTGATGCACCAAGGCTCAGAACCAGCCTTGAAGGCTGGGATTGCATTTGAGACGGTTTCAAACGAAATGATGCTTCGGCACCATTTGGTTTTTTTCGAGAAAAACGGCCTCAAAGATTGGCTACTAAAATTCGAACTTAAACGATTTTTTTCAGGGCGAGCCCTTTCCCAGCTGTACCGGTACCTATTTTTTGAAGGTGTATCGACGGTGGATCTTTCATTACCCAAAAACTGAAGAAAGCGATGAATCCTGGCGCAACCAGCTCAGCCACCAGCAGCGGCCAAGCCCCCAGTCGCGGCGAAGCTCCCCGCAGCGGCGAAGACCCCTGCAGCGTTCAAGCTCCAAGCAGCGTTCAAGTTCCAAGCAGCGGTCAAGCCCTCAGCAGCGACCAAGCCCCAAGCAGCGGCCAAGTTCCCAGCAGCGGCCAAGCCCCAAGCAGCGGCGAAGTGCCCCCGCAGTGGTCAAGCCCCAACCAGCGCCCAGCCACCCAGCAGCGACCAAGCCCCGAGCAGCGGTCTAGTTCCCCGCAGCGGTCAAGCCCCAACCAGCGCCCAGCCACCCAGCAGCGACCAAGCCCCAAGCTGCGACCAAGCCCCAAGCAGCGGCCAAGCCCCCGACAGACAGCGCAGGCTTCTGGGTTCACTGCAGGAGGACCCTGAAGAACCTGCTAGTGACGTGTCAGAGGACAGCTCATGGGACCCGGACTCTGAAGACGCCGACAACGATTCTGCAGCGGATGCGCAGGCGGAGGAGCTGTCCGACTCGGACTCCAGTGATGGGGTACCCATGGATGGAAGGATCATTTTGAATGATGAGGATCTACATGATCGCGTCGTTCAACTGATTACTGGAGACGGATGCGACGATAAATGTCTTCAAGGCAAGGCAGCTGAGCTACAGAATTTCATGTGCTCACTCTCGTACATGACCTCTCAAGAAAAAAAGCAGAGCGTCTTGACGTCGCTGGCAATGGTGATGAAGATGAACACTGCTGTGCGTCGTCGTGGTACTGGTGTGAGAATGACATTTGCCTATTATCTGCCTCTGGTAGGCCGTGTGTGCCGGGATACCTGGACTTCTGTCTACAGTGTGTCGACTGCGACGATCACCCGCTACAGGCGTCAAATTCAAAGTGGATCTTTCTCTGTGAAGCCCCACGGTGGAGCCATGAACCTCAATGCAAGCAAGATTGATATTCGGTGGCTAGTGAAGTGGTTTCGATCATTCGCTACTACCCTAGGCGACGTGGTTCCCGTGCGCGTTCGGACACAAAAGACCATTGATGGAGTCGTTCGCAAACAATACACGAACGAAAACTACACGCTGCTTCCTGCGTATTTCACCTGGGACCAGCTCTATACCGAAATGCACAATTACGTGTTGGAGAATGAGATGGACGTGCGGAAGCCACGGCCGTCTCCATTTCGGCGGATTCTCTTGGAGTGTTGTCCGACCGTCCGCGTGCGCTCGCCTAGGAGCAACGTCTGCGACTTGTGCTCCATCATGTTCTCCAAGATGCGGTCTGGTGTAACCTCGCAGCTGACTGAAGACCTTGGCGTACACACTGCTGCCGCCAAAGAGATGAGGTGAACAGGGCTGGATGTAAGCATCATTTTGATTTGACTGTGGATACTAAGATCATTTTGATTTGACTGTGGATACTAAGATCATTTTGAAGTGTTGAAAACAGTTGTATAGATTGGAGTACAAGAAGGACTTGGCTGCGGCGTCGGATGAGCACGCAGTCATTGTCATGGACTTTAGCCAAAACCTGGCGCTGTCCAGTGTGACCTCTACCCCTTCGCAGTGGTACTTCCTGTCGTTGGTGAACGTGCACATGTTCGGGATATACTATGCAAACAAGGAGATCCAATACAACTACGTATACGACGAATCGACCGCCGGGAAGGGGACGGACGAGGTCAACAGTATGCTTCACCACTTCACCAAGAAGATTGTGCTCCCAAACGGGCACCGCCAGCTCACCATTTACGCGGACAACTGCGGAGGGCAGAATAAGAATAACTACGTTTTGAAGATGCTGCTCGCAGTGGCTCAGATGGGTGAATTGGAGCGCGTCGAGCTGAAAGTTTTCGTAAATGGCCACACAAAAAATGCTGTGGACCGTGGCTTTGGGCACGTTCGAAAGAAATTTGCCAAGGAGGGCGTGTGGACGACAGCAAAATTGCGAGAAGTCGTTAACTCTGCTTCGGTAAGCTCAGCCCTGGTTCATATTCCACACGACAACGGAATCATGTAGGTGTTTCGTTCAGTTGTCAAGGAAGCCTACAAAGATTTAAAGAGTCTACAGAGCTACCAGATATTTACGATGGAAGAATCGAAGCCTGGTGTTGTAAGCTGTCGTGCGACGCCCTCGGACACGGTCGTTGTCCAAGGCTTGCGGCGGACCTATGATGACATTTGCACGGACGCAGCTGAGCTCCACGAGTTGTTCCAGGTTCACCTTGACAAGCTGGTCCCTCCTACGCCAAACTTTGAGAAGAAGCGGCAAATGTACAGGAAAGTCCGGCCGTACGTGCCTAAAGAATATCTCAACGACCCGATCTACGATGCTCCTAATGACGAAGAAGAGAAGATTGCAAAGACAGCAGGACAAGAACGCCGGAAGGCTGCAGCAAAGAAGAAAATAGCTGCTGACGACGCTAAAAGAGCAGAGTCAATGGGAGAACCAGACGTAGAAGAAGCGCAGACAAACGAGGGTGGGCTCAGCACTAGCGCTGCTGAGGCTAAGGGCGATACGCAGCTTAGGAAACGAGCCAGGAAAGCCCAGTAGGGGAGCTGTTCATCAGATTTGAAACAAATCAAAATGATCCTTCCAACCATCTCCCCCATAAACCCAAAATGTTGGTACTGAGTACCCAATTTTTTTCAAAATATACCCGAACGATTATCGGCATCGCTATTTTAAGCTCAAAATTAACAATGAAGGGCGCTGAATTAGAAGCTGAGAGTGGTCGCAATCGATTCCGCTGCCAATTTTACATCGATCTACACCATAATATTTTTAAAAAAAAGTCAACCTCGACGGAGGCATCTTGTTCAAGCGACCACTACTTGGCTTGAGATGAGCTTTCTGGGAAGCTGAATATTGTGAATTCCGGCTAAATTTGGATACCAGGAGCGGTTCGCTGAATCGCCCCAATACAATTCCCAAGTTATTAGCTCAATCGCCCGAGCAGGCCAGCATCCATATGCAATGGCTACACTCGTACTTAGTAGAACTTGTACACGCAGACTATACGCGGGGCGATTGGCCGGGGCTCGGGCGATTCAACCAATCGCCCCGGCCAGTTTGGTGTAGAACTCACAATACATCAATAGAAAGAGGAGACGCTGCTTTGCAATGGTATGCCTAAATCGCGATTCGTACTTAGGTTCGGAAGCATCTTTTCGTTTGAAACCGTCTCATTTATTTATGCGCTACTTCGAAGTACTTGTATTATCTACCAGATTTCCGGAATACAGTGAAGGGCTGCGAGTTCGGCTCAGTTCCCTAGCACTTTAAAGTATGTATTGCCAAATTGATAAGCTTCGCTTGATACCACTCACTAGCAGCGCTCAGACATTGTCGATGACGGCCACTGCGACTGCGGGACGTCGATTTTACATCGAAATTGCCTCTGGGACATCATTTGGCAATTGTGTCTCCATGGGCGAGCCCGAGAACTCGATTTAGTACTGAAACAGCCTGCAGCAATCACGCAAGGGATTTCTGGTTGTCCCGTGCCGATGTTGAGAGTGTGAAATGCCCACTTGAGCTAACTGCGACGAGATCGATTTTTCAATAGTCGGTTTGATATGCTATAGACTTACCTGAAAATGTCGTGGTGAGTTGCATCACGTGTTGACTGCAGCAGTTTTGGGCGGTCACCGTCCAGCAACAGCGGTTGTAAATGGACCGACTGCCAAGCGGCTGCAAAGTGCATCTTGCTAATCGCATCGCTTCAAGCTCATAAATGTTTGACTTGAATCGAGTGTGCGGTCGCTACCGCCCACGCGTGTGCTAAAAAGTTGGTAGCCATTCGTTTCCGACATGGGTTCACTCCTCAAGAGCGGGAGTGCGGCACCGCGATGCTACAACGCCGTTCAAGTCCCCCCCTCGCTATCTGCAGTCTAGAGGAGCTTCCGAAAGCATTGCCATCTTCTCTCGCCATGTAATGTAGGAGCTGGCGTTGAGTGTCGTTCAATGGCGAACTGTGCTCCAGACAGGTCAAATTACTTGAGTAAAGTATGGCTGTCGCACGATTTTCGTAACGCAATACGCTAGTCAAGACAAACGCCCCCATGCATCGCATCACGTCGCTCTCTGGTCCCAAGCCCTCACTCACTCGTCTCCAAGCAAGCGCTCGCACTGACGAGACCTCGGTCCACTCCCTTCAAGTCACCGCTATCCATAATCCATCAACCGCATGACTCTATAAAGCGCTGCTGCGATTATCCGGAACCCGCCTATACTTATAACTACTTTACACGAATCTCCAATGTCTATAAAGTATTCAACAGCATAATAATTTCAATGGTTTGTGCGTTCTAATACCTAATGATGTGTATATTGTAACATAAGTCGCTCTACACAGGTACGGATTAGCTAAACCGCTTTGAATTGCGCTATCTCGTGGGAATTAGCGGCTCGGCGACCCCGCGACCAAAGAGAAGAAGGCGCCGAAGAGCTCAAAGCGGCTTGTGGGGTCTTCGAGGAGGTGCGTTGCGCGGCTACTCCCAGCTGCTGTGGGCGGGGTCCTGCCGCCGAGCCGTCCGTGAAATGCAGGCGCGTCTCGGCCCTCGCCACGTATCGGTCTCGCCGCGATCCGCCGCGTATCCGCCTCGGTCTAAGCCTCTGTCTGTGGTCGTGTGTGTAGCAGGCACTAGCATTCCCCTCGACTCCTTATGAGCGGCTCGTTCAAGGCGAGCAGCAGCCAGAACGCGTTCCTGTCCCCCACCGACGTGGCGGAGCTCACGGCCGCAGCTGTGGCGGCGCTACCCAGCACCTTGTCGCAGGCCAATCTGTCGCTCAAGCAGGCCACGTCCAGCGCCCACCGCGCCGAGAACGGCGACATCGTGCACCACCACCAGGCCACGCACCGCGGGGGCAACGCCACGCTCGTGACGTCCACGACCACCACGATCCACCACATGGGGGGCGTTGGCAAACCCGGCGCCGCGGCGCCCGCGCAGCCGCCGCAGTTCTCGCTGCACTCGCACGGCCACCACCACCACCACCTCTCGCACGGAGCCAGTCTGCTGGCTAATGGCAGTCTCAGCAGCCTGGCAGCCGGCAGCTTGGGGGGCAGCGGGGCAATGGACGGAGCCGCCGGGGGACTCGCGGCCTCGCCCACGTTCCAGGGAGACCTCAACCAGATCGACGCGGGGCTCAACTCGGAGGACGCAGATGTGCAACTTGAAGCGGCCAAGAAGCTGCGCGTCTTGCTGTCGTCGGAGCGCGATCTGCTGATCCGTCAGGTAGGTTTTGGCTGGTTGGTTGGGTTGGTAGCACTGTAGTAGGGGGGATGCAGTCGATACTGACGATGGTGTTCGCTGTGGATACATGAAGATGCTGGAGAAGAACTGGACGCCGCGACTCATCAAGTGGCTGCGTCTGAGGGACCGACCGACGCTGCAAGTTGAAGCGCTGTGGGCGCTCACGAACATCGCAGCGGGGGCCACGGATAACACGTCCGTGCTGCTTCAAAATGGCGTGATCCCCACACTCGTGTCCTTGTTGGACTCGACCAATGAAGAGGTAGGCAGGTCAACATGAGGAGGGTCTCCTCGTCTCGCCGCGTTGTGAGCTGGTTGCTGAGGTTGTGGTGTACATTGCGGTGGCTCGAGTAGGTGCTGGAGCAGTCCGTGTGGGTTCTGGGTAACTTGGCTGGCGAAGGCGCTGCGACGAGGGACCTCGTGCTGAGTGCGGGAGCGCTGACGCCGCTGGTGAACAACCTCAAGAAGACCTCGTGGGACCGACTGTCGCTGCTTCGCATCTTGACGTGGACGATCAGTAACTTGTGTGACGGCCAGCCGCGGCCAGTGTTTGACATCGGGCTCATCCTGCCGTATCTGGCGAAGATGCTGACCAGCACGGACACTGAGATCTTGAGTCACGTGTGCTGGGCGTTCTCGCACTTGTGCGATGGACCTAGCACTCACATTCAGGCTGTGGTGGACTCCGACGTGTGCTTCCGGCTGGTTAAGCTGCTGAGTCACTCGTCCTGGCGAGTTACGAAGCCAGCACTTCGCGCCATTGGGAACATTGTGTGCGCTGAAGATGACCACGACTACACGCAGCACATAATTGAGTGTGGCGCCGTGCCGTCGTTGCGGAGGTTAATCGCACACTCGAACCGTGAGATTCAGAAGGAGGCGTGCTGGACCCTGTCAAACATCGCCGCCGGTACCGTCGACCAGATTCAGTGCGTGCTTGACTCAGGTTGTATTCCTTCATTGATGGGGCTTGCGGCGTCTGACACGACTGATTCTGAGGTGAAGAGTGAGGCTTGTTGGGTAGTCCTCAACGCCACTTCCTGCGGCTCGGATAGTCAGATCGAGTACCTCGTGAATCAGGGCTGTATTCAGATTCTAGGCAACCTCCTGGAGGAGACAAGCATGGTAATGATGGCGCTAGAAGGCTTGGAACGCATTCTTCAGGTCGGGGAGCTGGAGGCGAAGCGTACGGATTCCCCCAATCCGTATGCAAGTCTCATGGCTTCCGCGAACATAGAGACATTGGTATCACACAAGTCGGCTACGGTGGCGAAGCGTGCATCGCGTATCTGGCAGCAGCACTTTGTTACGTGCGCTATCTGCCTTGGACCATTCTCGAAACACTCTAACGACACATTCTTCTGCGCGGAGTGCAAGTGCAACGTGTGCAAGAACTGCGACTGCACGGTATTCCACCTCAAGTATCAGGAAAGCCTTTGGAAGGAGGAGACAGAGAAGGAGACGAACGAAAAGCAGGCGCGTCAGGCTTCAAAGCGTAGCAAGCGTCAAAAGAAGCGGCAGCGTACCAAGGAGCGCAAGGCGGCGCTCCTCCGAGGTCAAAAGGTGGCTCCGAGCAATGGAAAGGGATCAAAGCAAAACCAAAAGGGCCATCAGCAGGATAACTCGTCGTCGGATGAGGCTTCGTCGACAAAGTCTGGAGGTGGTGGAGGAGGAGGAAATAGGCGTCGACGGCATGATGCAGATGACTCCGCGTCGGAAAACGGTTCAACTGGATCGAATGAAGAGGAGGAGGACGGCGGCGCGACCACCCCTGGCGATGAAGAGGAGGCTACGCTTGAGGATGAGATGAATGTCGATGTGCTGGACGAGATGGTGACTGCTAACGACAAACTCGTGTCGTACTTGCTGGAGACCGGATCTATCATGGCTCTTGCTGAGCGTCTGGACATGGAGGACGACAGCACGTGGCTTGTGGCGGAGAAGGATAGAACTGCTATCCACGCGTAAGTGTGCATGCAACGCACTGTCGACACAGCGCCAAGTGGAAGCAACCGACAAGGTGCCCCGTTATTTGCGCAGATGAGCGAGACGTCTTCACGGACAGTGAATTGAACATAAGGGGTCGGCCGTGTAGGTGGCTTTTCAGACTGGCGAGCGTTTTGTATATGCAATGCAGATAGGTATGGCAAACACAGCAAGCTGGAGGAGGAAATGAGATGACGTTCGACCAGCACCAGGGTCAAGTGATAAACCAAACAACAAAAAACAAAAGAAAAAAAACTTGCGCAATTCTGACATCATTTTTCTCTGTTTGCAGGCAGGCCTCCATATTGACATACAGAACGTAGGATATCCTAAATTTGTGATTACATGTAGCATCAACCTGCCTTCAACACGCACGGACCACAACGTAGACAGACAGACAGACGACCGAATGAAAGCCCGCAAAATAATCAACTCTTACGTCCCTCGATTCACGTTAGCAGCTACCTCCTTTCACAAGCCGCAGCGTGCCAACCGATCCATCCAGCCAAAAGCAACTGAGAGGCTTCCTCTCCCCACAGACACATCGAGTCCCCGAGCGAGCCGAAGCGAGTGGGCGTGCGAGCTGAAAAGGTCCGAGCGGGCGTTGGCCAACTTGCTTCCTTGCTTGGTTCTTTCTCCGTCCCTGCGCCGTCGAGTGTCTAGTTGCTGCGTCCCGCCGTCATGGGGAAAAGGCGCTGGCAGCTCCTGAGTGGTCCACGAATAAACTTACTCCGTCTTCTTGCGGTACTGGCAGCCGTCCGTGAGGCGGGCCTTGCCGCCCGTAGGCTGGCACAGCATCACCGAGCACGAGCCGCACAGCACGACGGTCTGGGCGTGCGAGAACACCGTCGTGATGTTGAAGCAGCCCGGGCACTTGACGTCCATGAAGTACGAGTTGGGGGCCTGTACGAGGCGGCGCAGCTTGTGCTTGGAGGCCTCCTCGGCGGCGGTCGGGTGCAGAAGGTCACGAGGCTGTCGGGAAGAGCACAACACGTCGTTAGCACTGCTGATCTGGTTGAACCCATTGGGGTGTGGGCGTGGCGTGGTATGGCCACGCTACAGGTCGAGGGCTGGGAGCTGGAGAGAGCGTTTGTTGCATCGAGCGGACCAATTTATAGGTCATCATTGCTAGCTGCTGTATCATTTTGTAGCTCGTCGATCCTGTATTTATGATTTTTGTTGTTGTTGTTTCTCGCCGCTGCTGCTGGAGTTTGAGGCGCTGGCTCAATTTTTGTGCATACACCATAATATGCTCTCTCCGCTTTTGTTGCCTGCACTCGCCTATTGACCTGTAGCTGCCTTTCATAAACGCAGAAGCTTACCATGATTGCGCTGTTCTGGGTCACGAAGAAAGGAAGAAGGCGAGTGGTTTTGCCTTGGCTCGGGCGCGCTGCGGCAGCCCGGACGACGCCATAGGCGCGATATGAATGGTGGAGACGTCGGCGGTTCGGGATCGCGGTTACGGTTCGCACAGGCGGTCCGAATGATGTGGGCTACATATTTTAGTATTTTGATGCACACAAAATGAATTTATACAAACATCAAGTGTCGCTAATTAGCCCGACCAAAACGCTGAAATAGTCGTCGCAAAATGCCCATCGGGACCATAATAGACATCAATATTGAGCGCCATGAGGCTCGGCGCCTTAGCGCTGGACGAGCAGCCCGCGCCGCCCCCTGCGGCGAGCTACTACGACGTGCAGGACGTGGAGAAGCCCCGCGCCGATGCCGCGAGCCGCAGGCGGATGCGCGCGCCGAGCGCGGACAGCGCCACGACGTCAAGCGACGAAGAGGACGAGTATGCAGACGCGGACTCGAGACTGGCGGCGGCGACGGCGGCGCTGGGGACGCTGCAGCTCACGGCCAAGTCGCGGCAGGAGCTGGTGAAGCAGGTGGAGCGCTCGTGTGAGCGCAAGGCGGTGCAGGCCGTGACCAGCAGCGGCGCGTACCGTGCGCTGTGCGAGACGCTGCAGCGCGCTCGGCAGGACGCGGACGCGCAGTTGCGCCGGGTGAACGCGGACTCAGCGCGGGGCGGCGAGCAGATGGACGTGATCAGGGAGCAGCAGCAGCTGGAGAGAGAGGCCAGTGTCAAGTTGCAGCAGGTGGGTCAAGAGGTTGAGACGGAGCAGAGCAGACCGCAGCGTTGACACTATTCGTTTTTGTGCAGATCCGGTCCAAGGAGAGGTCTGCAATTGACAGCGTGGAGAAGGAGCTTCGGGCTTATCAGCAATCTCGGGAGGAGGAACAGCGACGAGAGGAGGAGGCCAGGGAGCGCGAGGAAGCTGCGGCTCGCAGGGAAGAAGAAGCTCGTGAGAAGGTGGGGGCATTTTATTTTTTTATCTTTTGTAGCAGAGCTGCAAGGTGAACTTATTTTTTGTTATTGTGCAGGAGTTGCAAGACGCAAAGGAGAAAGAAGAGGCTGAAGAGGCGCAGCGGAAGGCGACGCAGGAGGTGGAGGAGGCGCAAGCCAAGGCGAAGGCTCAAGCTGCAGAACGTGCTGCAGCACAGAAGAAGCAGGAGGCTGAACGAGAAAAGGGGGAAGCTGCGAAGAAGGCTGCGGAGAAAGAGGCTGCGACTCAGGCGAAGAAGTATGTTGAGGAAGGACACGCTCGCATCAAGCGGCTGGAAGAGCTCCAACGCCACAGCACCGAGATCCTGGATAGCCCTGACCCTGCGGTGAAGAAGATTCGCATGAACATCAAGCGCGAGGTGAGCACCTGTATTCCTGTCTTCTGAGCATGCTAGTATGTTGACTTACCGACGCATTGCTACGTCCAGGCCGGTGCATGCAATCAAATTGCCGCTGCTCCATCAGCAATCAAACAAGTCGTGAGCAAAATCCAGCAACTCCTTCAGGTGAGCAAGTTGCGGGCTTGTCGTGGATGATGTAGCTGTGCTGACGTGCGGCGTTGGGTTGTTTTTGCAGATGGCCAAAACCTCAGGCGAGGCGTACTTCAAATTCGCTCTCGACATGGTTGCCTCAAACCTGTCCAAGCAGGTGGCGGGTCGTGCAGACTACAAGTACGTTGGCCCGTGTATGATTTTTTTCTCGATTGATAATTCATCTAACCAATATGTGTTAATTCATTGCAGATCGTGCTATCCCATTGCCCACGTGATCAAGATGTGTTGCGTGCAAACACCGGAGCTGACAGACGTCATGCTGGGTTACTTTCACAAGACCTGCGTCTTTACAATCCCAGACAACCCGGAAAAGCACGCGTCTCAGACCATTGCAGAGTATAAGATGTCGGTGGGTTTCCAGAAGGCCGTGGGCGAAAGCTCGGATCCGGATGGCCTCGAACACGTGACGGAGTACACAAGACGCATGACCATGATTTCTGCCGTGCTAGCTGCCGTGCGTCAAACTACCCCCTGGGATGGCAGTCTGTCGCCACCAGGGCTAGAACTCGGCGATTGCTGGACGTGGCTGGCTCGGCTGGTGAACGAGCCACCTCACCTCATGACTGGCGCTCTGACCCTGACCATTTTGGAAGTCGCGGGCTTCGAGCTGCTACTCAACTACAAGAAGCAGTTCCACAAACTTCTCGTGCTCATCGCTCGCGATGTATGCCCGCGGCTGAGCAAGAACGCCAAGACTGGTGCCGCCAACGCAGCAGGACAACTGGAGATGTTTGTGAACCAGTACCATGCCAACCGATGTTCACTGAACGAGCCCGACGGCCGCAAGCTCGAGGAGACAAAAATTTCGGCAGCTGATGAAGAGAGAACGGATCGGGATGACTTTAGAGGAGGCGGGGGCGGTGGTGGAGGCTACCATGGTGGCCGTGGCGGTGGCCGGGGTGGTGGCCGGGGTGGAGGCCGAGGTGGTGGACGAAGACGTTAAAATAAGGATAAAGGAGTCTCAATCCATACATTGCATTTGCCACTCACTCTACGCGGGTATGATCTTGTGTCTTAGCGCAGGCACGTCATCGACGTCTGGCTTGGATGTCTTACTTCTGGCGGAGCGTCGGCATCACTGCGCTGTAACGCGTCTTCTCATTGTAGTCCCAAAGCGACGTGACTGTCTTGATCTGCGTGTAGAAGTTGATGCCGGCCTTGCCGTAGAAGTTCAGGTCGCCACGGATCGATGCACGCGAACCGGTGAACGAGAACATTGGGAGGGGAACGGGGATCGGCACGTTGATGCCGACCTGGCCCACATCAACCTCATGCTGGAACTTACGGGCGGCAGCACCAGAGGACGTGAAGATCGAGGTGCCGTTGCCGTATGGGTTGCGGTTGATGAGCTCGATTGCTTCTTCCAAGGTATCCACGGACGTGCACACCAACACGGGGGCAAAGATCTCTTCCACGTACGCAGGATTGTCGACACCAACGTTGTTCAGGATCGTCGGGCCCACAAAGTTACCGTTCGGGTACTTGGGGACCTTGACGTTGCGTCCGTCCAGCAGGAGCTCGGCGCCACTGTCGACACCTTCTTGGATAAGGCGCTCCGCACGCTCCTTCGCCGCGACTGTGATGAGCGGACCCACATGCGTGCCGGGCTCCAGACCGCCGTTCACCTTCATCTCCTTGGCCTTCTGCACGATGTCGTGCACCCACTCCTTGGACTTGCCGACGAACACAACCACCGACAGCGCCATACAACGCTGGCCAGCAGCCCCGAAAGCTGCGCCAGCGAGCGCACCGACAGCCTGCTCCTTGTCGCAGTCAGGCATGATGACGGCATGGTTCTTGGCGCCGAGGTTGGCCTGCACACGCTTGCCGTTCGCACTTCCGCGCGAGTGAATGAACTCACCGGCTAGGTTACCGCCGACGAACGAGATGGCCTTGATCTCCGGTGCGTCGCAGATGAAGTTGACAGCGTCCTGTTGGACCGAACGCACAGAGCGGATGAGCGACTGTTGAAACCGTTCAACTTCAACCATACATTGCGCAACTTACATGAGCGCCGTGAATGATGTTGAGCACACCGTCCGGGAGACCAGCCTCCTGGGCGAGGCGAGCCAGAATCTACACAAAGCATTGCACACAATATAGTAAGAAAATACCCACCCACGACGGCTAATTGCGACTAAGTGCTCACCATCGAGGCGCCGGGGTCCTTCTCCGAGGGCTTGAGCACGTACGTGTTGCCGGTGACTGTGCCGGTGGGGAACATCCAGAGCGGGATCATGGCCGGGAAGTTGAAGGGGCAAATGCCGGCGCACACGCCGAGCGGCTGCTTGTACGAGTACGTGTCGAGCGACGTGGCGAGGTTCTCGGCCGTCTCGCCCATCATGAGCGTGGCCGCGCCGCACGTGTGCTCGACCACCTCGAGGCCGCGGAACACGTCGCCGCGCGCGTCCGCCAGCGTCTTCCCCTGCTCGTTGGTGATGGACAGCGCCAGCTCCTCCGTGTGCTCTCGGATCAGGTGCTGCAGCTTGAGCATGACGCGCTGGCGGTGCTGCACGCCCACCTCCTTCCACGTCTTGTAGGCGCGAGCAGCGGCCTCCGTGGCTTGCCTCATCTGCAGACACGTCGGCGTCGTCAGTCAGAGCAGAGCAGCAGCAGTAGAGGCGGTAGAGCAGAGTAGGGTCGCCCTACCTCGTCCTGCGTGGCCTCCGGCACCTGGCAGATCACCTCGTTCGTCGCCTGCACAGCAGCATCACCCGGTTCAGCAGATCTGGACGCCCATCCCCCGCGGCCACGTACGTACCGGGTTGCGCAGGTCGATCCACTTGTCGGTCTTGGACTGCACGAACTTGCCGTCGATGAAGAGCGGCACGCGCTCCTGCAGCAGCGCGGAAGGGCACGGCGCAGTTAGTGGCGTTTGTACACGGATAGCGAGGAGGAGAAGGAAGGGGGACGCACCACGGAGGACGTGGAGAAGGCGCGTGCGGAGCGGCCGGAGACGATGGCGCGGGACACACGGTGCAGCATGACAGAAAGAGGTCGACGCGGCGCAAAAGCGGAAATGACTCGGGGAGCTGATCAGCGCCGCTTGCGAGTGCATCAGCCACCCCAATTTGACGCAAACTTCAACGTCGAAAAACCTCGAGCAAGGTGTTTTGCACAGATTTTGAGCTAAAGGCTAAAGGGTCGATGTTTGGTCCGTTTTGTGACGGAGTGTTGACGTTACGGAGTGCATGGACTTCCAGCAAACGGATCGCAAGCAGCGCTGCAGTGCGGATCTGTTTGTGCAGTTGTCGTGGTGGGTGGGATATCGGTCGTTGCGCCGACAGCTAGAGAAGCTCAGAATTCGCAACCAGCTTGCTGGCTTGCGTTCAACATGAGCTGAAGAGAACGATATACCGGTATGTTCATGCACCCGGGCATTTGACGTATCATCTGACTGACTTGGCAGTTGCAGCACTCTTTCCGGCCAAAGCAGAACATCATGTTTTGGTCTCTGTCAGAGACTCTCTGACATTGCGCACCATGCCCACTTCTGAGCACGTGGCGCTCGTGCTTGACTGCCATCCTCGCTCTTCCCATCGCGTGGGTACCGGTACACCAGCGGTAATACCGGTAATATCGATACAGCAAGTTGAAGCGGTGCTCAATTTTGTGCCACCCTTTTTGGCGCATCAAAACTGTGAGCAGGACCAATCTGTACCGTGTGCGAACTTTTAAGAGTATTGCGAAGTTTTTCCAGTATACCATCGAACACCACACAAAGAATAATACATGGCGAGCATCAAGCGGTTGCTGTCGCTCGGGCGGCGGCCTGCGCCGCTGCGTCGCGTCTTCTCCAGCTCTTCGTCCTTCACATCACCGGTGAAGCCCAAATCCGAGCGCGACCGGCTGTTCCTGGCCGCGCTGCAGGCGTTCCACCAGCTCGAGGGCCACTTCACGGTGCCCTACGAGTTCGTGGTGCCCACGCCGCCCAGCGACGACGCGTTGTCCCCGTGGCCGCGCGAGACGTGGGGCTTCGACCTGGGCCACCGCCTGCGGCTATTCACGCGCGGCCGCTGCAGCCCGTTCAAGTGCGCGCTGCTGCGCACCATCGGCTTCCCGTACGACGACTGGAAGAGCTACGTGTGGGAGGTGCAGATCATCCCGTCGCTGCGCGTCTTCCAGCAGCAGGAGGGCCATCTCTTCGTTCGCCAGCACTTCCAGGTGCCCGTGGGCGACGAGCGCTGGCCGCGCGCGGCCTGGGGCATCAAGCTCGGCTCGCAGTGCCAGCTGCTGCGTCGCGACGTCAAGGACGGACTCTCGGGGCACCGCAAGCGGCAGCTGGACGACATGGGCTTCGTCTGGAGCGACGCGCAGTGGAAGTGGCGCATGCAGTTCCTCACGGCCATGGAGACC
The DNA here is from genome assembly GCA_009729435.1 of Phytophthora fragariae. NCBI lineage: Eukaryota > Oomycota > Peronosporomycetes > Peronosporales > Peronosporaceae > Phytophthora > Phytophthora fragariae. The sequence continues at coordinate 247,005 of QQOI01000078.1, read as the reverse complement.
TACCGCCAGCTCTACGGCCACTGCTCGGTGCATCACACGTTCAAGGTGCCGGCCGACGACCCGCAGTGGCCCGATGTGAGCTGGGGCTACCGACTCGGCCACGCCGTGGCCAAGGTCAAGGCCAGCCTGGAGGAGATGGCCATGACCCCACGCGAGATGGCCGACCTCCGCAAGCTCAACTTCTTCGAGGCCGGACTGTCCTTCGAGATCTGGCGCGACGCGCTCATGCCGGCGCTCGAGCTGTACCCGACGCTGTTCGACGGCGACGTGTTCATCCCGGAAGACTTCGTGGTGCCCAGTGAAGCTCCGTGGCCCGAGCGCGCGTGGGGAATCAAGCTCGGATACATCGTGGCCACCATCAACTCCCGACTCATCTTCCGCGAGGAGATGAAGCAGGACAAGCAGCGACTCAAGGAGCTCGGCTACGCGTGGGAGTCGCTCTTTGGCAAGTGGGCGAAGGAGCTCCTGCCGGCGCTCAGAATATACAAAGCCAAGCACGGCCACTGCGACGTGCCGTCCTGGTGGGTGGTGCCTACGAATGACCAGACCTGGCCCAAGGCTCTACGCGGGTATCAATTGGGGAAGCAGGTGGTTCGGATCAGACGCAACGGCCGCTCCAGTGTCGACGCGATTGACGTGCTACCGGAACTGGAGGGCATCGGCTTCAAGTTCAACGCCTTTGAGAGTTACTTCGTCGACCGCGTACTACCGGCGTTAGAGGTGTATGCCGAGATCTTCGGCGACACTCACGTCCCTCAAGGCTTCATCGTGCCATCGGAGAGTAGATGGCCGCAACCGTCTTGGGGAACGAAGCTGGGCCACACCGTGCGCAACATACGCAATCGCCACCAGCACTCGCAGCAGGTTGAGATGTACCGCGATCGTCTCGAAGAAATCGGTTTTGTGTGGAGTATCTACAAGTCATCGGCTGCTACTAGACGCGACATTGTCGACCCCAGTGTCAAGGTATTCAAAGAAATCAACGGCGAGGACGCGGAGGTGCCGCGGAATTTCGTAGTGCCCGTGGGCGATCCGCGCTATCCAGAGTTGGCCAAAAACTTTGAGCTGGGCGCGTGGCTTTTCCAGTTCAATCGACGAGCAAACGGACTGCTTCCGTTCCAGACACAAGAGGGCAAGAAGAAGGTGGCATCTGCAACCGAAAAGCAGCGTATTCCTCAGCCTCTCGGTGGAGGAAAGCTTACGCCCCATGCCGAACAGTACTGGAAGGATGTATTGCTGGCCGCATTCCAAGCCTATGCAAAGCTGCATGGCAATTGCGAAGACATGGACGGCAGCTTTGTCGTGCCAAGCGAAGACCCGTACCCTCAGTCAGCCTGGGGTCTCAATCTGGGCCTTCGTCTGCGGCACCTGCGCCACGGCAACCGCTATGCTAAGGAAGTTGCCAAGTACAAGGACGAACTTCGCGAGCTTGGCGTGCTTGATGAAGAGGGCCTATCCACGGAGCTGGGCGATGAAGATGATTATGATGACGACGAAGACGAAGACAGCAGTGATTTCGATGAAGACGAAGACTACGATGAAGACGAAGACTTGGATGATGAGGATGAGGATGAAGACGATTCTAGCAGTGATGAGGACGAACAGCGCCTCAATTAGTGTTCGATATGAAGCGCGTTGTGTCCCGAAAGCTGCTTGAACATGACGGATAAGCTGCGTTTTTGTGTCAATGTAGACTTTGCCGGTGGAGTGGCGAATCGCCACCTGAGTACAGGCGATTTGAAGCAAGACTCGAAAGAACTTGTGGAATGGTTATCCGTGCTCCTTTTCACCGGTGCTAGAGCTGTGTAGGATTTTTGAGAGAAACAAATATATTTTGACCAAGCGCTACAAGACATCGATGTGCGCTAACTATGCTACACTCTCCCTCTTCCTGCACACTTCACGCTAGGCGAGCTCCATGTCATTTGGCCGTCGACTGGATGCGTCTACAAACTGCGGCATGTACTGAGTTCGATGTGTGGACAGGATGCCTTCAATCCGATCCACAGTTTTCTCGATTGAGCTGATGCGTGTCGAGTGCTGTGTTAGTGTGGCCAGCAGGGTATCGTGTTGCTGAGCCAGGAGCTGCTGCGTGGATGTGATCCGGTTGAAGATCTCGATGCATGACGAATCGAGACTCTGAAACTGGGCAGGAGCTGGCTGCTGCGTGGTGGTCACACTATTCGAGTCGGGAGATACCAGATCGGCGATGCTGAGCTTTGAGGTGGACCTGTTGGCAGACTTGCTCAAGGCAGAGGACGCCAGCTTCGCAGTCGGTTGGGAAGATGATGTCGGCAGCGGAGGCTTCGGTCCTGATCGGCGCAAGCTGCGCTGACTATTGCGCAGACTGCCGCTTGAAGACACGCTGGAAGCGTTTGATCGCGGCAGCGTGACGCGAAAGTCGCCGTCTTCGACTTCTTCCGGTACACTTTGCAGTGACGCAGCTCGAATTTCCGGGAATGGTGGGCTCGATTCTCGGCGATTCGCTGACGCATTCCGCTTCTGCTTCACGGATGGCGGAACGGGTGAGGGGCTTTGCCTTGCAGAAGTTTTTCAGCAGCCGAAGACACGTAAGATAACACCTCCATGGCGCGCAGTGGCAGCTTCGGCTTTGGAATCGGATCCATGACGAACACTGAGCCGATGACGATTCCTGTGTCGGGGTCGCAGATTGGAGTCGTCGCGTAGAATCGGATGTTGGCTGAGCCCTTGACAAGGGGGTTCTGACCGAAACGCGGGTCCTTTGACGCGTCCATGATAATTGTAGGCAGAGGCGTCTGCAGAAGCTGCGAACAAAACGAAATCTCACGAGGCAGCTCAGCCTGTGCGATACCGAATCGAGCCTTGTACCATTGCCGTGTCTGGTCCATGAACGCCACCGCAGCCACGCTGCACTCCATAACCTGGCGGACGAGTTCGCACAGCGCGTCGTATTCTTTCTCTGGCTCCGTGTCCAGCACCTTAAACCTCGTCAAGATTTCGCGTCGGCGACCTTCGTAGATCTCAAACTGTTCCTCTTCCGGAAGAAACTCAATCACATCGGTGGCTGGGATAATGGGAGTTCCACGCCGACTGCCGCGCTGACTCGCCGGGATCAGGCCACCACTGCCACCAAGGCTACTGGTGTCGCTCCGTTCACTGCTTACGTCGCTCCAGTTATCGCTACTCGAGAAATCCGAGAAGCGACTGCACATCGACGTGCTGGAGCTGGCCGTCTTCCCACTGTCACGGAATGTATTTGTCCTCTTCACATCGGGCTGCTTGTTCTCTTTGACTTGTTCTTCTTCTTCTTTTTCTTCTTGGGCTTCCACCTCCACTTTGTCGGACTTTGAAACTTCGATCACGGGGGTGCTGGCATTGATGCTGTCGCTCTCAGCTAACAGCATCGCCTTGTCGACGCAGTCGAAGCACAGACGCACCGACACTATCAGCGTCGGGGTGACGCTCACCTTTCGTCGCCGGTAGCAGTTGGAGCAGACGATCTCGCCGCAGGAGCGGCAATGGCGCTTGATGGAGAACGGGCGGAACTTGCGCGCGCAGTAGAAGCAGTTGGGCCGCTCCTCCATCTTGACCCAGTTCTCCTTGCCCAGCAGTCGCACCGACGACAGAGTGGCCTTGTCGGTCATGATCATCTGAAGTCGCTCCTCCTCATTCACGTGGTTCGCCGACAGGCCTCGCGGACGACGCGCTCGGGCGACCATCGTGCTAGTCTACGACGAAAATACTCGAACGGAGTCCGAGTCAAGAGTGAAAGTGCACAGACGGCTTCGCAACCGACGAGACAAACGTGAAAGAGAGAGAGAGAAAGCGTTTTATCAAGTGACCAGCCGCATCGAGATGCCGACGATGGCCAGCGCCCCGGAGTATCCGGAGCAAACACAGCCTACCCCCGGAGCTTTCGGCTGCAGTTTTCTGTCAGTTGGAGCTCCGGCTGGCCAAGTTCTTGGCCCGTTGTCGTGTCAAAGTAGCTCTTCATCCACGCACGCACCTTCTGCGCGTCGACACCTATGCCAGACGGTTGATGCAGTCTCGTACCAGGAATCGACTTTGAGCTCCACAGCAGACATGGCTACAGACTAGTCAGAATTTAGTGTTGCCATTTGTATTGAACCAAGGAGTCAGCATCTGTGACGTGTGACGACGCCACCAGGCGGTGGATGCGACTCCGGCTGACACGGAGGAGCTGGCAACAGTATCCGCTGAATGCTCGCCGAGGAACTGAGTCGCCCTGAACGACAGGATCCTAGCGAATTCGTCTGCTTGAATGGAACAGCACACCGTGAAGTCCGCAGCGTTGGAGCCTTTGCTCTCCACGTACCGATACCATACTTACACGAACGTGGCATCGATCTTTTCTTATGCGCGTCCGAGCGCTCGTCACAGCAAAGACCCGCATCAGCAACGCGACGAACGTGTTGAGCTGACGCAGTTGCGGTGCTTGCAACGTGCCGACGACCGTCGAGGCAGGCCTTTGCTTTGCTTGAAGTGCTGACAGCGTTGACTCCACGGCGTGTCGAAGCCGGACGCAGCGACTGCAGTGGCATGGCAACTTGCGCCTGCTTGCGACTTGGTGGCGACGCATCATGTCAACGTTGTTGATCGCTGCGAGGTGGCGGGTTCGCGTCTCTCTCGACTTTATTTCGTGGTCGTAACATGGGGACTCGATGACCGTCATCCTCCGGTGGCAGAGTCTCCACGAAGCAACGGCAGACTCTGCCCGATGAGCAGCGCCAATGACCATTTGCTCACGCCACCCACATGCTCCGAGTATTCGCGCAGCTCCGCACCGTTCCGCAGACGGATAGCGGGCACCCCGCGGCTCGCGCTATTCGTGATGACAATTTGGTGGTCAACTGGCACTCCGGTGCGAGTTTCAAGCTGCTGCTTCAAATGCAGCACCGAGACATCTGATCGAAGACGCAACTCCACGCGTGCCGGTGCTTTTGCCACCGCGTGGTGCCCGCCGACCTCGTCTGCCCCGGGCAGATGCAGGCATTTAACACTGACGATGACGAACCGCTCACTGCTATCACCGTCTCCACTTGTCCCCCTGCTTCCAAGGTCCTCTTCTGAGACTAACTGGAGATCGGCTGGGGCGATTGCGGGGTCATTCTTGTCGGATGTCGCTGGCTTTTGATGGGCAAGCAGCAGCTTCTGGTCAACGAGCTGCTGTTCGAGCACCTGGATGCGCTGTCGCTGTCGATCCGCAATCACGTCGGCGCGGGTCTTGCAGGACGTGTTGAATGGTGGCGGGTCTTGGTTGGTGCTGGGCTGTGTCTTGCGCTTGGTGGTTCTTGCATCCTGAGTTCTAGGCGTCTCCTTCGCACGCTCCTTCTGCTTCGAGCGGAGTGTTACGTGCGACGGTGGCTTTGTCTTGGGCTGTGGATTGTGGTCTTTCTGGCTCTGTCGGCCTCGTCGCTCTTGCTTCTCCTCCTGCGTTCGTCTGTGCAGCACTGCGAGATACTGAACGATCGGTCCTGCCGAATCGATCGTTGGCTTTGCGACTGAGCTCATCTGTCGCTTCGACGGCATTGAAATCGAGCGCCACCGACCGAACCGCTCGATTGCCTGCAGGAATGCGAGACCGTCGACCTGTTTGGTACTTTCACCGCGTAGTTCTTCATCCTCGTGTTGCACTCGAAAGCGCCTGACGAGGTGTGTCAGCTCGGGCTTTGAGCTCGTGAACGGCAGCGTCCGAATCATCCGCTCGAAGCTTTTCGCGTCTACCACCAGCGAAGCCGCTTGGTGTGGACGCTGCATCGCACGAAGACGCTGTTCGAGGTAGCGGTTCACGTCTCGAGCCACCCCACGCCACTTTGGTTTGCTATCCTCCTCCTCGTCACTGTCGACCCAAGCCTTACGGACACGCACTCTGCCGGCATCTGCGCCGCGCTGCACAGTGCTTGCATCTCGGAGACAATCCAGCAATTTCTTGATAACTCCTTCGCACGCCGGGTCATCGGTTGATGCGGTCAAATGCGCTTTGGTGGTGGATGGTGCACCGTCGGTGCTGCCGTCCACGATGGTCTTCAGAACTTTGTTGTGCAGTGGATTTCGACGCAGCAACAGCGAGTGGAGCACCCTCGCGCCGTCGCTTTGGGTCTCGAACGCATGCCACTCGATGGGGATCTCAGTGAGGTCGTTCTCAGCGGCGTTGAGAACTTCGAGCGACGTCAACTGTACCAGCTCCTTCGGTAATGTCTGTAAGCAGTTGTCGTGCACGTCAAGAATCCGTAGCTGAGTGCACTCTGTGATCCCCACGGGAAGTGTTCGTAGCTGATTGCACTGCAGCTCGCACACTCGCAAAGCTGGCAACGCTCTGAAAAATCCGTCAGGGAGCTCACGCAGGCCGTTGTTCTGGAGATGGAGAGATTGGCAGCTTGCTAGAACCAGCGGTGACCAATCCACTGCGCTTCGGAGACGATTGCCACGCAGGTCAATGGTGGTGACACTACTATTCCGATTCGGTGGAGGTCCCTTGCCTTCTGTATGGACGACAACAAGGCACGGAGCCACGCGAAGTTGATTGTGCGCGAGCGAGATGGCTGAAAGTCCCTCCGGCAGCGGATAGGAAGCAAGCGATTCACCCGCGAGCTGATTCTGCGATAACGACAGCTCTTCCAGCCTGATCAACTCCGTGATTCTGCTTGGTAAGCTCACGAGGTGGTTTTGATGTAGAATCAGTCGACGCAGCGTTCCGAACAACACGTGAATGTCTTCGGGCAATGTGGTGAGGGAATTGGCGTGCAAATCCAGAGTCACCAGGCGACTTCGACCCTTCCAGTGCTGAACCACTTCCCCACGAATTGTCCGCAGGGAGTTCCTAGAGAGGTCGAGCGTGGTCAGACTTGGAATGGTCACGAGCGCGCTGGGCAGAGACGTCAACTTGTTTCCTCCCAGGCGGAGGTCTGTCAGGACCTCAAGTTGACTCCACACCTCGTCAGCTTGGGCAAAACTTGCATCACGCAGTAAATTGTCCGACAGATCCAACCTTCGGAGGGTTTGCAGGGTTCCGAGCATCGATGAGATGGTCACAATCCGATTATCACGGAGATCCAAAACCTGCAGCTCCTTCAACGAGCCCACAAAGTCCGGAATCGATGGCAGCACTTGTCCCGAAAGTGTCAGCTCACGTAGCAGTACCAATGCAGCGCCTAGTCGGTGGTTAATACTCTCATCGCACTGCAGCCAACGACTGAATCCTGCTGGAGCCTGCAGGACCCGTAGATGTTGTAACTCGGATTCCAGGAGCACGCTGGCGGAGCGTATCCGTGCCTGTGCACCAGGGATTTTCGCCAGTAGCTCTCGTTTACGAGCAGCTAGCTCAGCCAGGTGACACCTCGCTGTGTAGTTCTCCAGTAATTGCTGGATAGCTTCCCCGCGGTCAGCATCTTTCACTGCTAACGGATCAAAGCCCCACATCCGCTGCACGAACCGCACAAACTCGGCGTCTTCGGTGGCATTGGCATCGCTGACGGAGAGATGAAACTCGATCAGGTCCTGAAGCGTGATTGCATCGGACCCCACGACTTCCAGCCAGGCCTCAGCAGCTCGTACTTCTTCAGTGGAGCAGTGACTGCGCTGCAGTTTGATGGCAGCTTGGATGTGGTGGACTTTGGTGTGATCAGGAGGAGGTCGGTAGCCCTCCCCTCTTCGAGTGTCAGCGAGCTGCTCGAACACGTACCTCACGAGCGTCGCCCGCTCTAGGGGGAGGCTGCGTAGCAACGCCGTCAAGTCCTCGGTAACGATGACAGCTTCAGGGTGTCCTGGGTCACTGCAGTGCTGCAACAACAGCGCGTAGTCAGCGTGTTCAATCGGTTGTGCGTCTGCTGCGTCCGACTCGTTCAACAAGCACAGAAGTTTCTCCACAGACACGGAGCGTTCTCGACTCAACTGCCGCTCGAAGTCGCGCATGCGAACGCCATAGAGCTCCAAGCGAAGGCGGAGGTTCCCCACCAACACGAACAAATCGCGGCAATACGCTCGAAAGCGCGCCGTGCCCAGCACTTCCTGCAGACACTGCAACTTGGGTCCGAGCTCACAAGCTTCTGCTGGCGGCAGTCGCGTCGCGCTCGATCCGTCACCTCTCTCCGCTGCGAGTGCGTTGCGCTTCCGTTCATGCGTTTGAATCTCCCGTTCGAGGTTCAGGACGTCGTCGTTGAGCTTCGCCGAGATATCAGCGAGTGCGAGCCACCGCTCCAACGATCCGAGTTCGGCCTGAGCTGTCGCGTCCGTGATCGATGATCGCCGTCCGTGGGTGCTACAAAGCGAGCGAAGCGCTGCCACGCTGGACGTGGCGACTGCATTCCGTCCCCGATCGCTGGGTTTGGCTGACTGGGGATGGCGAGAGTAGAGCAGAAGCTCCGGTAGACTGCGGAGCGATGTAAGCGCCGAGATTTCGGCTGGAGACCGCGTCAATGGAACTGCATCGGCCTTCACCATCGTCCGCCAAGGTCGGTTCATGTAAATTTATCGGAGACCGTGCAATGTCAGACTCGTCGTTTCAAGACCGTCCGACCTCTCTGCTGCTCGCCATGGGGATGGCAAGTTCGCGAGTGCAGACTTCGAGTCACAGCTCGGCGTCCAAGTCCCTGTCGTGGCAAGGACTGCAATGCGGAATGCACTACTCGAAGCAGGACTTGGCGCTGTGGCCGCAGCTGGAGCCTCTGGCTCAGTGGTTCACAGCAGAAGACACTCGACGTCTGCGTCTCCGTCTTCACAGCAAAGCGGGATCCACAGGTTTGCTGACGTTGAACGAGTTCCTTCAGTGGCTCGACGTTGGAGGCAAACGACCCGCCCGAGGGACGAAAGCTTCACGACCGGAAGTCTCCGATGTCATGACGCCTCCAGTGCGTGGGAACCAACAGCTAGAGCCTCAGTTCGACGACGCGGAGCTCGCTGCTACGGACCCACCGCCGATCTTGGAGAAACACCTGCACCACATCTTCTTGACGTTTGCCGACGGACGGGGCGATCGGCTGTACGCTCTTGAGTTCCTAGCTGCGATGGTGGTGACCTCCCGCGCGATCTGGGACTGTCACGAGAAGTTGACGCTGTTGCTGGAGCTTTTCCACGACCCCGCAACTTCCAGCAGCAAGGCGATGGCATACGCAAGTGCTCAACGTCTTAAGGAGACGGACGTCGCGCGCATGCTTCTGTGCGTTATGAACGGCGTGGGTCGAGCATCGCAGGGCGTGGCTCAAGTCTGGCAGACGCACGAGCTTCGCGTGGCTGCGTTTGCTCGACAGAGCGCTTTCCACTGCATGCAGAGCATCGTGAGTGCGCGTTTGGAGACACCCGCGTCTCAATTGGATCCGTCGACAGCCAAGAGCGTGACGAGTGAAGAATTGCGGGCGTACGTGGCTACCACGCCGGCATTGCACCAGTTCTTGGCTCTCTTCTCGGGCGAGGAGCTCCGCAACCCGCTCACCTTCGAGCCTAGTCCGTCTCATTTCTCGCGCCAAACGGAGCTGTACGAGACGCTATTGCGTCGATACGTGACGTTCGAGGGCCGTCAGGAACGCCGTCGAGATAGCGCCGCGCTGTTGATCCAGTCCACTTGGAGACGTCGATGCTCGCGGTTTGACGCGCAACGCCGCGCCCAAGACCGAGTGGCACAGCGACTCAAATCTGCAGCACAACTTCAAGACTTTTTCAAGCACCGACGCGTTGCTCGAGAACTCGAGGCTCGAGCTGAGATTGAGCGAGCTGCGCTTAACGGCGGCGTGTTTGCTGCTGGTTCTGGTCCGAGCATCGGAATCGCGGCAGCGGATACTCGAGACAAGAAGAAGGGACCCAACGCTGGAGCCCCTGTTCGACTCATCGGGGCTTTCGTGAACCTCAATGCGAAGCTTACGACGCTGGCAGCATCGTCCACATTCGCGTTGGGCGTGCAGGACGACGGCCACTCGATGTTCGCCTGGGGACGGTGTCTACCCCGCCTACATGCCGACCAAGATGAAAGCGCGAGCCAGGTCTGCCTCACTCAGGCAACTCCACGCAGACTACGGGTTCGACTGCCAACGCGTGTGGTCGAAGTGGCTTGTGGCTCACGACATGCTCTTGCGCTCACGGAAGACGGTATGGTGTTCTCCTGGGGCTTCAACGACCACGGACAACTAGGTCACGGATCAGCGGAGACTCTGGCTGCCCGCACTTCCGGTCGAGTACGCTACGCATCATACTACGATGAGCGCACAGGTGAAGACGAGGAGTACCTGGCAACACCAACGAGACTGCTATACTTCGAAGGCTGCGCCGCACAACAGGCAGAACCCATTCCTGTAGCGCACGTGTGCAGCGGAGACTACTATTGCATGGCACTGAGCCGCGCCGGAGACGTCTTCACTTGGGGCGAAGCATCTGAAGGTCAACTAGGTCATGGCGAGACGCACGAATTCTATCAGGTAGCGCTCGCTGACCGGCACATGGTCAGCTCGGCCTACACTTACTTGGCACAGCCCGAACCAGTGCTAGCGCTGAGCGACGTGTGGATCACTCAAGTCGCATGTCGAGGGAACCATTGTGCGGCTTTGAGCACCGAGCGAACTGGTTCTAGGCTCTTCGAGTGGGGGAACTGGGGCAGGAGACGCGGCGTAGACAGCGAGCACGCTTTCGTGCCTGAAGAAACTATCGGAGTCACAGCTCTACGTCTCCGTCAAGTGGCCGTCGGGGACCAGCACATGCTGGCTGAAGGTGCAAGTGTCTGGATGAAGCTGGCAACGCGCACGAATGGCCCAGTCCAGGCTCTCGAGCACGGAGAGGACGATACTGGTATCTTCGTGGAGCCTTTGGCGGGGTCATCCAGCTCTCTCGAGGCTATTGAGAGTGAATTCGTGGCCAACGCAACCTCCTGGATCTGCTGTCTTGTCGATCTTGATGTCGACGACGTTGATGAAGATGAAGACAATGGAAAAGAGGATTCTTGTGATGAATCGCCTTCTCGTCCTGGAACTGGCGCCAGCACCAAGGAGGCTGACCAGGGCGTGCTGTGGCAGAAACGAGCGAAGCGATTCGCGTTGAGTCTCGATCGACTGGCAGATTTTGATCCGCGTTCGTTGCGCTTGTTGGCTAGTGCGTCCGGAAGCTCAAACAATGCCGCGAGTACGTTCGCACAGGGTGTTGATCAATGGTTACGGGGTCGAGTAGCAAACAGACTGGTGGTCATGCCGCGCGGCAGACCAGCCGGGTTCTACGTGCACATTCGCCTTCCCTTGAATTTCAGCAGCAATAGTTCGGCCTCCAGGCCTGGAACGAGTAGCGGAGAGTCTCGAATCGATGGAGTTGGCGATGACGATGAACTCAGTGAGAACGCTCCGGCCTCTGGGGTGGTGCTCGAGTTGGCAGTGAGTGGGTCGAACACGGCAAAACATGCCGTCGGACGTCGTGGATTCGCCACGCACGTGTTTCATCCGGAGATGGAGGCTGCGGCCAAACGTCTGAAGCAGCAGCAACTTCGCGCACGATCGGTGACTAAGAAGAAGCCCACGGTCGCGCCGACGGAGATGAACAGCATTTTTGTGCTGGAGATCGACCAAAGTGTGCTAGCACCACTGGCTTCCGCCGCCGCGGGGAATGATCCAACCTCATCGGAAGGAACAGGAGGACCCATCGGAACCGAAAGCGAGGCGGAGCTGGAAGCTGAAACGATCATCAGCGAGATCGGACATCGCGTTCTCGAACTCCAGGAGGCCGGGGCCCTCGCGGTGCTCGTTGTGCTCGATTTGTTTGATGCCGACGCGTTTGCGCTGCAATTCTCGGAGGACTCGGGGGTGTTTGTTCCCGTGTTCATGGTCACGAAACAGACTCAAGCCGTCGTCGTAGGCTCTTACGGAGACGGGAGCTCCGTATCGGAGCCCGACGAAGGGGACTCCACACGTCGTACCCCGTGGACCGCCCAAGAAGTTCTGGATCACGTTCTCACGTCGCCCAGCACTCTAACACCACAACAAGGTGGTGCAAGCCCCCCACGTCGCCCCTCCATGCAGTCCTCCGTGCCTTCCCTTTCGTTGCAGCCACCGCCACCACTTATGGCTCGGTTCTTCTATCGCACAGACACGGCTGCAGCTAGAGCGCGCGGTGCATTTGCGAATGGAGCGGCTGCGGTGATGTTTGTGGAGAACGAAAAATCGTCGGAGCCCGCCCAGGCAGCACTTCGACGATCGCTTGCTATGAATCTGCCTACACATGCCACTAAAAGGCACCAACTCGTGGGGTTGATCCCGTGCGAACATGGTCAGCGACTACGAGCTGCGTCTCGGCTGTCGAGCCTCCAGGAACCTCCTCAGCCATTGTCTAAATCGCTGGTGAAACAGTGGTCATTGTCCGGAGCTACATCGACGGCTAGTGCTTCTGAGAACTTCGAGCTTGTAGCCGAGGTGCAGTTTGAATTGCGCGCTGGGGGCACGACGTATGCTTGGGGCGATGCTGAGAATGGGCGATTGGGTTTGGGAGAAGTCCCAGGAGCGGACGTCTCCGCAGACGCACTGTGCGTCACACAGGATACCGAGCCCCCGCTTTTCCAAGACGGATACGAGGCTCTTACCGATGCCACCTACAGCTTCGTCGCGCAGCCGACACGGATCCCAGCTCTTGCAGGGGTGGAGCTCAAGCATCTCGCATGTGGAAGTGCACACTCGCTGGCTGTGACAAAGCGCGGCAGGGTTTTCTCGTGGGGACGAGGTGCACGAGGACAGCTCGGCCATCCTGTCAACTCATCCACTACTTCGATGTCTACCGCATCTCCTACCGATGAGTGGACTCTTCGAATGGTTCGCGGACTTCGCTACGAGAGCGTCGTGCAGGCGGTCGCTACAGATCAGAGCTCACTCTTTCTGTCAGAGATTGTTCCTTCCGCCGTGTACGAGCTGCGACGGCGCCAAGTCGCACAGCTTCGAGCCATCGCCAAACAAACCAAGCTTGATACATGCCCTGCAACAGATGAATGATGGGATTCAGTGGTTCAGTAAATGCACTCAAGTTTGCACAGTATAGTTCGTCCTAACAAATACTTAGTTCTGCAGCAACTCGCGCAGCCTCAGCACCAAATCTAGACAGCGCGTCGCTTGCTCTTCGACAGGATTCACAGCAGCGTCAGATCCTATGCCACCCAGCGCCAAAGTGGGGCGCGAGGTTCGCCGTTCTAGCAACTGCGTGAGGCGGTCTTCAGCCGCACTCCCACTCCGTCCGAAGCTGCCTTTTTCGTCAATCCTTGGCGGACTTGCCGAGCCCAACCGCGTCGATGAGAGCGCTTCCCCTCCACCTTCCGACTCTTGTGGCAACACGTAGAGCTTCACATCGCGCAGCTCACAGGTCTCCCACATCGGCGACGGCTGCGACAGATACACGCACAGGCTGTCGAAAACGTGCGGATTCCAGCTCACGGGCAGCTGGTCCAGCTTGACAAACTGCCAGGTCTGCGCGTCGTCTTCACAGTGCATGTGCTGCATGAGCGGGTAGGCCGTGGCCAGCTCCGTGCTTGAGCCGTCGGTGTTGACCTGCACGATCCGCAGCCAGGCCACGTAGAAGTTGCGGAACACGAGGCAGCAGTGCAGCGAGGGCTTGCGAGGCGTCTGCAGAGACAACTTGAATCCGATGCTGCCTGTGGCATTAGTGGTCGGGATCACGGGCTTGGGCGGGGGCGTGGCGGGAGGGTGCACGGGCAGCCGGGAGATCTGGATCGGTAGCTCCGTCATCCCAACCAACTGCTAGAAGTACCGTCATGTACGCGAAGGGGCGCGACCTTTCGCGCGACCCAATCAGAGCCCTTCATTTGCGGAACGCTCTGCAATTGGTAGCTGTACCACTGAAGTGGTACCAACCTGACGTGGCGGGCATGTTGAAGGTCTCCAGTTGGTGTTGGCTACAGTCGAATCATTTGTGCAACTGGCAGGGATTCCGCAGCATTCACTCCGCTACTTACCCCTCCAGGGTTTGAGCTGACTTGTTCGCAATGAAAAGTGGAAGGCCACGCGGGATGCCTCGTCGTCGTCTCACACGCCTCATCATTATCCGGCTCGACGGTTATAAAGTTTAACGACCTCTCTAGTAATTGCCACGAAATTCTCAGACGCAGGCTTATTCCGCTGAGGAAACGCGACGTTGGGTCGTTGCAAGTACCGCGTGACAGGCGAGAAACTGCGGTGCCTGAGAACGAACCGTGATGCAAAGGCCGACAAATTTCCGCGTCATTCTGCGAGCCTCGACAGGCCATGCCCAAGAATACGTGTGTGCAGGCGCCAACCCAGCAGTCTCCTTTAAGCACCAATTCGCCAGGCACTGAGTTTGTAAGCTGCCGTGCCTGTCTTATCGGCTCAATTCATATTCATCAAAGTGTTGAGCCGATAAGACAGGAACGGCATTTACCGCTGCACAGAACTCGGCCTCTAGCTAAAATATCGGCCTATTGTTGTCGGTGCTGCCTGGCTCCGCCGGAGCGTGTGCTCAACTCGAGACGGCTCCGGTCTTGACTAAGGCCCCCAACCCGTGCGAACTCAAACGAGCTGGGCCAAGCGACCAAACAGCGCTGGGAGCACGCGGCCGTCCCATTCATGGCTGCCGTCGTAACGGGCTGCCGATGCTTTGCCGCATGACAATCAAAGCCCCTACCTCCATATTGCCTTAAAAATATGCCCGAGTCTCGTGGTGACGCGACTTGATAGGCGTGTCTCGGGCTTAGTATGTTCAAGTGTCACCTCGAGCTGTTGCGGTGCAAAATCTCAAACCGCTGCCGTTTACCGGGGTCAAGGTCTGTACGGAAGTATGGGAGTATGGGAGCTGTGGAAAATGCTCAGCGGCGACCTGCGCCAGCTTGCTCTCAGCCGTTATTGGCCGCATTTTTGGCGCTGTCCAAGTTTTAGTCCCGGACTACTTTTTGTGCGGGCACAGTGTACCACTCGTCGATGACTCGGGTTCAGTATGGACTAATGTTGACGTGCCTTATTTTAGCTCCCGCACACAAAACTCGCAGGTGCAGCAGCTGGAGAAGCTCATTCCGCAAGACGCGCAGTCGGCCACAAGCTCTCAACGCGGAGTCGCCCCAAGTCTTCCCATTGCACAGCAGCTATGAACCTCGACCCGCGGCCCGCCGACTTCAGTGAGGAGGAGGACGAGGAGCTCATGTTCGCCTTCGAGGAGGAGCAGCAGCAGGAGGAGGTTGCAGTCGCCCCCCTCACCCCGCGGCTGCGCAGCGGAGGCTCGCGCATCTTCCACTCGATCGACGACGTGGACGTGGAGCGGCCGGCCAACCCCATGGCCGCCGTCCTGGCGCGTCGCGAGGCCCTGCGCAAGCGCAGCCGGGAAGACGACGAGGAGCTGGAAGAGCCCGAAGCGCTGGACGCCGACTACCTGACGGAGAAGCCGGTCGCCGTCTTCCGCCCCGTCGCCAGCCGCAAGCGCAAGACGTTCGACCTGCCCACGGGCCTCGCGCGCGTGATCCGCCCCGTGGCCAAGCGGCCCAAGTCGAACGCGTACGAACGCTCCGTGACGGCGCCCGCGTGTCTGATGGGCAACTTGTCGCTCCACCGCTCGAGGGACCAGCAGCAGGAGGACGACGCCATCCCGGAGCTGGAGGACGAGGCCGACAAGACCTTCCGCTCCGCCTCCATCAACATCCCCGACAGCTTCCAGCCCATCCACTGGCCCGGAGACGCCGCCGTGTCCTGCAGCTCCGGACGCGAGCGCTCCCACTCGGTCTCGTCGTCGTCGTCCAAGTCGTGGGCCAGCGGCCTCGGCCTCTTCTGCCGTCGCAGTATGGACGTGTCGTCCCCGCTGCGTGTGCACTTCAGCGACCTCGTGCTGCGCTCGTCGACCGGGAGTTACACGGGCTCGTGAAGACCCAGCGAGACGCCATTTGTCTTCACTCTTTCCACTCACTCAAAAGCACACAAAAATCCTCGACATCGACATCATGCAGAATCCGACGCAACGGCCCTTAGCTCAGCACACACGTCCAGTCCAGTCCTCAGCCCAGAAAAAGCAACTTCATTGTCCAGGGGCAAACCATAAAAACACGCGGCAGCGACTCCTAGCAGTGGAGTTTGGTCTGCCAACCAGTCGACGCATCTCTATCTATCCACCCCCATAGCAAGAAGAGGCACCGCCGATGCGGTCGTCCACCAGTACACTCGATGGGCTATTTATTTTGCTCTATTTTGCATGCGAGAAAGTAGTTAAAACAAAAACACGGGAAATACTCCATGGTGGTGACAATGCACCCACCCACAAACAAACCCGTCACTGTCCGGCAGCAACGCCATCTCATTATCAATTTCGTTTCGAGATGAATGGTCTTCTCCCAGCCATTAGCCAAGGAGCTGCTGCAGCTCTGCGAGGCATTCTAGTACCGCTGGAGAAGTCACTTCGCTGGCCTTCGCCGCTGTGAAGATGGCTAGGTGGATGCCTGCCGCTTCCTTGGCCTTCACATCGCCACACAGAGCCTGCGATACAGGTAAGGTCAGAAATGAAGGTTAGGACAAGATAATCGCAAAAGTAAAAAGATGCAACTGACACCGAAACGTACCAGCGTGCCGATAGCCACGAGTGATCGCAGGATCGTGTCGTCGCCTAACTCCTGGATAGTGTATGCGCCGTTGAGCAGGTCTGCTGCCAATGAAACCACGACGACTTGGTCATCAAGCGTTAGGGAGCCGGGTTCAGCTGCCTGTACTCGCGCGAAGCTACACAGACAATAAAGCCACACAAAAGTCAGACCCTGCACGCTTTGTATATCTATCATAGGAGCAATGTCACATAAAGCAATACTTACTTCAGCAACACGGTCGAAAGACTGAGGGCCACAAGCTTGTGGTGGAATGCCTGGAACGACGGCAACTTGCTCAACACCTCGGTCTTGTGAGACAGCACGGCGTTGCGCGCCGCGTCGTGCAGGAACATGTTAGCAAGCACACGCAGCGACAACATACGTGTTGCTACAGGGATGACATCTTCACCCTCCGTAGGACCTGCGTGTAGTCCCACACTCAGCACCTGATTGACAAGCGTATCCAAACCAGCTTCACCAAGTGCGATTGGGCCCTGAGGATGTACCAGCACAAGTCGGAGAAGATCCAGCGCTGGGAAGGCGAATTTCGCAGGCCACTTCTCCAGCGCGCTTTTGAGTGTAGCAACTTCGAGGGGCGTGAATTTGCTTGAGTGGTAAAATGCGGTGTCCTGCACCGTATGCACAATCTGCCCCAGGGCAATCAGCTGCGAGTCCGACAGAGTTGCTGCCTCCTGCATGCACAAGAGAACAACAAATACCATGGTCAGTTCTTGGTGATCTCGTCCTGTACGTGTTGAGGCGACATACATTGGTTTCCTTTAGCTTGTCATTGAACTGGTGCAGCGTGCTCATGAGCTTGGAGATCTTGGTCGTTTCGAAAGTGTTGTATCCGGACTAGCAATACATATCTTGTCAGTCGCAGATATTGGCACTTTTGGCGAGTATTGGAGAAGCTTACCACTGGGAAGTACTTGTAGTGCGATCCAGCGGTAACAGGCTCACTGGAAACGGTGCCAGTTTGAGCCGAGTTCACACTGTCGTCGTTTCCCAGGACAGGAGGGCGGTACTCGCCCGCACGCTGCGTGATGTAATCCGCAATTTCACGCAGGTATGCCTGGTCCAGCATGTGCTTGTCGATGAACTCTTGCGCTACCGTGAACGGATTCTGGCCTTGGTTGTAGCCGATCTCGAGCTTCTTGAGACCACCAGGGAGCTCAATCTCAACGGGGATCACCATATCATATGCCTCGCCATCCACCACACCGCCGCCACCAGTTCCAGTCACCTCACCAATCTGTGCCAACATTGCATTCAAGTCAGTACATCACCTTCGACCCCAGCACTGTGCAATAAAATGACGTACGTCAATCCAAGTTCTCGAAGGTCCGCTCCATTGGCAGGCCCACGCTTTCGCGCCGCGTCGGAACATCTGAATCTGACCGTCCGAGTTCCCGTTCACAATAGCACGCTGGTCGTAGTCAGGAAGGGCCTCGACCTCCACGCCGCTGGGTCCGCGCGTCTTGGCGATCCGAGCCTCCTCCACTGCTGCCTGGAACGAAGCCACTGCGTCGGGGTCCACACGCGCAGCATCATGCGTGAAAACGCGCACCGCCTTATCATCGCACCCAGTAGCAAAGTCTCCATTCGGCAGAGCAGTGACACACCACAGTCCTCCCGGGTGCTCCACCGTCTGCAGCAGGGCTCCTACGGGCGACCACACGCGTGCCGTGCAGTCCTCACTGGCCGACACCAAAAACCCGTTGCTCAGCACTGCCACACCCAACACGAAGCCGGGTTTGCCTTCTGCGTTCAGCGGGTGCTCCATACTAGCCACCACAGCTCCATCCAGCGTCCGCAGCTTGATCGACCCGTCGTTGGAGCAGCTCACGAAGCCGATATCGGGCACCAGAGCCAGCTGTCGAATGGGCCCCTGGTGGTCCGCCAGCGTCTTGGTCAGCGCGAACGTCTCTTTGGCCCAGAACCGCAGCTTGAAGTCCGCCACCGTGTTGCCCACCTGCTGCCCCGTAGAGCCCGTGACCAGCGAGCCGTCGGGCAGCCCGAGCACGCAGACGCCGTTCTCGTGGCCGCTTAGCACGTGCAGACACTGGAGCGTCTCGAGGCTCCATACGCGCGCCGTGCCGTCCCAGCTGCCCGAGAGCAGCAGCTTCCCGTCCGTCGACGTGGCCAGAGAGATGACGCCGCCCTCGTGGCCGCGCAGCAGGGCGTAGCGCTGGCCCTGCGCGTCGAAGAGCCGGATGTTCTTGTCCATGCTGCCGGTGGCGAAGCCCCCGCCGCCCAGCGCCACGCTGGCCGTGACCCAGTGCTCGTGGTCGAAGATGGTGGCGCTGTCCATGGCCACGAAGCCGCCGAAGGGGGCGCTGGAGTCGCGCAGCCACACGCGCGCCACGGAGTCCATGGCGCCGGTCAGCAGCAGGTCGTTGGGGAGGGCCGAGATGCAGCGCACCTGGAGGAGCGCACAGAGCGATGTGGGGGGTGAAACGAGTGTGAGCAGAGAGAGGAGACGACGCAGAAGAAGAGGGGAATGGATCGGGGGAGATACGCACCGCGCCCTCGTGCCCACGCAGCTCGCAGTTGACGTCGAACGTGGCCGCCATCTCGTCGATGGAAGAATGACGATCCTTCTGAAAGGGGGCTTCAATTTGGGGTGCGATCAGGTTAAGTACGAGTTGAAGTTGATGCACATCAAACGTTTGATTCAAGTTTGCTGCAGCTCCAAAACCGACAGCCCAGCAGCAGTACAGGCTGCTTAAAACTGCACTGCCTTCTGCCGCTTGTCGACGGACTCAGCGGTTGGATCCGTCACCTTCGCGCGGCGAGCCGCTCGATTCTGCTCCAGTTGGAGACGCTTGCCCTCCATGTCCTCACGGATCTTGCGCTGCTGACTCTCCGCCTCCTCTTGAAGCTCGAGGAAATCGCGTTCCTCCTCCGCTTCCTCGTCCATGAGCACTCGCACTTGCTCCAAATGGATCCTGTTGGCTGCTTCGGCCTCTTTCTTCCTCCCGATTTCGACCACAAGGCTAGCGAGAGTGCGCTCCCAGTCACTGATAGTCGACCGCAGCTCAGTGGCTTCTTCCTCCAGCCCACGGCAACGCTCTGCCGAGTCAACGTCTTTATTGTCCTCATCGTTGTCACTTCCCACTTCAGCCTCGGAGATGGAGATACCACCATCGACACTCAGTTTTACTGCATGGATCAAGCAAGTGCGCTCCTCCCGCAAAGCGTGGAGCTTCGTCAGTGGGTCTTGCCTCAATATACCCTCCGCCACCTTCGGGTTGTTGCATATCGCCGCGTCCAGGAGCTTGAAAGTCTTTTTTCTCGGCTTTGGGGCTGAACCAAAGTACCCGACAAGCAGCTTCTTCTCGATGGCGTTGTACGCCACGATCATCTGATACGCTTTACTGGTGGCGCTCGTTTCGTTGCTGGTACAGTCGAGCTCAGCTTCGGGCTCATCCAAGCTTGGCTTGACTGGGAATCGATTGGTGGACAAGGCCTGGAAATCAATCTTGTCCGAGTACTCAACAAGCTTCTGGATCGCCCACAGACCAGGGTTCTTCGAAAGGCGGTGGAAGTCCAACCAGTTGGGGTTATCACACAGTAAGTCTACCATAATGCCAGTCCATTCCGCCGAGTTCCCGCACAACGGAGCAATCCAGTCCTCTTTGGTCTCATTGTCTCGCTTCAGCTCGCGTGTCAAAATCTCCCTTGCCCACTCACCAGAGTTCTCGCACAAATCGCGAATGTGGTTGCGAGTGATGATGTGGTGGAGATTATCAACGGCTTCCTTGGCCCACGGAGCTGGATTCGTGCACAGCTTTTTGAGATAGCGTTCGCGACAGATCGCGTTGTGTCGGATAACGGTGCTAGCCCATTCCGCTTCATTCGCGCACAACACCTCGCCACATCGAGCGTTGTAGCTACCGACTCTTATGCCCTTAAGCACGATCGTGCGCACCCAGGCGGAAGGGTTACCGCAGGCTGCAGCAACACAAGACGAGGTGAGAGTCAATTGACTCGCCATCTCGAACACGGTTTCCTTGGCCCACTCGGCTGAGTTTCCACACAGCGCTGCATTGCATTCTGCCGTGAGCTTGTCGTTACCCACCCCTTTCGACGTCGTCCTAACCTTGGTCACGATCTCGCCAGCCCAGTCGCCAGGGTTCCCACACAACTTTACCAATCGAGGGCCGTCGACCTTGAGTTCGTGGCAAGCTGGCTCGATAAACTCGCACAAGTCAAGCTTACGACCATTGAAGTTGATTTTACTATAGACGTCGAGTTTTGGCTTGATAAGTTTCCCAGCCCAAGCTGCGGGGTTCCCACACAACTCCAGGATGCAGTCGTCATCGAGCTTCTCCACGTTCTTCCGCACGATCGCACCAGCCCAGTCCGCAGGATTCCCACATAGTGAAACGAGGTCAAGTTCATCCGCGTTGGCCGTTACACTGGTCCACAGTTTGGAGGAAACGGAATCCATGGCGCTACAGTTGAGAATTGAGAAGTGTGGATACAGAAACCGCCCTCACTTCCGTTTCCACTATCCTCGCATATCCTGTTCAAACCGATCATCACAGATCAAATCGTTTCAACGAGTAGAGTGATGGTCACAAGGTTGAAGTGGGCGTGTGCACACACGAGGTGGTGGTGCAGCCGACGCTGACCAACTCCACAAAAACCAGCGACCACACCACTACTCGCCGCCGAGTCATCGCCGACGACACGCTCACTCGGTGTTGATGAATCATCCGATGATGAGGCAGTGGCTTGACCTCTTCCTTGAGATGAAGATGATCCCCGTAGCATCGCCCAAAGGTCAGCGATTGAGTGCGAAGACGTAATGGCTGTGCTTTGCCGAAGAACACCCGCTTAATCAATCTGAAGTGCATATCTGCCCGTTATGGCGTGCGTTATGAAGTATAGCTTGTAATTAATTGCTAAAAAATAGGTTAAAGCGATGCAACAATTAATGCAAGCTAGTGGTGCTACCGCTAGAACTGCGCACAGAATGTGGGCGAATCCCTGTGCGAGGCGGCGCCATCCAGGTGTCTGTTACAGGTGCCACCTGATCATCCGCCGCTTCGTGTCCATCTTCACGTCCGTGCCGTCGGTGCTGCCGTGCTTGCACACTGGTTGGAGCCCAATACGGTGCCCACGGCTCTGGTCATCCTCGATATGATCTCGGTCCTGCCGCTGCCGCTCGTGGTCCGCCTCTGGGACGACCTCGGCGAGAGTCGCCAAGCTTGTGTGCTTCTGTGCCTTCGGTCACAGAACCTGTGTATTTTAATGCCCCGGAAAAGAAGTTTGAAATCCGGGTACCGGAAGTGGGGGCGGTTTCTGTATGTCCGTGTACTGAGAATCACATCACTTTCACTTCAACATGTTATTTGATAACGGGAATAGTTTGATGTCATTGGCTAAAAATTGTTCACATTATCTTTCGCACGGGACGTGATGCAGTTCGACCGCGAGCTGCACGCGCGCTACTTCCTCAAGAACCTGCGGTCGCTGCCGGCTCCGTACGCGTCGCAGGACTCGCAGCGCGTGGTGTTGGCCTTCTTCTGTGTACATGGCCTGGCGCTGCTGGGGGAGCTGGAGCGGCTGGACAAGCGCCAGATCATCGACTGGGTGCTCAGTCTGCAGGTGCCTCCGGACTGCCAAGACGCGAGTCTCAACGCCGGCGACTGCGGCTTCCGAGGCGGCACTTTCATGGGCAACAGCTTCGGCTGCCCGCCCTCCGAGTACCGGAGCGAGGTCTACGACTCGAGCAGCATCGCGTCCACGTTCGCTGCGCTCTGCATCCTCCGCACGCTCGGGGACGACCTCAGTCGAGTGAACAAAGCGACCATCACCAGCTCGCTCAAGCACCTGCAGAACAAGAAGACCGGCTGGTAGGAGTTGCAGCTACGGTGCTTAAGATATATGGGGGCTGTGCTGTGCTCACGGTGGTTCTACTTACTTGCAGCTTCTCGTCCGTGAATGTTGGCTCGGAGGAGGACATGCGCTTCGTCTACTGCGCGTGCGCGATCTCGTACATCCTGGACGACTGGTCGGGCGTCGATCTGGCGGCCATGGTGCGCTTCGTCAACTCGTGTCTGGTACGTGTCAAAGTTCGTTTCGTGGTGGTGATTGATTCTTGGATCTGATACCCCCCCCTTACAGAACTTTGATGGAGGTATCGGCCTCAGCCCTGGCGCTGAATCGCACGGAGGAGCGATGTTCACAGCTGTCGCGTCGCTGTTCTTGTCCGGGCGGATGATGCAGCTCAACTGCGAGCAGTCGGAGCTGGTGCGATGGCTGGTCTTCCGACAGCAAAGCGGCTTCCAGGGTCGCTGCAACAAGAACCCGGACTCGTGCTACGCGTTCTGGAACGGAGCGACGCTTGATCTCCTGGGCAAGCACTCGCTGGTGGACATCCCCAGCTGCAGGCAGTTCATCTACTCCTGTCAGTTCCCCTTCGGCGGGCTGTGCAAGTATCCTGACACAGTTCCGGATGTGATGCACTCGTACCTCAGCCTGGCATGGCTGAGCATCGCGGCACATTCAAGTGCCAATACGGAAGAGGGCGATAAACTCCCGAAGCTCGCGCCGCTGGATACGAAGCTTCAGGTCCCATTCTTTCCGAAGCTGCCAGGCAACACGAGGAAGTGAGATCGACCTGATAGTATGCGGGTTTGTTGCATTTTAATGGGCATTTACACCGCCGTACGCTAAGTGGTCGGCTTTCAAACGATCAACAACGGAGTTCAAAAATTGCAGGATGGAGCTCAGTTCGGCTCCCTGGTGACTTAGACGGCCTCGATGCGAATACGCTGTGTGTTGTCGCCTGCATTGCAGCTCTTGAGCTGCAGAAGCTTGTTGTTGAGGTTGTCAAAAGCCAGACAGAAGCCCGAGTGCTTGGCGTGGGAAATTGCCCTTCATGGTGTCGTCCTCCTGGAAGATGCCAAAGTCGGCCTCCACCTCCTTGCCGCCGTTCGTCACGCGCCACTTGGAGTCGAACGCAACGTACCAGTAGTAGTCGAAGTTGTGCGAGCGGGCCATCTGGAAGAAGTCCGAGAAGAACTTGGCCTGGTTCTCAGGCGAGGCGACACCCGCAGCGGGGTCCGAGCCACCCGAACTCCAGCCAACCTCTGAAATGACAATGATTTTGCCCTTGTTAGCAGCAGCCACGCGGAGGCTCTTCAAACGATCCAGAGTCACAGCAGCGCCTTCGTTGACGTCGGAGCGCTCCCAGAAGGAGAACTGGTTCACGGACACGTAGTCCACAGCATCGATCAGTTGCTGGTTGGCATAGTAAATGTCGATGACATCAGCGATCGTGACGGGCGTGTTCTTGCCACGGCTACGAATGTAGTCACGGATCTCCTTCATGTAGCTGATGGCGGTGTCGGCGTTGATCTCCTCGCGGTAGATGGTCTCGCTACCGACGTGCAGGCCAATGACGTTGTCATCGTAGAGACCCGAGTCGATGAGACCAGCAAGCTTGGCCTTCTCCTGCAGCAGGTAGTCGTGGCTGTTGGTCGTCCAGACACCGAGGTGCATCTTGAGGCCGGCGTTCTTGGCGGCAGGCAGCACCAGCTCAGCCTGGTTGCAGTCCACCAGCGAGTAGATGCGGACCTTGTCCGTGATGCTCTTGAGAGCGAGCATGTCCTTCTGCACCTCGGACGCGGTCTTGCACTTGGAGCTGTCGGGGGCCCAGTCCGGACCCTTACGCGAGTTGTAGTTGACGCCGGGCATCTTGATGTTGAGGGCGTCCGCGCCACCGTTGAGCATGAGCACCACGGAGGCGACGAGGGTGGGGAGGAAGAGCTTCATGGTGAAGATACTAGTCGATCAGTGTTCAGTCAAACTAGTTGGGATGGATAATTATCCGCAGGTGAGACGGATGAGATGAATTGTTGTGCTGTTGGGAAAATTGAAAGTGAGAGCTCCTGCTGCCGCACGTGACAAGCTTGGCTGAAGTACGCAGTGGGATAGATAAAATATTTGTCTGACGTCTGCTGCTGCAACGGGGTCTACCGCCACGTCAGACGCTCTAACAGCGAAAAACGCATTCTTTCGCATTGTGCCTGTCGCCTCTCGAAAAGTAGTGTCATTTTCATTGCGACTCTGCCAGAGTCGCAATGAAAATGAAGCTCCAGAGTCTCTGGAGCGAGCAAGCGTTTTCGAAAGTGCCTGTCCTAGGCCGGATTCGGTGGTGATGCCAAAGGTCTCCATTGCACAGTGGTTCCTGCTGTGTGCGACTGGATATTTCGCTTGGATGTCGTCACAACGTCTGTCGCTGCTTTTACAGTCAACTTACGGTCAAGCCCCAGACAACTTAGTCGCATGCACATGCACATGTTATAGTCTCCAGCCTGGAGTCCAGGATAGTTGTGGCGTACATCGACCCAAAAAAAGGTGAGGCCGCCATTTCACCGCTACATGCACCCGAGTCTAAAACACGACTGCACCGGTATCTGCAAGTTGCAGATGCAACGCACTCAAAACGATCACCTGTCACCGATCTGATTAATTTTCTGATAGGAAAGGCATCCTGTGACGAGGCGGTGACCGCGAGCAGCAAAACGAATCCAAAACTTGAAAAATGACGCTCACAGGACAGGCTCAAGACATGAATGTACTGAACTTTTGCGTGGTTATCTACCGTACACGCACCAACGCAGGCGAATCTCACCGGTCCGCTCAAATGTTAGCAGGGTTGATCACGCTCCACTGCTGGTTCCGGTTGTTGGGCGAGCACCCGTACAGCTGGAGCTTGTTGCCCTGAGCAGGGTCCTGGTCAAGACAGAAGCCCTGGTGCTTCACGTGCTTGAGCTTGCCGGTCGAGGCTTCGAACGTCCACTTCTGGTTCACCTCGTTGTCCATGCAGCGATACACGTGCACGATGCCAGCGTCCCAGGCTTGGTACGCGTCCAGGCAGCGGTCGCTGCTCTTGGAGCGAACCTGCTGCGTGGCCGAGTCGAAGAACCACACCTGCTGCTCCTGCACCAGCCAGTCGTTCGACTTGCTCGACATGTAGAGACCGCCGTTGTTCTCCGACAGTAGCAGATTAGTACCAGCGTTGCGAATGGCACGAGGGTCCGTCCAGCCGATGGTGAGCCCCTGGAAGTTGCCCTTCATGGTGTCGTCCTCCTGGAAGATGCCAAAGTCGGCCTCCACCTCCTTACCACCGTTCGTCACGCGCCACTTGGAGTCGAACGCGACGTACCAGTAGTAGTCGAAGTTGTGCGAGCGCGCCATCTGGAAGAAGTCCGAGAAGAACTTGGCCTGGTTGGCGGGGGACGCCACGCCCGCAGCGGGGTCCGAGCCACCCGAGCTCCAACCGGTCTCCGAGATCACGACCTTCTTGCCCTTCTTGGCCGCTGCAACGCGCAGATTCTTAAGGCGGTCGAGCGTAATGGCCGCAGCTTCGTTCACGTCCCCGTGCTCCCAGAACGAGAACTGGTTCACGGACACGTAGTCCACGGCGTCAACAAGCTGCGGGTTAGTGTTGTAGATGTCGATGACATCAGCGATCGTGACGGGCGTGTTCTTGCCACGACTGCGAAGGTAGCTGCGGATCTCGTTCATGTAGCTGATGGCAGTGCTTGCCGTGATCTCCTTACGGTAGATGGTCTCACTGCCGACGTTCAGACCAATGACGTTGTTGTCGTACAGTCCCTTGTCGATGAGACCAGCAAGCTTGGCCTTCTCCTGCAGCAGGTAGTCGTGGCTGTTGGTCGTCCAGACACCGAGGTGCACCTTGAGGCCGGCGTTCTTGGCGGCAGGCAGCACCAGCTCAGCCTGGTTGCAGTCCACCAGCGAGTAGATGCGGACCTTGTCCGTGATGCTCTTGAGAGCGAACATGTCCTTCTGCACCTCGGACGCGGTCTTGCACTTGGAGCTGTCGGGAGCCCAGTCCGGACCCTTACGTGAGTTGTAGTTGACGCCGGGCATCTTGACGTTGAGGGCGTCCGCGCCACCGTTGAGCAGGAGCACCACGGAGGCGACGAGGGTGGGGAGGAAGAGCTTCATCGTGAATGTACCGGTAATGTACTAGTCGGAGGCTAGTTGTAATTCTCCGTAGGAAAGACGAGTGAAGTCCGGCCGGGAAAATTGAATGTGAGAGCTCTGGTGCTAAATTACACGAACTGCGCCGCTGTGGTCAGTGTCGTACATGTAAGTAGAGGAGCTCTGTCGTCGTGTGGTGCTGTGCGTGCTTGAGCACGTAACGCCGCGTTGCCGATCTCTGCTAGATCATCTGGCTTCAGACCCGCTCTAACAGCAAAACGAGCGAAAATTATTATGCGACGCATCTGAGTGACGGCTTACAAGGCCACCTCGTGATCCAAGTAGCGAAACACCATCTTCCGCCATCATTCGCATCACTAGCTACTGTAGAACCATCAGCGCCATCCCTACTGTACATGCATGTACTATTGGAGTCGTCGCCGCCTCACAGATTCGCCTCGATGTTGAAGTGTTCATGGTGGCTGGATATTTTGCAGGTGTCGTCACGTCGCTGCTTCCCTACACTTCAATGCCACGCTCGGTCTCGGTGACGAGCACAAGTCTTCCATTGCGAGATGCAGTGTACATGTAATAGACCCGTCGTAAATTATGCTCGTAAAATTGACTTGCTGTTGCTGCTCGTAGAAATACATGCAAATGTACACACCTTTCGGCGAACAAGATCGACACGGCGTACCGCGAACTGGAGCATTGGGAAACCTCCGTTGGACAGACGTATGTAGGTTTGTCGTTTCGCCAGTAGTCTTTCCTCAGCACGAGGGCGTCAAGTCGTTAGAGCGATGAAAGTACAGTACATCAACGTGGCTTGAGCCTGTCGCTCGTGATGCATCTGTGACGAGGCTTCAGCTTCAACTGTTCTACTTGACCGCAAACTACACGTACACACGTAGCAACACTGTGCATGCAATACCTTGAAATTCGAGTCCAGAAATGATGGTATCGCTCACATTATTTGTTAATCTAGAGGCGAACGAACTGGACCTTGGACAGCTTCTCTACATGCACCAACTGGAGCTTAGATGTTGGCCGGGTCAATGACATTCCACTGCTGGTTCGGGTTGTAGGGCGAGCACCCATACAGCTGCAGCTTGTTTCCCTGAGCAGGGTCCTGGTCGAGACAGAAGCCCTGGTGAACAGCGTGCTTGAGCTTGCCGGTGGAAGCTTCGAACGTCCACTTCTGGTTGTTCTCGTTGTCAATGCAGCGGAACACGTGCACGATGCCAGCGTCCCAGGCTTGGTACGCGTCCAGGCAGCGGTCGCTGCTCTTGGAGCGAACCTGCTGCGTGGCCGAGTCGAAGAACCACACCTGCTGCTCCTGCACCAGCCAGTCGTTCGACTTGCTCGACATGTAGAGACCGCGTTGTTCTCCGACAGTAGCAGATTAGTACCAGCGTTGCGAATGGCACGAGGGTCCGTCCAGCCGATGGTGAGCCCCTGGAAGTTGCCCTTCATGGTGTCGTCCTCCTGGAAGATGCCGAAGTCGGCCTCCACCTCCTTACCACCGTTCGTCACGCGCCACTTGGAGTCGAACGCGACGTACCAGTAGTAGTCGAAGTTGTGCGAGCGCGCCATCTGGAAGAAGTCCGAGAAGAACTTGGCCTGGTTGGCGGGGGACGCCACGCCCGCAGCGGGGTCCGAGCCACCCGAGCTCCAACCGGTCTCCGAGATCACGACCTTCTTGCCCTTCTTGGCCGCTGCAACGCGCAGATTCTTAAGGCGGTCGAGCGTAATGGCCGCAGCTTCGTTCACGTCCCCGTGCTCCCAGAACGAGAACTGGTTCACGGACACGTAGTCCACGGCGTCAACAAGCTGCGGGTTAGTGTTGTAGATGTCGATGACATCAGCGATCGTGACGGGCGTGTTCTTGCCACGACTGCGAAGGTAGCTGCGGATCTCGTTCATGTAGCTGATGGCAGTGCTTGCCGTGATCTCCTTACGGTAGATGGTCTCACTGCCGACGTTCAGACCAATGACGTTGTTGTCGTACAGTCCCTTGTCGATGAGACCAGCAAGCTTGGCCTTCTCCTGCAGCAGGTAGTCGTGGCTGTTGGTCGTCCAGACACCGAGGTGCACCTTGAGGCCGGCGTTCTTGGCGGCAGGCAGCACCAGCTCAGCCTGGTTGCAGTCCACCAGCGAGTAGATGCGGACCTTGTCCGTGATGCTCTTGAGAGCGAACATGTCCTTCTGCACCTCGGACGCGGTCTTGCACTTGGAGCTGTCGGGAGCCCAGTCCGGACCCTTACGCGAGTTGTAGTTGACGCCGGGCATCTTGACGTTGAGGGCGTCGGCGCCACCGTTGAGCATGAGCACCACAGAGGCGACGAGGGTGGGGAGGAAGAGCTTCATAGCGGAGTTACTAGTCGGCTACCGTTCGAGACTGAGTGAGATAAGTCTTCGCGAAGGAGATAAAGCCTAGCTGAAGAAATTGAGAATGACAGAAGACCACCAACGCATCGTGTTGCGCAACGCACAGCCCACAGGAAGCTCGACAGAGACGATTGGCGTTATGCGTGGCAGCTGGGCGCCCCAGAAAAGGGAATTGGCTTTGCCGGTGCAGTGCAAACTGAATATTTGCGGCCGTGCGATACAACGCCATGGGAACGCCGCAATTTGAATAAGCTTATACCGGTACCAGGATTCTTGCCATCGAGAGTCTCGCATGACTTCTCGATTGCGGCCAAGCATTCCGTGGCTGTGACGCCTTCACTCATATTCGGTCTACAGGCAGTAGAGCCCCTCGTTGGCGGAGGACCCCAAGGTGACGTCCTGCTGTTCGAACGTGGGACGCAGCGCAAGAATTACCAAGAGCTGTGCTGGTAAAAACGTTTGAAGCACGAACGTTTGCAACGTTGGTGTGTGTTTTCCGTTTTTACTTGAACGTTTTTACCGTTTTTACTGTTATTTGACGTAATTACTAGTAAGAGGTGTGACTTGGTTTTGCTATGCGTTACATGGACCTGAGCACGCCACTATTCGGGGGATTGCTGTAATTTTGCCCTGTGCTGAGCAGTGTTCAACCTCTACAACGTGTCGCGGCGGCTCGAGCTGTGTGGCACCTCCAAGCGCTACACCTTCGACTACGCTGTTCCAGTGCCGTCTGGGCTATTAGGTCGTGTGTGACGTCGAGTGCTGTGGCCACAGGGGTGTTCAAGCGGCGTCACGGTCGCGGTATGTCAGCAGCAGCAGCGACGACAACACAGAATATGCTGCGGGTGACCAGCACAACTCTCACGGTCCCATGTGTACTTGGCATCCTGTGGAAGAACGATCTCACCGGGTTTACGACAGGTTCCTCGAGGCGCTGATTGGATGTACAAGCAGCAACGCATCTAGTGGCCGCAACACGTGAGCTTTGGTTGGTGTATTGTCGACGACATTTCCAGTTCCATCCAACGTACCGCTATGCCTGCTCTTTAGAGGTACTTGGGGTTGCTGCACAAACAACGAATCTGCCACGGCCCAACCCAACACGACACATTACGGGTCGGTGCTCGCTGCGGGCAGCAATGACGGCCACTGTCGGTGATCCAGTTCGGACTTTCAAGCTGCTGAGCACCTACCCGAGCTACCTCGAGCTACCAGCCGGCAACTCGATTAAGATGAACGCTTAAAGCGACGAGGCCAACTGACAGCTCGAGAACGCTATGAAGAGCGCGTGCTGTGGTCACATGTACATCGTGTGCTGGGAGACCCTGACTTCAAGCAACCCAGGCGTTGACGAGTACGCGCATCTATCTAGGTTAACGGCTTCGCAGCTGAGCTCGTGATTCATTGACTGCTTGGCGTCAACCTGCCTCTTAAACCCATAAACCCCACAATTGGAGCAGCAAATGCAGACAAGTAACGCCGAAATGAAGATCATGCAAGTAAAATGGTTTTAGTCAATGAAGTTGCATTTTCATATACATTTGCTGTGTTGAAATCTTAATGATGGCATGGCTACTTGCATTACGCAGGTGGTGCAGATCATTGCCACATTTTGCTGAAGACGGAAGCACGCGCTTCGAGTCGAAGTTCGAGGTCGAAATCCTGTTGTTGTAGAATGTCTCGCTCAAGATAACCAAGTATTGATCAAGGCGTTTGGTGCCACCGGACGCTTCACTACAAGGTAGTCGGCTGGGAAAACAACGCCACAAGTGGTGTTGTCAGCCCTCGCGTCCCCGTTGGTTTTCGCGGTTCTTGGGGAAATGTGGTATCGTTAAAATCGGGAATGGGAACAGCACGTAGGTGGCGGTCGTCTTCAGTAGCCCCACTGTCAACTTCTTCCATGCCGACATCGGCGTCGTCGTTGGCTGATGCAGGTTCCGGTACGGGCTCTGGTGCAGAGGGAGACGGAAGGTGAGCAAAAGCGCCCATCCAGTCCGTAAGAATATCGCTTGTCATCGTGCTGGGTGCTTCTAGCGAGGGTTATCTTGCACATCATGCTCTTCAGCTTGCGGATTCACACGTGCAACGGCATCCTCTGACTCAATAGTAATTGAGCCTGGGTTAGTGTCCATGCTGCTGCTTGCAAAGTTTAATTCCCGGCGGTGACGTGATGACCAGGGAACGAGAGGGGAGCGTCTAGCAATGCCGGATGAGTTTCGAGAGTGAGGACGACTTGAGGCGGAAGGTATGGACCCTGAACCGGGCTGAGCATGCCTTGGAGTTGAAGGTACGAGATCTGAAACGGGCTGGGAATGGCGTGGAGTGGTGTGCGGGGACGGTGGCGGACGCCCAAATGCAAATGCGAGATGCGAGCCGGGTGCCCGAGTATTTGCCAGGTTGGCATTCCACTCATCGTCTTGAAATTGGCGCTCTACCGGACTGATAATACGACCAGTCTTGCCCCCACATTCTTCTTGACCAGCTTCTTCGCCATCATCATTTTGCTGAGTAGATGTACTTGCTTCGGCTTCTCTGTGGTCACGTTCCCGGATAGCTTGACTAACGGCTGCAGCCTTATTCACCTTGTCAGGTTTTAGGCAGTTTCGAGTCGGTGTGTGAATCCGTCCAAGCACGCTAAAATATCGTTCGCAGGTTGCAGTATTAGCAGCAATGGATAGAATTGCAAGCGCAAGATCCGGTAGGTTAGGACCCGGAGACTTGAGCTTGGCGTGATTCCAAAAGTCTGCAGCTGTAGGAAACTGGCTCACTTTCATCGAGTCTTGATCACCAACATACAGCGAATCCTGACACCAACGTCCAACGTGGTGGCGTAGATATCCAGAGTCTCGTCTGAAAAATCGTTCAAAGTAAAAGACAGCAAAGTTGCAGACTGAGTTAATTGAAGAAATACCTTCATCGGGGAGCGACCTCGCCACATCACGGTACCGAGGGTGCAAGCACAGCGCCAATATAAACAAAGGCTGCTCACAGTCGGCCCATCGTGCTTCTACAAGCGGTATCAAATTTCCAGCATACGGCCCAGCGATAAAGCCATCCAAAATACCACGAAAGCACAGAACAACATCGGCCAACGTGTTCTCATTACGCTGCAAGATAAACGATGCGTTACAAAGCGGTCGAATTGCTCGTTCAGCTTCCGTCAAAGTGTTCCAAAACCCATCATCACGAAAAACGTGTAAATCATCAGGTAGTTCATCGTCGTTCTGGTATCTGGTGGCAAATTGCTTCAGGGCAGTTTTGACACGAAGTAGCGATGCGAAGCAAGCTTGCATTGAATTCCACCTTGTATAACACAGAGTAAGAAACGCGAGAGGCTTTGGAAGGGCGTATGTCGCCATGACAACATCCTTAGCACGCCTGAGCCACTTGGACGACGATGCATTCAGTGCATTAACAGCTTTATACGCTTGGTCAGTGGTTGAGCGGAAGCTCGTGCGTTGCAGCATCGCTTTCACCAGGTTATTGATATCGTGTGCGAAACACTTGCCAAAGTGGAGACGGGGCCAGCGAACAGCTAAGATGCGTCGAGCACGCTCGCATTGGCCGGCATTGTCGGTTATCACCGATCCAATGTTCCACCCTTGCTCAAATGCAGCGACCATCAGCTCCTCCAGTTGTCTAGCAATAGCAATGCCATGATGATAGGAACCAACTTCGTGCAAACCCGCGACAAAACAAACGCCAAACAGACTGAGCTGGACGTTCAGCAAGTGCATTTTCGAAATATTTTGCCACAGATCACTCAGAAAATTCACACGCCCACTAGTATCATCCTGCTTTGTGCGAAGCTTGTAGCTGCTAAGCTCCAAAACTTCATGGGCATACGAGTTCAAAATGCGTTCACCCATAACACGGCGCGATGGAATAAACGCCAAACAGCCCGGGTTCAGAAAGCAAAAAAGTCGCTTGGTTACTGGATGTTCAACGAAAGTATCCGGCAGCGCTAAAGCCACTTGGAACTCCATCAAAAATCGCTCAAACATGTGCAGCCACTGCCCTGGTGAATAGGTGTGGTTGGGCACCCCATTTGTATCGCCACTCGATACGTTCATAGAAACCGGGGGAACGTGCGTTGGCTGGACAGTGAAGCTTGGAATTGGGTAGCTTGGTTGAGGAGGTTGCAGCTGATGTTCGACCTGTGAAGAGCTGCCAAGATGCGGAGAAGCCACACGTATCGCCTCGAAGGGTCCTCCTTCACGTGGTGTTGGAGGAACAGGGGCACTTTCAAAATCCGTAATGTTGTGTACGTTCCTGAGATGACTCTCGAAATTCTCCCGTCTCCCAATAATCCGTTTCGGCGACGACAAGTTGGGCTGGGGGACTCCTGGGTTTGCAAGCCTTTGTGCCTTCTTTCGTAGAAGATGTTGTGTTAGACATCGCTTGCACTGGGTGAAATAGTGAGCTCTGTTCGCTTTCTGGGTCTGCTTTACAAAATGTGCGCGAGCTGCACATGGTGGGTGACCCATTGGTCTTGCTCTACGCATACAGGACATACAAAACAAGTCAGCTTATGGATGAGCAAACACCTACCAAAGTACACGTACATGGAGATGGTTGACGGCCCAGCTTGGTAGTAGAAAAGGAGAATGAGCTCTGAGGGGGACTTGACAAGTCACTTGCCCTCGCGGCAGAAAGATTTCGAAGGATTTAGTTGGTCAGTGGGAACAGCTCTTTTGTCCTTAACTGTGAGCGCTTGACCTCTACATACGCAACACCCAAGCATGTATGTAGACCTTAGAGGATGCAGGCCATCTCGCGTTGTTGCCCAAAGCAGTAAGGGGTATTATTTGGGTGGCTAGAGTACTGTTGTTGGTACGAACGAACGTTCGTTGATGCCCAAAACACGTTTTTACGTTTGTTGAGGCGTTTTAACGTTCCTTGGGAAACGAACGTTCTAAACGTTCGTTGCCAGCACTGCCAAGAGAGCTCACTCACCCTTTCGATCACCACGTCTGTCCGTCCAACAAGACAACACGTGCAATGTCACACTCGTCGAAACGAACAAAAATCCCTTTGCGATCCTCGTCAGACGTGATTGTACTCGCCGCGCTGGTGGAATCGGACTCCGATGGAGCGATGGCCAACTTTCGGTGCGCGACTCGGCGATAGCAAGAACAGAAGAGCGAATCCGGGACGATGCCAAGAAGAGCTGCTCGAGTATGCAGATGAGAAGACAAAACAGTCGTGCATTTCGACCTCAAAAGCACTTCAACATACAGTACATCATCGATCGTACTTAGTGCTGAGCCAATCGCACGCCGCAGGATCCGCCCAAGAGCTCAATTACCACGACTCGATGGCGGAGCAGCAGGGCATGGCATCTCCCGGTCCCTCGGAGGACACGGACGCGTGGCGGAAGACCGGCGCCCAGTCGCCTGCAGTTGCAGCTGCAGAGCCCGCCAAGGCCGGCGACGAGCAGGACGAGGACAACCCGTTCTCGCAGTACTACGGGATGCTGCTGCACCAGCAGAACATGCTGCAGGACCACGTGCGGACGAGCACCTACGAGCGCGCGATGCTCTCGAACCCATCCGACTTCCGGAACAAGGTGGTGCTGGACGTGGGCACGGGCTCGGGCATCTTGGCCTTCTTCGCCGTCAAGGCCGGCGCGCGCAAAGTGTACGCCGTGGAGCTGAGCAGCATGGCCGAGTGCGCGCGCGAGCTGGTGGCGGCCAACGGCCTGAGCGACCGCATCACGGTCATCAAGGGCAAGATGGAGGAGGTGGAGCTGCCCGAACAGGTGGACGTGGTCGTGTCCGAGCCCATGGGCTTCTTCCTCGTGCACGAGCGCATGCTCGAGACCTTCGTCGCGGCCGGCAAAAAGTGGCGGCGACCGACGCCGAGCTTCAAGATGTTCCCGTCCACCGGCACCATGTTCGTGTCGCCCTTCTCGGACGACAGCATCTACCGAGAGCAGATGGCCAAGGTGGCCTTCTGGCAGCAGCAGGACTTCTACGGGGTCAACCTCTCGAGTCTGCGAGCTCGAGCGACGGACAACCACTTCTCGCAGCCCGTGGTCGGATACTTCCCGCCGGAAATTCTACTGATCTCTCGCCCGGCTGAGCATGTGCTCGACTTCGCCGATGTGACCAAGGAGCAGCTCGATACCTTCGACTTCCCGTTCCACTTTGTGGTGGAGAGGACGGCGATCATGCACGGTCTCGGCTGCTGGTTCACCGTCGACTTCCTGGGCTCCGACGCGCGGGTGGTGCTCAGCACGGCACCTCAGGATGCCGGAACGCACTGGTACCAGTGCAGACTGCTGCTCACCACTCCGGTCGCGGTCAACGCATCGCAGAGTGTCAGCGGCAACCTTCACTTTGTGGCCAACAAGAAGTTCAGCTACGATATCGACATCGAAGGTGCGAGCGACTTCTTGCCTACCTGTACAAACCTAGATTGAATTTGCATTTGGCTAACGCTTGTTCTCTTATGACAGTTCGCTTGGACGGGACTTCGATTGTGTCACGGAATCATGTCCGGCTGCACGACCAAATGTACCATTACCTCTCTGGTTCTTCGGGAGCGACCGGGGCCGACCAATCAAGCACCTCGTATTGAAGCTGCTGCCGCAGCGTGCTTGGATAAGTGCATACCGGTATCGTTTGTGCTTAACTGTGCAAAGCTCTTCGAAGTGAATGACTGCCACAAGGAGATAAGACCATTCAGAACAACAGGAATCGCCCATGAGGTTGGAAATATGAGCTAAATATCATAGGGGGATATGGGAATCGTTGTCCAGCGACTTGTCAAGTGCTGCCTCAAACATCCATGATGTGGTCGATCGCCTTCCGGACGCAGGGGTCGAAGGCGGCACTTGAGGCAGCAGCTGCGGTCATCTGCTTGGTAGGAGAGCTACCGTTGCTCAGTTGAGCCGGGTATACGTCCATGTCGGGGACGACTGTAGTGGGTGGAATCCCCACGCCCTCGTACAGCATGTTGTCCGGACTGAAGATGCGCTGGTGTGGAATCTCAACGGTCCAGTAATTCGGCAAACGGAGCTGGCGCGTGGGTGATAAGCTTCCCGCAGTGGTCGCACCGATGCGGCATGTAAGAGGTCGCTTCATCAGCGACAGACACAACAACTCCGCTGTGCTGTTCGAATGGCAGCGCAAACGAAGACGAAACAACGTTAGACCCGATCAACACAGCGTGAACAATAGCCGCATGCTTCCCTTTCCCTTACCCGCGAGTATATTGGCTCTGGAGAACAGCGAGAGGACCGCGGTACCGCGAGTAGCGCGAAGTGTACGGGATGTAGTATTTCTTCCTCTTCGAGAATCTCGGAGTGGCGCCTGGTAACTTCTCGTCCGTCGAGAAGGCCAGCGCCGCTTTGTTCTCACTGGCAAAGAACGACGCCACTGTCAACGCAGCGACGTGTGTGCCTCCGCCTTGGTTGAAGCGCAGGTCCAAGATGAGTCCGTCCACATCTCCAAGGCCCAGCAAGATCGCTTCCAGCGACCAGCGCATCGACTCCAAGTCGTAGATCTCAGGCACAGGCACAGCGGAGCTGCCGGCCAGAGCTCCGCCTTTGCCGTCCACCTCCAGCAGCGTCTGCTCTGCCCCTGGCCGTGTGCTCTTCGACGCAGGTCCTGCTCTCGTCCACGTCGGCATGAGGGCGTCCACTCTGGGCAGCGGGAACTCCACGAAGCCCTGCATGGCCGTGAGGCAGACGTACCCGATCCTCCAGCCAGGACACGTCTCGGCGTTCAAGATGCCGCAGACGAAGCGGTCGTTGGCGATCCTGCGTCCGCCCTGCGTCAGATGCTCCCGCTCCATTGCAGCCAGCGTCTGCTGCTGGAACTTGAGCGCCGCCGCCGTGGGCAGCTTGTGGCCGCGGGCCGTGAGCGTCCTGGGGCCCGCAGACGCGCCCGCGGCCCGCGAGACCGCCAGCGACGGGTCGTCGCACAGCGAGACGCTCTCCTGCAGCGCGATCCACAGGTCGTCGTCGCTGGTGGCGGGCTGGATGGCGTCTCCGAAGAGCTGGCGCACGAGCTGCCAGTCCACGCGCCGCGGCTCCAGCGCCGCGTAGTGGTCCTGCACGGCGCGCCAGAAGCCGCGGAACGTCAGCACCGGGTCGCGCGAGTACGTGACGCGCGCGAAGATGGTGCGCAGCAGCTCCAGGAACAGCCGCAGCAGGATGCCGTGCAGCGCCATGAGCACCACGAGCGCGCCGCCCAGCACGGGCACGTGGCGCCGCAGGAAGCTCACGGGCAGGATGGCCACGGCCTCGTACAGCTCCAGCGGCCACAGGATCAGCAGCTGCAGCAGCGCGTCGGGCGTCAGAAGCCAGTCCAGACGCGGCAGCAGCGTCCACGGCTTCCGCAGTGCAGCCAGCATGTCGGCTTGAGGAATTCTGAAGTGAAGTCAAGGTGAAGTGAAGTGCCGCAGTGAGGCCGCCGTGTCGATAGGTCCAAAATGCCAAGTTGGTGTGCACACACACCACATTGAAGTTACCAGCAACTGTAGATTGTGTTGCAGCAAACGAGTCTCACTTTGCAACATGCTGGTGAATTGGTTTTAAACATGTTTAAACATCAACACTTCTATACATTTTTCGCTGCGGGGTGTCTACAGGTAGGTGGTGTCGACCCACCACTCGGACGCATAGCCTGCGCCAAGGACCTCCGTGATGGCCACATGCTTGTCGAGCTGACCACTGAAAGCAACGCGGCTGGTCTTGACGGCGCCGGGGCCCGAGTTGTTGAACTCCTTGAAGACGATATCGGCAGTGCTGGACGTCCCGTCCCACGTGGACCAGCCCTCCGGCTTGACCACGTCGCCCAGCTCGCTGTTCTGCCAGATGACCTTCGCGTACGGGCGCCACGGGCGGCCAAGGACGGTCGAGTTGACGCCGCTCTTGCCGAAAACGCGGGCGCGGTTGAAGACGTACGTGGCCGAGCTGCTCGCGGATTCGCGACCGCTGGCCGTGATGTAGCCCGTGCCGATGGTCTCGATGTCGCAGGACTCGAACCAGGCCTGCGCGTAGCGACCAAAGACGAAGTCGGTGGCACCGTTGATGTACGTCTTGGCGTAGAGCTCGCGGCCCTTGTCGGCCAGAACGGTATCCTAAGTGGAAAAACAAGGTAATATGTGAGTAAGTTAGTCCGTTGGAAGCATTGAGTAAAGTCGCGAACAACCAACCTGGTAGCCCGTGAGGTTGCAGCCGTAGAAGCCGTAGTCGGTGGCGTTCACGTTGACGGCCAGCGCCTGGCCGACGTTGCCGGCCGTGTTGGCGATGTTGAGGTTGTACACCTTGACCTTGTCCGACTTGAAGCGCACCGTGCTGGTCATGTCGTTACGGGCCTCGCCCGTCACCTCGGCAGGAATGTCCTTCTGGGCCTTGCCCTGGGTGATGGTCACCTCGTTCTTAGCGTAGGACGTGGCATCGCAAGTGAAGCCCTGCAGCACCAGCGGGCCCGCCAGCGGCGAGATGAGCACCTGCTCATTGTACACACCCGGACGCAGGAAAATCGTCTGCTCCGACGTCTTCGTGGGGTCCAGCCTCGCCACGCCCTCCGACACGGTCTTGAAGCTGTTCTTGTAGGAGCCCGTAGCATCGACGACGATGGCGCCCGCAGGCGGCTGGGTCCGAACGTTAGGGCCGGTGCATGTAGACTGGGCGAGTGTTGCCGTCGCAAGGCCGGCTAGTGCCACGAGTGGAGCGAAGATCTGCATCGTTTGAGCGTCTGGAGGGAGATTAAAGAGTGAGAAGGGAGAAGGAGATTAATTTCATGGTGCTCGACAGTAATTCATGCATACGGAGAGCGCAGCGTTCGGCTGTTTGGGTGCGATCTCCTCGCTTACAGGGAAAACATTGAGCGCGACACTGCAACTCAAATCATTGTTCTCCATCCCAAGTGGCAGCGACGACAGAGCACTTCTGGCTGCCCAGGGCAAAGGCTAAAATTGGAGGCGTGGCGATCGCTTCACTCGGGGAGTCATCTGCTTCTCGTTCTGATGGAGAACAGATTCGTTCATACCAGCTGAGCGATTGCACGTCTGCCTTTGAGCACGCCATCAACTTGCGCGAAGTGTTACTGGTACACTACGTTCAGATGTTTTCGTCGCAACGGGGAATATCCACGGACATGAAGAGGAATGTGCGAGCTTTGAGGAAAACTGGCCAAATGAAACTACATGCACGGTATGTGCAGCTGCAAAAGTATACACATTATAGAAAGTAACGTTACTGCCATGTGAAGAGA
Source organism: Phytophthora fragariae (assembly GCA_009729435.1). Classification (NCBI taxonomy): domain Eukaryota; phylum Oomycota; class Peronosporomycetes; order Peronosporales; family Peronosporaceae; genus Phytophthora; species Phytophthora fragariae. The sequence continues at coordinate 207,879 of QQOI01000078.1, read as the reverse complement.
CAGTGAAGCAGTACCGTACTTAGGTAATTTGTGTATATACTAGTACTCACTTCCCAATCTGCGGCCGAGCCCGCAGACGAGTCCGGACAGAGACGAAGACCTCCGAGAGCCAGTAAAACTGGCCCCCTTGCCTTGGGTGGGAAGTCCCTCATACTGAGGCCAAGGTAAAAAGGGGGAGGCCTTCTCTCCACTGCGTGCGCCGCGGGGGCAGCGCAGTGGGCAACCCGAGAGGTGAAGCCTACCGTAAAGTTACGACCCGAGGGGAGGGGGCGTCGGCCGCCGGAGCGTGTCGACCCCCTCAACCATTGCGAATTAATTCCTGCTCTTCTTCGTCCAAGTCCAAGACGCCACCCCGTTCGCTGCGCCCAAGCCCAGTTCCATGGTAGTGAACTCCTCCGAGACCGTGATGCCCCGTTGAGATCCAGTACCGGACCGTATTTGTAGGAGCAAGCACGTCCAGACACCTCTTCGTCCAGTGATGACAAGGTTCCGCAAGCGCACGTTTTCTTCAAGACCGTCAAGGAGAGCAAGAATTTCCGTCCCATAAGGAGATGTCAGGATCAGTGTCAAGGCGCAAGCTAGATGGCGTAAACGCTCCGGTTGAGATCCGGTCGCCCGTGCCCGCCCAATTTCCCCTGTCCCAGTGCGATGCAGTGCCCCAACCAATGAGCTACCATCCGGATCGACCGTGCACGTATAACTAACCCCGGACTTGGTCAACGAGTCCACGGGACCTCTTTGGAGTGCCCCCCCGTGACGTCTGAAGTCCCAAGCCAGCAGAATGAGATAGCGAGGAGGATGCAAGCGAAGTCATGGTAGATGACAAGAATCTCTCAGCTTTCAAGCAACTAAGTTATTTGCTCGAGTAAGTAACTAGTTAAATTGAACCAGCTGACTCTCTCTCTATATACTAGTACAAGTACTCAATAAGCGGTACGATACCTCCGTCCTATTTTCTTAAAATTTACTCATATTCACTACATATATTATATTATGTATTAAAATAGTGAGTAAATTGACCAAGGAGTGAAATGTGTAAAGCTCTGGAGGAGCTAATTAAAAAAACCGACCCCACTTCATACGAGCCACCCAGAATCATGAGGACCCCCCCACGTCACGTACAGCTTGCCCCCATCCGTCCGGTGGTCACGCACTCAAGCCTTGAGTCAAGGAACTTCTGCATTAAATGCCGAAATTTTCGGCAATACGAATTACGGGGGTGGACTACATGAGGCTGGACGAACTGAACTACAGACGAAGAATTCGACATGATAGTTAAATCATGACATATTATGAAAGTCGTTGCCATGCTCGTTAATACTCAGTAAATACAGTCGCGCTACTTGTGTTTGACCCCCATATTCGAGAGGGAGAGGTCTCCAGGCTGTCGGTACTGGGGTGGTGGTGTTCGGTGAGATTATTCAGACGCTTTTCAGGCTTATGCACAGCTCAGACTGTGTCGTGCGCCGTCGCACCAGCGCGCTGATGTTGGTGCAGATAAACGTCTTGCACACCGGTAACTCTTCGCTAATTGTGGTGGGCATATTCGACGGCCTGTTGGTGACAGTCCGTGTGGTTTGTATCGATATCGGCATTCGGACGAAATGCAAAGCGCGCGACATCTGCCCAGGCTTTGGTGATTCGTTCAACCACAATCGTCTTCTTGGAAGCACGAGCGGTGCCCGACACGCGACGCAACGCAAATTCCTCGATCTCCTCGACACGGGCTTTGTTGATCCGTCCTACGGTGAGACTGTTGGTGGCATCACCTTCTGCAGAGCCTGTTGTCGATTCAGCCCGAGGCCTCGGCGAGGAGATATTGCCATGTCCACTTTGACAAGTGTAGTCGTCGCCGTAACTACGCTCGCGTCGCGGACGATTGGGGGTGAACACACGCTCGCGGGAAGAATGACTTGCAACATCGTCACCTGTCCGTCGCGCGTTCCGTTTTGCGCTCCATCGCTGACGCAGGAGCAGCCGCTGGAATGGTGTGGATCCACTGCGATTCGGTAGTGCGAAAGTTTCTGCCGTTGAAGTCTCCCCCGCTTCAATCGCGGCTAGCGCATCATCGAGAGCGTCGCGTCTGGTACTTGCAGTGGCGGTCGAGACAGTCGTAGTATCCTCCGTTGGTGCCATGCTTTCCCCGACCGATACATCACTGCCGGAGGTGCTAAGCTTTACGCTCTTGCTGTCGCGAAGGTACCCGCGGTGGAATAGATTTTCTCCGTGAGGAAGAGCGTAGGCAAAGTCGCGGTTGAAGCTACAGCATTGGCTGTCCTCGTCACTATCGCTGGAGACACATTCCGTTGGGATCGGGCAACTCTCGAGAAGATCAAAAACTTCACTCGGGAGATGGTCGCGGACACTGCTGGCGAGGCTACTGTTGGTGCTGTAGCTGTTTGCACTGTCACTGGAGCAGCTCTCCATGACATCGCGTAGATCACCGGGTAAATACCCCAGAACGTCGCTGCCTATCCAGCTACTGGCGCCACCATCACTGCAGGCTCCGCTGGGTGCCATGTCACGTGGTCTACATGTAGCGTGGTCGACATTCCAGATGCGCGCGTTCTTCATAGCTTCCATATCAGTGGTGAACTCTGAGGATTCGGCACCGAGGTTGGCAGTGAACTCCGTTGTTGATCCAACAACAACAAGCTCGTCAGGGTCTTCATCGGATTGCCAGCTATCGCGGTAGCTGTCATGGAGAGCAGACGTCGGAGTAGAGACCTCCAGTAGAGGCACCTCGTTCTTCATCACGGCGTCGAACATGGTAGCTTCCTTCGTGCCATTGACACCCTCTCGCTCCTGTAGTTCCATTTCCGGCTGGGCGTTGATATTCGACGGGAGAGTCCGTGAGATCTGCTTCAGCTGGAGCGACATATACGCGGTCTCCAGTGCCGTCCACCACGCCGTGTAAATCGCGTCCGTGGATACACGCAAAGTCACGCAACGGCGCCAGACGCCGTAGCAAACGGTGAGTTGCCGGTGGCGCTGGTCTTTTTCAGACGCGAAGATGAGTGTGGGTATGCGACCGCTGCGGCCGAGGGGGATCTCCAAGGTTCGCCCGAATGGCTTCGGGCGGTCGATGGTTAGCAGACCCTGCTGGAGAGGGTCGTGAGCTTTGTCTGTCGGGTACGAGAGCGAGACGGCGGCCTTGTACCTACGAGGCAAGAACAAGAAGTAGGGACACAAAAATGGCTCGTCAGTACGAAGCGACTGACCAGGAGAAAGAGCATCGACAACTAGTCGCACCAGAAAGCTCCGCAAGTGCGGATCTTCATAACACAACGAAGATTGGATAAAGCGTTCATGTCGCCAGGATCAGTACGTGTAGAAGTGGGTGTTTGGTAGTTCTTGCGGGTTGTAGATTGGTTCTCTTCTGTTCTGCGACGAAAATTGAAGAGTGCGGGAGAACCACCGCTATCACGGACTTGAGCTACGATACAGAACCCCACGGAGTCGGCTTCAGTTCAGTTCTGTAAGCCAAGACGCCACACAAGTGAACACCGCAGCTGTCTTCGTATTGTGGAGACCATGCGCAGAAAGATCGAAAGTTTGCAGAGACGATCTCAGGTATCTGGCGAGTTTCTTGTGAGAGGAGACGAGAGAGCCACGTCCAGACTGGCTGCTGGAAGGGGTTTCGTTAGAGCATGATAGCACCAAATGACTACAGTACACCTCGCTGCAAAATGAAATGCTGGTACAGTACGTGTCAAGTTGACACACAGTGTGTCACACACTTACCACCGAAACGCTTCGTCTACATAATATATACATTGTATCCATCCTCGTTCGCGACCCTTCATGATCTAACTGACCCTTCATGATCTAACTGCAACTGCATGTACATCAAGGCTAGCAATGATGCTAGCAACGCGGTGGTTGCATATCCATCCACGGGGGTATCCACAGCACTTATCTCTTTCGTTGCGAGCGCACTGGGCGCTGCTAACACTTTGCAGGCAGGAGAAAAATCCTCTCGCGCCCTGTCCCAGCTTGTCGTCTTTACTTCGCCGAGTGCTGTCTAGTACTTGCACCATTTCCCTGCTGCGGGGTTCCAGCGCATGAATCGCGAACGACTAGCCGTTTCTGGAGGTGAATGCCGAGCACAGCGGACCGTACTTAAGACTGGCAATTGACTTAGTTTGCGAATCGCAGCATAGCGTGCAATGCGCGCCGCGCATACCCTGTGATCAACAGCTAATGCTGTCCGTAACATCGCCGCCATTGGTCCTCGATTCCCCAACTTTGTCATTTGCCTCTTCAAGTGCTTAATTCCATTCCCAAAACAAAACACCTACGGGGGAGCTGAAATTGAATTACAGTGTACTTGATTTCAGATTTACAACGAGGGTGACGCAACGTGGCTGATTCTCTCTGCGTGCGCACGAGTCCACGTATTTTCATCACGACAGGTACGTATCAATCGTCGTGGGGAGGGCCGACGTGTCGCCATAAGCAGTGAGATTAGCCGCCTGCATTCCTTGCTCGGTCAAGATCTTCTGCCCATCAGTCGACACCACGAACTTGAGCTGCCATTCCGGTACAGAAACCGTCATGGCGGCTTCAGTTCAGGGCTGTAAGCCAAGACGCCACACAAGTGGAGACCGCAGCTGTCTTCGTATTGTGGAGATCATGCGTGCAAAAAGATCGAAAGTTTGCGGAGACGATCTCGGGTACCTCGTGAGTTTCTTGTTAGAGTGAGACCAAAGGACCACGTCCAGACTAGACTGGCTGCTGGTAGGGGTCTCGTTAGAACACAAATGAATACAATACACCGCACCTGCACACACACAAACTCGCACACACCGGTTGCAAAGTGAAAGTGAAATGCTTGTACAGTACGTGTCAAGCTGACACACAGTGTGTCACACACTTACCACCGAAACGCCTCGTCTACATATCATGTGTCGACGAACGGAGACGGTACAATGTATCCATCCTCGTTCGCGACCCTTCATGATCTAACTGCAACTACATCCACATCGAGGCTAGCAACGACGCTAGCAATGACGCTAGCAGTGCGGTGGTTGCATCCCCATCCACGGGGGTATCCACAGCACTTATCTCTTTCTTTGCGAGCGCACTGGACGCTGCTAACACTTTGCGGGCAGGAGAAAAATCCTCTCGCGCCCTGTCCCAGCTTGTCGTCTTTACTTCGCCGAGTGCTGTCTAGTACTTGCACCATTTCCCCAGCTGCGGGCCTCCCGCGCATGAATCGCGAACGACAAGCCGTTCCTAGAGGTGAATGCCAAGCACAGCGGGCCGTGCTTAAGGCTGGGCAATTGACTTAGTTTGCGAACCGCAGCATAGCGAGCATACCCTTTGATCAACAGCTAATGCTGTCCCTAACGTCGCGGGTTTTGGTTCTCGATTCCACAAGCTCGGTTAACACCTCGCTGTGGGCAGCCATCACTGGATTTCAGCCACACAAAGGTGTTACAGAACGATCTACTTATCATACTTGTGTAAACCCCGCCACGAGTCAGAAGTGCGGCAGTTTTCAGTCCACTTCATTTGTTGATTTGCGCCGCTGCACACAACAACAAAAAAACACTACAGCAGCCTCGACATCACCAGGAACAAAACCGAATCCACTCACGCACTAAGCACACACACGTCATGAACGCTTCGCGAACTCTTCGTTGTGTGATGAAGATGCGGACGTGTGGGCTTTTCTGGTGCGTCTTGAGTAAAACGAAAGGCCCTCACAACGAACGATCTTATAACACTATTGTGTGCGTGTCCGTTCTTCTGGTGATGACAGGCACAAGGTTATTGTGTCGCTCACGCTCGATGCGCACCAGCAAGGACTTCTGACCATCGCTCGCCCGAAGGTCTTCGGCGGTAAGATGCGAATCCCTCTCAACCAGCCCACCAGCCTCGTCCCCGTGTCGGCGAAGGAGGCGCGCCGCTTTCAACTCAGCATTTGCTGCGGCCCGCGGCACCGGCGCGTGACGTTGCGGGCACCGACAAGTGCCGTCTACGAAACGTGGTGGGCGGCGCTTGAGAATGCTCTCACCCAGCCCAACTTCGCGGTTGTCGCCGCGCATGCACCCCTGACTACCCTTGCTCCAGTTCTGCCAGCAAGACACAACACTACTGTGCAACCCAAGCACACGGCTACGCTCGAGACGGTGCTGGAAGTAGAGCATGAGAGCGATTCACTTGACGAAGTGCCCATGCTAGAGGCTGAAGGCCCTTCGTCTCTTGCTGAGCTCGACATTCTCGCGAGCTGGCGAACGTGGGCCAGTCTCGACTACTTCGCCACCCCGCCCAACAACACCAGCTCGCTGACGTCCCATGACGAGCGTGAGGACAGCAGTAGTATCAGCACTAACGACATGTCCAGCGACACAACATCCGTATACAGCGACATAAGCGAATTCTGGTCTAGACAATCCGAGCTCGAAGCCCCAGACCCTGCAACGGACGTCAACTACGCTGTCCGTGAGCCTGAATCGCAAGACTCTCACAACCGGGTCGTCCCACAGCCCCAAGACGACGAAGTGTGGCTGGACGAGATAGCCCTCTTCGCATTTCGGCACAAGGTTGGTGCGGCACGAAGATCAGAGCAGCGTCCCCAGAGGAGTATCATGGGGGACAACCGCCCGTTGCTGAAGTATGTCCTCCTCGAACAACGGTCGTGAGTCCCCAGTCAACGCCTGTCAGCACCCAACTAACTTAACAGTATGTATGTCTACAACACCCGACGTCGGACACAACAACGTCAATCGTGAGTGCAAGAGTCATCGGAGGATAAATTCGTCACCTCTGACTACTCGCGATTATCGAGACCTCTCATCAACTCCGAATCGGATATGCCCGGAAGAAGTTATTCGAACTCCTCTGTCGATCAGCAGCAACACCAAACTCCCGTTCAATTCAGACAAACCTTCACCAAGGAAGAGACCAGTAGGTGACGAGTATCTCTCGACATTCACCTGCTCGAGTGCTTAATTAATTCCCAAAACAAACACCTACCAAGAGAACACCTACGAGAGAACTGAAATTGAATTACAGCGTACTTGATTTCAGATTTATAACGAGGGTCGCGTGCACGAGTCCACGTATTTTGATCACGACAGGTACGTAGCAATCGTCGAGGGGAGGTTCGAAGTGTCACCATAAGCAGTGAGATTAGCCGCCTGCATTCCTTGCTCAGTCAAGATCTTCTGCCCATCAGGCGACAGCAAGTACGCCACGAACTCTTCGGCCTCCGACATGTGCGTGGCGTTGTTGAGGATCGTCACCGTGTAGATGGACGCCGATCCGTTGTACACCGTCCCCGTCTCGGAGTTCGTGTACGACACGGTCGCGTACTCGTCGTTCAGAGCTGGGTTGCCCATGTTGATCTCTTCCGGCAGCGTGATGAAGTTGATGCCACTCAAGCTGCCAGCCTCCACCGCGTAGAAGAAGCCGACGTCCAGGTCTCCGGACGACAGATACGTCTCGAGGTTTTCCTCCGAGAAGATCTGGTCCCTGTTCGTCGCGTTGCCCAAGATCCCCGACACCAATCCGGTCGTGTTGTAGAACTCCTCGGCCAGCTCGAACATCATGACGGTGCGGTAGCCCTTGGGGTCGGCGTCCGGGTCGGTGCGTCCGAGCTTCACGCCGGGGTTCTGCAGCAGCGCCTCGTACCAGAGCAGCGAGCCGTTCTGCACCGCCGCGAAGACGTCGGCGTACGGAGACTCCGGGTAGTACCCGACGCCGATGGACGTCTCGCCGAAGGTGATGTACCACGAGATCAAGTTGTCGTTGGCGTCGCCCATGAGCAGCTCCGAGTTGACGGACGCGTCGGCGCTGATGAACACGTCGGCCTGGCTGCCGTTGACGAGGAGGTTGGCCAGCTTGACGGAGCCCTTGGCTAGCAGGGACGTGGCGACGCCTGTGGCGGCGGTGAAGGCCGGCGCGATCTTGTCGTCCATGAGGCCGACCAGCGAGCCGGCGTGGTAGATGGTCACGTTGCCGGTGGAGGCGGCGGAAGAGGAGGAGAAGACGCCGCAAGCGGCCAGGACGATCACCACAACGAGCACGACCAGCACGACGGCCAGCGCCACGCGGTACTTGACGATGGTGGCCTTGACATTCCACACGGGCGTGGCCTTGTACGGCGTCTCCATGTCGTTCTCGTCTTGCACGGGCGGAGCGGCGGCCATGGCGGCGAAAGGATCTTGAACTCGCGGGGTCCGGAGCTTTTTCGATAATGGCAAGGATAACTGGTCAGGCACTGCAACTGACGCAGTACCTTTAAGTACAGTACACGACTGACGAGTGTAGCGTCACGCTCGCATGCAGGTTGAAATGTTGAAATGTTGTCGATTGGATCCATGTGAGTGACTGCTGCCCCCGACTGAAGTATACACCTTGTATTTCTGTCCGGAGGGCATAAACGGTGTGCAAAGCGAGCCCCGCGCGAGCGCAGTAGGGTAAAACAGAGCGAACGTAGCGAGCCGATCCCGCGCGAAGCGCGGTACGGTTCATGCGTCACAGGCCAGGGTTTGGGGGGTCTAGTCAGGGGTGTACTAAATATCTCCATTTAACCGGACACGTATACATGTAGTCCGATACTACTATACAAAAGGAATGAGTCGGTTACATTAGAGAGGCTACTGCAACACCCAGCATCACGTGCCTTCATGTAAACATCATGTTTTAGTCAACATGTAGTGATTTAGATAAATTGCTGCTCACCACACGTCCACTTCAACGTGCAGTGCATGCATCACCAATAAAAAAGCTTTCAGACGGGATGTATTTGTGAGGCGCCCACGCGGGGACAACCTCTACTTATCTCCTTTACAAAGCGAACTGGAAGAGGAAACTGCTACACTGAAGAGAACTGGGGGGACTTTACTAGCGCCCGCTTAGACCTTCTTCTTGGCGTCCTCCACGACCGGCTTCTTGGGGCCGAAGACGTACGCGCGGATGTAGAAGTTCATGAAGAGCCAGAAGAGCGACTGCACGTACACGAGGTACATGAGCGGCACCTTGGGCGGCATGCCCGGACACTGGCGCGAGTAGGTGAGGTAGCCCTGCACGTTCATGGTCACGAACTGGATGAGCTGGATGCGCGTGAGGTACTTCTTCCACCAAATGTCGCGCGTGTGCGCGCTCACGAAGTAGTACGTGTACATGATGGTGTGCACGAAGCCGTTGAGCACGATGGTGGCGTACGAGTCGCCGTCCTGCGCGGCGCGGAACGTCACGTAGTAGACGAAGAGCACGGTCAGGTGGTGGTACACGTGCAGGATGGAGAGCTGCTTCCACTTCTTGCCGAGGATGATGAAGACCGTGTCGCACAGGTCCAGCATCTTGGACAGGTAGAACAGGTAGAGCACGTTGCCCATGACAGGAGCATCGGCCTTGAAGGCGTTGCACGGGGCGGCGGAGTAGCCGTTGCGGTAGGCCTGGATGGCGGCCTCCACGCACATGTAGGAGCAGGCGATGACCTGCACGGGGTTGTAGACGAACTGGAAGGGGCTCGTCTTGATGGCGGGGATGCCCATCTTCATCAGGGCCTACAACAGCAAGAAGAGTCCAAGTTAGACGCAAGGAAGGCGACACGAGCACAGCTGATGAGCCAGGCAGGACGCACCGTGCCGAAGATGACGAAGAGCAGGTAGCCGACGCAGATGGCGTAGACGCTGGCGAAGTTGGCGAGCGGGTAGTCGGCCATGGGGTGGACCTTCCAGCCGCCCTCGGGGTCCACCCAGTCGAGCAGCTTGGTCTCGGTGGCGTTGGCCCAGTCGTAGTAGCTCTGCAGCAGCTCGGCCGACATGGTGGTCGTGTGTGTGTGTGGGACGGGGAGTCTGGAGGCGAACCGGCAAAAGCGCGAATGAGCCTCCAGCCGCGGACTGGCAGCCGAGCGTGGGGTCAGCTTTGCTTTGCGTGTCAAGCTCGAAGCACCATAATTTGCGGTGGTTCGGGGTACGTACCCTCGGACCACTGTGTGGTCCATACTGGGGCCAAGTGAATCGCTTTTGAGGGGGAAAGTCGATGAATTTCGACGCCGAGTTATGATGTCATGTGCCATCTCTGGCCCGAGCACGCCGCTGTCATCGTCATCTTGAAGCGGCAGTCGCAGCCGTTACAGGCGCCCCGCCTAATTTGCAACTGCATCTCTCGATGTACCTCGCACAGGAAGTGCGGACCGTTCTCAGGATTTGTACCGCTACCCATGTGGATGTACTGACTTAGATGAGGCCAAAGGGTGAAGTGTCCCATTGCGGGAAGATACCTGCATGTGCAAGTTGATGGCTTGCAGTGTCAAATGAAAGTAAGTCAGTACAATCGCATCTATGTCAACCCTTCGCAAATCTTGTAGCTTCGCAGCCTTCATAAGTACCACTCCGGCAAATTAGGCGGGGGTGTCTGTATCGCCCCACGATGACGCAGCGCGGATGTTAAAGCGACCACGGCCACCCAACCATGCAGAGGACAGGACACGAGGCAACCCAGCCACCGATATGGCGGCACCCGCCGCCCATCTCAACGTCGATGGGGTGGAGGACGTCTGTGGACGTACTGTACAGTCTCAGCTGTTGGCAACTAACGGCAACAGGCTGCAGTGACTAGAAGTGCATCGTTCGTAGGTAGTGAGTATAGAGATACATGTAGCTCTGTTAGGTTAAACGCACTGAACGGAGTAATTGGACATGTTCATTGCATTGCACGCGCGTGTTAACACTGTTTGCCTATAGGTTCTTCTTGGCCAGGAGCGTCCTCTTCTTCGGGGCGAGCACGTACGAGCGCACGTAGAAGTTGACGAACAGCCAGAAGAGCGACTGCACGTAGGCCAGGTAGATGAGCGGGATCTTGGGCGGCATGCCGGGACACTGACGCGAGTACATGAGGTAGCCCTGTACGTTCATGGTCACGAACTGCACCAACTGGATGAGCGTCAGGTAGCGCTTCCACCAAATGTCCCGCGTGTGCGCGCTCACGAAGTAGTACGTGTACATGATGGTGTGCACGAAGCCGTTGAGCACGACGGACGCGTACGAGTCGCCGTCCTGCGCCACGCGGAAGACGACGTAGTACATGAGCAGCACCGAGAGGTGGTGGTACACGTGCAGGAATGAGAGCTGGCGCCACTTCTTGCCCACGACGATGAAGAAGGTGTCGCACAGGTCCAGCATCTTGGACAGGTAGAACAGGTAGAGCACGTTGCCCATGACGGGCGCGTCCGCCTTGAAGGCGTTGCAGGGAGCTGCCGAGTAGCCGTTGCGGTAGGCCTGGATGGCCGTCTCCACGAACATGTAGGAGCAGGCGATGACCTGGATGGGGTTGTAGAGGAACTGGATGGGGCTCGTCTTGAAGGCTGGGACGCCCAGCTTCATCAGCGCCTGGAAGGCAGCAGAAGCACGCGAGTCAGAGACAAAGAGATGGAGAGACCGTCAGAACGGACCACTGGGAACGCACCGATCCGAACACGACGAAGAGCACGTAGCCGACGCAGATGGCGAACACACTGGCGAAGTTGGCGAGCGGGTAGTCGGCCATGGGGTGGACCTTCCAGCCGCCCTCGGGGTCCACCCAGTCGAGCACCTTGATCTCGGTGGCATTCGCCCAGTCGTAATAGCTCTGCAGCAGCTCGGACGCCATGGCTTCTGGTTGCTCGGGCGAAACTGCAAATGCATTGGTTGCTGGCCCCACGTTGGGTGAGCCATTTCCAGAGCAATGGTTAACTGACAATCGTAGATGATCGAGGGGATCCTGCATACTCACGGCAAGTGAAGCAGTGATGTCATGCGTCACATTTGACCGGCGTCATTACCATCGCGCACATCGCGGCCCTTGCTGGCGGTGACGCAGCGCATTCAACCCCTTGGATAATCACCAGCTTCTTGTATTTCGGCGGCTGCCTTTGGGGCTCATGTGCTGTAGCAGTGCGGGTACACAGTGACTTGTTGTGAGCTCTTCGTCATTGTTGCGACGCTGCGCTGGACACGCGCGAAACAGTTGGATCCAGGCTCTGGATGGTATTCAGTGCTGAATCCCATCCACTTCAACTCGATAAAACATACAGCGACCTTGAATTTGGTTTTCTTACGTAGCGAACGCCGAAGCACAAAACTTCGCATCACCAACCCAAAGGCGCTGGTCGAGGGCAGAGCGCCCCCACTAAGTCAAACTAATGCGCTGTCCATCCTAACGTCTTCGCGGCTTATCGGAACGTGAGCAGACCGAGCGTTCGGTCGTGCGAGACGCTGAACATGGCGTCGTAGCGCGGGTGCCAAGTCGCGTGAAGAACCGTTTTGTCTGTGCAGAAGAAGAGAAAACGACAAGCAAAAGATCGTAAGCGGACACAAACAGCAACGAGAGCCTCCAGTGCAGACACTTACGGTGCACGCGAAGAGACTGCTGCGGCAGCACTGCAGGATAGTTTTCGCCGCGCATACGCACGTCCCAGATGTTCACCACACCCGTCTTGCTGCCGCACGACACGTGATAGCCTGCAGGCGACCACCTCGGCACAACGTACTGACTCATGGCACCACCCTGCCATGTCAGAGACATCCCTTTCGGGTCGTAGCGTTGGCGGAGATCATGCAGCAACAAGTTGTGATTACTCTGCTCCACGCAACTGACCAGAAGCAGGTTCGGGTTGTGCGGGTGCTCCAGCACCGCGTTGATCTTGGAGATGTTTGGCTTGCGGCGTTCGATCACGTTCTGGGTGCGCCCTTTGTTGAGATCATATCGGATCAATAGGCCATCCAGACCACCCGTGTACAAGCAGTCGCGCTTCGAGTGCACACAGAGCGATCGAACTTCACTGCGGTGGTCGCGGTGCAGCACGTTCCACTTCAAGTCCAGCCCATCGTTCTTAGCATTCTCGTGCTCTTCCCACAGCACAACGGCGTGGTCGGAGCTACCCGTAGTAATTACTTGGCGACTTGTGGTCTCAGGTCCATGTCCCGTCGGCAGCCAGTCGATCGCAGAAATACCTCGTTGATGCAGGGTAGTGCGCTTTGAGGTTAGTCGATCACGCGGCAATGGCTGTGCCGTATCGCTGTCTTCAAGCTTTAACTGGTGAAGCTGCACAATGCAAAATTCACCCTTTCCGTCGACGGGATCGCGAAATGCCATGGCCATGCGGTTTCCATCGGGACTCCACGAAATGGCCTCGGCACAGGGATTTTCCCGGCGGAAAGACGATGGCATCAGCGTCACCACCTTGGCGATATCTTGGTCCTGGCGTTGGTAACTCCACAGGATAAGGCCACCCTCATCCGGGCTTGTGGCGAAAATCTGGGGCTGGATCGGGTTAAATGCGAGGTGGCGGCCCTTGCGAACGCTGCCGTCCGGGATCGCGCGGAAGCGGTGATTCGCGAGCAGCTTGGGCGTGGGAGAGCGCCCCCAAAAGTTGTCGGGCATCGTCTCCTCCACTGGCACTACAGTGCTCTTAGCAGTGGCAGAGTTGGTCTCCAGTTCCTTTTTCACTTCGCTTGGATCCATAATTTCAAAGCCGTCGTCATCACTTTCTTCGTCCTCTTCATCCACGATGCATGGGCGCTTGGAGGCGCGCGAGCGGCTACTCGACCGCCGACTTTCACGTCGCTTGCTTGAGCTCCTGGATCGTCTCGAGGACTTCTCCGCTCGACTCTCTTTCCGGCTGCTCTCACTCCGGTGCGAGGGCAGACGCCGTTCCCGACGCATTCGCAGGGCATTGAGCTCAACCTGGAGGTCGTACACCTCCAGCTCCTTGGTATCCAGACGCTTCTTTAGCTGCTCCATCTGTTCCTGCAGCTCGTCGAGCTCCTTCTTCTTCGGCCGCAGCTCGCGCTCCGTGTCCGCAATGGCGTCTTCGATCTCCTGCAGACTCGACTTCCTGCTGCGTGACGACGACGTTCTGGCCCGTTTCTCTTCGTCTTCAGTGCTGTCCGCAGCATTGGAGCGGCGCGAGCGGCGATCCCGACTCGGAGACCGCTCGCGGTCCCTCCCGCGCTCGCGTTCCCGCTCTCGCTCGCGCGTTTTGGACTTGGAACGCTCACGCGTCTTGGACTTGGAGCGCTCGTGCTTCTTCCCGGAGCGCCGCGGCTCACTGCTCTCCATCCCTCGACTGCTGCTGTAGGACGTCGCCGCCGTCTCCTTGCGCGAGCTCAAGGGCGCGCCGCCGCTGCGTCTCGCCGCCGACTTGGAGCGCTCTCGCTGACTACGTTGGATGGCCGCGACCGTGTCCTCCTTCTCCCTCGTGACGGATTTGGAGCGCGTGCGCGTGGAAATAGGCGACGGGTTGCGCCGTCCAGTAGCTGCAGCCTGTGGCGCTCCATCCCACCGACTAGCGCGCGCATTGTGCGAGCGAGAGCGGGCCGCACCCACCGGCGGCGGCTGGTAGGACTCGGCCACGGGCGGCCGGTAGTAACTGGCCTTGTTAGTGTTGAGCGTGGACGCGCTGGCCGCGCGGTTGCTGCCCAGCGCGATGAACTGCTGACCCGGCATCTTACGGGCCACGGCGCGCGCGCGGGACTTGGACTTGGAACGCGCGCGCATCGTAGACGTCACGTCCGCAGGCGGCGCCGGAGCTCGGCGAGACGGTTGCCGCTGCTGCTGCACGGGCCGCGGCGGCGAGAGCTGACGCCGGCGCTTGAGCGTCGTGTCTCGATGGAAATCAGAGTCCGGGATGGAGAAGGAGCCGCTGCCGCCGCCGTTCGCGTAGCGCGAGGAGGACCCGCCGTAGTCGCGGCGGTGGTAGCTCATGGCCAATGTACCAGCTGAAGGAGTGGAAGAAGGCGTGTGGGACAAATAGCCGCGCGCTGTGATTGGCCGCGGGCTTTTGGCGCCAAATTCGTAGTACTGTAGTACCATTGGATTGGTACAATTGGGAACAGGAAAAGGCAACTTGCGATCCGCTGCTGACACTCGAATGGGCCATTGCTTGCATTGCGGTGTTCGGCCACTGGGGGCCAAAATAGCGTTATCGCAGCGCGGCGGCGGAAAAGAATTTGCTGACACCAAACTTGCCCTCGCGCTTGTTCGTGTCGTTGCTCACGTCCCTCTGTAGCGAGGCTTTCAGGACGGGAGACTTATGTTACCTGATTTGCGTCCATGGACGGTCTTAATTAACCGCAAAGGGCGCGGCACAATGCACATGTATCATTGCATTGCAGTGTGCTGCAAGCGACGGCGAAGCCCCTTCCAGACCCTTTGCCGAGCGGGCGGTGGCGACAGGCTCCTGGCGGCGACCCCAAGCTGCACTAGCAAGCCTCGACAACCGAAAAAAATAACAGGTCACAACAAGTAAACTCTGACGCGCTTGGTGACATCCGAATCCATTCCGTGCAGCAGCTCTGGAGCTAGGAGGGATCAAGCAGTCGATCGAGTGATCATGATTTTTTCGGTCCATTAGTAGTCAATTATAGGTACTAATAGTACTAAGATTCGTAGTCCATTAGTAGTACACATTTTGTAGATCCGTACTATCTTAAGAAGCTATTTCAATTAGTATTCTTGGTCATACTGTAGACGGCAGTTCTCATCATGCCTTGGATGTCGTCATTTAAGCGCAACTAGTTCAGCCCTGCGTAAATCTATGGTCGCAGCGTGCTTATACGAAATTTCTGAGCTGTAGGTCCTTTGATGAGTGGTACCATGATCCAATGCGCCCTTTAGTAGTAGCCTTCAGTTTTCGTGCCACGATATCACTACTACACTGTAGACATTGCAGTGCTATTAGTAGAAATACTATATTTCCGTTGTAGAGTACTACTCCGAACACTACCCAATCGAGCGCCGATTTTGGGTCCAAAAATCGAGTCAGGAAGTACCATGGTATCCAGTTCGGGGCGGTTTCGCCATGTGGTGCGGAATTGCCCCTGAATTATCTAAAACCCGACAAATTAGGGGTGGCCGTAAATTTCGTCCATAAGTCAGTTCCCATACGAGGGGCACATTCCTGCATTCGTCTCTCTCGCGGGCGGGCCAATTGCTTGAGACTCCGCCGGCCAGTGCATGCAGCGCAAGGCCGCCTCGTTCGAGCCCACCCAGACCCCCGTGCACGCCGCGCTGGACATGAGCAGCGAGGCCACCGACTTCGAGCGTGGGCCGCCCGACAGCGGCGGCGGCTTCGTCAAGATCGGCGGCCCGCTGCCCAACGCGTCGGACCCGCGCACCATCAAGGGCGCGGCCAGCACGCCGGGCAACGGCCACCGCCTGTTCTACCTGCGCGTGATCGACTCGCGCAAGTGGCACTACTCGGAGACGTTCGCGCTGTTCCTGGACTTCTTCGTGCAGGTGCTGACCATCTCGTTCACGCAGAAGGCCACGTTCCACGACGAGGTGGCGGCCACGGCCTCGCGCCTCTTCTCGTCGGGGCTCATGCTGTGCTACTTCATCGACATGGTCATCCGCGTGCTCGGGCTGCGGCTCGCGCTCTTCCGCTCGCACTCGAACATCGCCGACCTGCTGTGTCTGCTGGCCATGGTCGTGCTGCTGGGCGCGCGCTACGCCATGGGCGACAAGGAGTACTGGCTGTGTCTGGCCTACCTGACCATCGTGGCGCTGCGCCTGATCCTCAAGCCGCGCGCCCGCACCTTCTCCAAGAAGCTGCACAAGTTCCGCACCAACGGCGACCACATCCGCGTGAGCATCGAGTCGCTGCGCGCGTCGCTGGCGCGCATCCCGGGCATCTCGGCCATGGCCATCGAGATGATGGAGACAGACCTCGTCATCATCTGCGGCCGCGACGAGGGCGACATGACGCGCGACGAGCTCATGAACTTCCTCGAGCGCGCGCTGCACTACCGGCCGCCGAACCTCTCGGCCACCGAGTTCCTGTCGCACCTGCGCGACATCGACGCGTCGTCGTCCACGCTGGCCTACGGCATCTCGGACGTGGTGCGCAGCACGCTGTGGCACTGGTCCAACCAGATGGCCGACCTCATCTTCTGCTTCTTCGTGGTCTGCATCAACGCGTCGGTGAGTCCGGCGCTCGCCATCTTCCTGGCCAAGCTCTCGGACGCCTTCGACACGCTCGACTCGGGCGACCCGAACGAGGCCACGCTCAAGTTCGGCGTCGTGGGCGTGCTGGCTCTGTGCGTGCCCTTCGTGCTGGGCGACTACGCCGTGGGCTACTTCCAGTCCAAGATGATCTCCAAGGCCACCGAGTCCATGCAGTCGGCGCTGCTCAACATCATCCTGCGCCAGGACACGCAGTTCTTCGCCGAGCGGTCGGAGGGCGACCTGAACAACCTCTTCTCGAGTGACGTGGCCCGCGTCAACTCGCTGTGGCAGGCCGTGTTCTGGAACCTGTTGAACCCCCTGGTGGCTGTGGTGTTCGGCTTCGGCTACGCCCTGTACATGGACGTCAGCATCGGCGTCATGTCGTTCGCGTTCACGGCCGTGCTTCTGTCCAGTGGCCCGCAGGGGTTCGCGGCTCAGCGGTCGAAGGAGTTCGGCTCTAGGAACGCCTACGTCGCTGCTGAATTCCAGAACGCCGTGGGCTGCGAAAAGGTCGTGCGCGCGTACGCCATTCAGGACCCTCTTATCACGCGCTTCAAGAAGACGTGCTCGGCGCTGCGCAAAAGTCAGTTCTCGAAGGATTTCTGGTCCAGTATTGTGCAGATTTACATCGAGTCGGCGATGTACATTTTTGTGGCCATCATGACGGCTTCGTTGGCCATGAAGGTGTGGCACAAGGATCTGTCCTCGGGCGAGTTTTTCGGCTTCATCACGCTGCTCAGTCGTGTTTCAAACCCTGTGACGGTGCTGGGTGGCTTCATGCGTGTGGCCATTGGTAATGCCAGTAGTCTGCAGCGTGTCGACGACGTTATTGTGGGCCTTGGATCCTCCAGCAGGGACGAAGACGGTGACAAGGACATGCCACCACTCCCCAAGATGGAGCAGGATCTGCGCGTTGAAAAGCTTGTGTTCAAGTACGACAAGGCGTCGGAGAACTACATCTTGAACGAGCTTACTGCCACCATCCCTCGAGGCTCTTACACGTGCGTGGTTGGGCCCTCTGGTTGTGGTAAGAGTACGCTGCTTGCGTGTTTGATGCAGTTCCAGGACGCCGATGGCGGTTGCATCCGTCTGGATGGCCACGACATTTTCAACTTCTCCAAGAAGTCGTTCATGGACCAAACTGCGGTCGTGTTCCAGGATGGCGGCATCCTCAACGGTACTATCTTCGACAACATTCGCTACGGTAACATCAACGCATCCAATGCCGATTGCGAAGAGGCTGCGCGTCTTGCAGAGTGCCACTTTATTACCAATCTCAAGGATGGTTTCGAGACGGTTGTGGGTCAGCACGCCACGTGCAACCTAAGTGGTGGTCAGGCGCAACGTATCTGCTTGGCTCGAGCTCTGTGCCGTCGCCCGAGTATTTTGCTTCTCGACGAGGCCACTAGTGCTTTGGACCCGGAGACTGAGGCGTCGATTGTGTCGACGTTGGAGCGCCTCTCTGGCAAAATGAACATGACGATCATCTCGGTGACGCACCGATTGTCCACAGCCCTTAACGCCGATCAGATTTTGGTGCTGAACGCTGGACGTGTTGCTGAGGACGGTCGCTACGATGCTCTGGTGCAGAAGGGTGGCCTGTTCTACGAGATGGTTCACAAGGTTGACAAGCCCGAGGAGGAGGAGGATGACGCTCCCGTTGAAAAGCCCGACATGGTCTCGATGATCAAGAGCCACCGTCGAGGAACCGCCCCACGCAGAAACACAGACACAATTGGTGCCACTGGTGAGGAACCGAAGCAAATGCAAGACAGCGCGTTGGCATTGCAGCAGTTCACCAAGACATTGAGCTCGCGCGTGGTACATGACGTTGGTGACGGCAATCGTCCTGCTGGCACGACTTCGTGGTACCGCTACGGCAACCGAAACTCTCATCGCAGTCGCAAGACAAGCGAAGATGGGTTCACAAATCGGCGATCAGGTAACAACAGCGTGGAGGGTTCTCACTGGTACCCTGGTCACCAGGATAACCGGGGTGCGGTGTCGTCAGCTGCAAGCGAGGAAGAGCGCAACAAATACTTTGTGCTGTAGAGAGCTATCGTTTCTCACTTTTCGTATTCCGTAGCAGCAGTTGTCGACGTCAAAGGGCCGGTGTCGATATCCGTTTGGTACGGAGGCTAGCTGTGATAAGAGCTACAAGACCAACTCACCCAAAGTCGCTGCAAGAAGACAGCTTCAATTGGATCTAGCGAGGGCGGCATCTTCTGCACGACGTACTTCTAGAAGGAAACACGTCGATAATGTAGCCGCGCTTTGTCAAACTTGTATCGGAGGGCAGCTAGTGCGTACGAAAATGCATTTCATGTGGTTTGAATCTCATCTTCTCCCGACTGTGCTTGGTGCTTCTTACAGTGCAAATCTAATATGTACAGCAGAGGGGACTGAGCAACAGACATCGACGTTTGATGCACCGAGTGACATAACAACCAGTCATTACATTTAGCGCCAGCACTAAGCGACCACAGCCACCATTTCTTAGAAACCCAGGGTAGCACGCCCATAAAACTGTTCGTCCTCTTCGGGCAAGGAGTCTTCCAGTCCGTCGAGATTGAACTCCTTCGCTTGCTTGCTGTCGCTGCGGGCGATCGCTCTCTTGTCCGGGTCGCCACGCGTCGGCCGAGGCGGGGGCAGCGGCGGAGCGGCAGCATTCAGTAAATAGGCGTTTGTAGCGCGCAATGTCTTCACCCAGTTGTTCAACTCCTGTGGACTCTGGGTGAAGAAGTGCGACTGCTGCTCGTCCGTACTCAGCACAAACTCCCTACCATACCGTACATCTTCACAGACGACCTCGAAACTCTTGTCGGCAAGGTTGATCTCCCCGCGTACGACCGAGTCACCGCGACGCTTATAGTATTTGAGAAAACCATCGGCTGTGATAACGCACCAACGCTCACGCGCTCCTCGCATTGTCTTCATGCCGCTGATGATGCCACGGTCGGCCCACTCCGTAGGACCTTTATCTAAGAACCCACTCAGCATCGGCATCTTTCCTGCGCGTGAGCTACCGGTCGTCGAAGTCGTGCCAACGCTTGTGTCTGGGGTAGACGGACTCGAGTTGTCCTTGCTAATCGACCCCGAGCGCCTCGACTTCTTCGGTAACGACGAATGCTGGCGGCTTGACTCGGTTGAAGTCTCAGTTGAGGCCTTTTGGTTGCGACCGGATTCCGTTCGTGAGGATGATGTCCCCGACTTGCCTTGGGTTTTAAGCCGATGCAACTCGTCCTGTGCCTCCTTAAGCTCCTCCTTAATTTTCTGGCGCCGCCGCTGGCACTCCTTCGCCAACTTGTGATCACCTGACTGTGCAGCTTTGGATAAAGTGTCCACGACGGAGCGTTGCTTCTTACGCAACTCCAAAATTTTGGCTTCAAGCTCAGCAAACTCCGATTTGGGTTTGCTGGCCCCATTACTGCTGCTGCTGCTTTTTTCATGGACACCACTCGAGCTGAGCGAATTCTTTTCCTTATCATCACTCTGCCGGTGGGAGGATGACGACGACGAAGAGGTCGAGGAACTGAGTGCCGGTTCTTCGTTACCGAGACTGGCGTAGTGCTTGGTGAGCTGTTCCATCTCTTTCTGCACCTTGTTGGCCTTCCGCTGCTCCTTGTTCAGCTCGTCCTCAAGGCCACGCCTCTTTTTCTTTAATGCTGATAGTTGCTCCCTCGGCGGGGCAGTGGGCTCAATACCAAAAATGTCCTCCTCCGGCACACGATCTTCATCCTCGTCTTTGGCTTCCTGCTCCACTTTCGCCAGCTGCTTCTCCAGTTCGTCTAGCTGTGTCTGCAGCGCGTCCCTCTCCTTCCTCAGTCGTTTATTGCCAGCGCTCATCTTTGAAATGTCGTCGTTCAGCTCTGTGTTCCGCTTGGCCAGTTCATTGGCCCGCACAAGTTCCGGGTTCTCCATCGCGTACGTGGCCTGCAGCTTGAGGTTCTTCATCATGACCTCGTACTTCTCCTTGTCGTTCTTCAGCGCCTCGTTCTCCTTCCGGAGCTCCATTCTCCTCGCGTTCAGCAGGTCGAACTCGCTCGACACGGTGCTCCACTTGTGCTGCGTGCGGGTGAGCGACCGCAGCATCTTCTTGTTCTCGATCGTCCACATCTCCGTGTGCAGCTCTCCGGTCACCAGCACGCGCGTGTACTCCTGTTTCTGCAGCATGTAGGCCGACGACTGCGCGTAGCCCGCGCTGCCCGGCTCGGCGCCTGCGCCGTTGGCCGCTTTGTCCCCGTCGGACTTGCGGCCGCCGTTTTCCTCCACTGTGCCCTTGTGCACGTCCGCGAACTTGATGCGCACGGGCCTGGACGCGCTCTTGAGCTTGGCCACCACCTCCTTGTACGTGAGGCCGGCCAGCGACGTGTCCTCGATGGCGATGACGCGCATGCCGATGGTCAGGCGCTTGTGCGGCTTGACGCTCCAGTTGTGCAGCTCGGCCGGGCCGGCCTTGCCGTTGATCTTGGGCAGGTCGTCCACCTCGGCCTGGAACTGCGCGTACAGGATGGTCTCCATCTGGTGGACCTCGCGCAGACTCACGCCCAGCCTTCCCTCCTGGAAGCAGATCTCCACCTCGCTCATCCAGTTGAACGTCTTCTTGACCTTGGCGCTCGCGCTCTTGGAGGGCGGCGGCACCCACTGCGTCTTGCCCGCGGGCGAGATGAAGTAGTACCGGCCCTTCTGCGACTTGCTCTCCTTGCGCGTCCAGCCGGGCGGCAGCTTGTCGTCGCCCTCGGGCGTGGCGCTGCCCGTGCTGCGGCGGCTCGTGCGGCTGCCGCGACTACTATTTAGTGACGTGGCAGTCGAAGTACTATCGGCAGTAGTTGTGGCGGTAGTAGTTGAGGTACTACCGCCGCCCTTGTCGCTGGCAGGCATGGTGCTGTTGCTTCTGAACAGCCACATCACGGCAACATGCAGGTTAGCACTCTCTAACCGGCCGCTCTCCCCCTGTCGCTTTAACACTAGCCTAAACCGAATCAGGTCGTCGTCACACGTCAGTCACTCACCTCCATAGTGTATTCTTTTTCATGCCTGCGAGAGGCCCTGCCCCGGATTCGAGCGCTGTGTCGTCGTCCGCGGAGCTTCACCGCTCGCTCGCTGCCGCTCCGGATCGCGCCGTCGCTGCGTCGCTCGGTCGGTCGGCAGCTCCGCTCCTTTCTCTCGCGCCTGGTAAATGGCAGCCCCCTCGTATCACAGCCCGGAGACGCCCTACAATCGGAGAACGCATAAGTACGATGTATATTGCCCAATCACAACGCACAACCAAACTGAGAAATCTGAGGTGAAGCCATCTCGGCAGTCGCGCATCGTAAGACGGACAGGTGCACGGACGCTTCAGTAATAAGGTTGAAGTTGCTGCTCGATGGACGGCGCGCGCGAGCGTTTCCGCGGCGAAAACGCCTCGGCGCTGTCCGAGTTGCGGTAGACACTGCGCGAGCGGTTGAGTCGCGGGTCTCGAGACGAGAGGCGGCTCTCGGCCGACTGGAAAACGCTGTGCGAGCGCTTGCGGTAGCTCGGGGACGACACAGAGGCCGGCTGCTGGTCGCGGAACGCGTAGGACGGGGGATCTCCGGGCGGCGGTGGCGGCGCAAATTGTTGCAGCTTGGGGCTGTAGAGTCGCCCCACACTTTCCGCGACCTCATAGTCCCCGTGGCTGCGCTGCGTTGTCGACCCGGCGCGCGCTCGGTTCTCCTCATCGATGTAGGCCTCCAAGCAGTTGACCATAAACTGGTTCCGGTCGATCGTCACGGAGCACGAATACTTCTTGTGGATGTCGTGTGTTGTACCGTTCTCGATGTCCGCCTTGAGGTACCAGCAGCGCTTCATGTGGTGACCCACTTTCAGACAGTAGAAGCACGACACCGGACCACTATACTTGTTGCCGTCGTTGTCGTACTTGCTGTAGGGCTTGTAGGCAGACTTTTCGTATCGGCTGTAGGACGCGTACTTGTCGTAGCGGCTGCGGTTCTCGTAGGTGTCATTCTTTTCACGCGTGTCGTCGTCCCTTGACGATCGTGTTGGTGGAGAATTTTTATCGGATTGCCCCACTGATGATTTCTTCGCGGAGTCTTGTGAGCGAGTGCTGGTCAATGCCTTTTTCTCACCAGAAGAGGAAGTGGTGGTGGACACTTTTCCGCTCGTCAGATCCACCGTATTGTTTGATGTATCAATGGGCGATGGGACTGGTTTGCTCGTCTTCGATGTGGTCTCGGGACTTAGCGACTCAGCCGCGCGCTTTTCCGCGGGTTTCTCCTCGGGCTGCTTTGCTCGTCTGCTGACTGGACGCTCTGTTGGCTTGCTAGCTGACAGCTCGACTGTCGCCTCTCCAGATTTTGTCGCAGTTTGGGTCACAGGCTTCACTGCAGCAGAATTGTCCGCCGACTTCTCCGGCAGCTGTCCAACTTGTCCATCAGCTGGGCTGCTGCCTGCGTTGCTACTTTGTCTGGTTAGTGTTGAACTTTTAGGAGCACTCGCTGCCGCCTCTGCCTGCGCTTGCATCCGCTCACGCGTCGCAATTATTTTCTCCACGAGCTCCGCGTACGGTACGAAAGGCCGAATGCCTCTCCACGAGGCCACCATGGGTCGCCACGCACTTGGCAGCGTCTGCACCAGCGACACGGACCGGAATCCGTCCGTGAGCTCGATCCCCGTGGCCAGCGCGTACTGCTGCACGAGCATCTCCCACCTGGTGACGAACTCTCGGACCGGTTCCCCCTTCTTGTCGCCCAGACGGATGTGATGCAGCACGCGGTGCATCTCGTACACGTCGTGCGCCCCGGGGCTGCTGCGGTTGCCGTACAGCGCGCAGAGCATCTTCCAGCTGTCGTAGATGTTCTTGTTCAGGATCGCGCACTCCACGTCTGGGTGCAGGAAGCGCTGCAGGATGCTCTTGGCGTCGGCACTCTCGCGCAGCACCTCCCAGCGGCTGAGGTGGCTCTCCTGGGCGACTGCAGAGTTGTGGCCGCACGCCGCCTCCTCCTTGAAGCTCGTCTGCTCGTCGTCGACGTGGATCACGGGGCACCGGGGCGGCACCTCCTCCCCGTCGAAGGTGAAGGGCTGGCTGCCGTCGTAGCCGCGCACCATGACGTAGCCCAGCAGGTGGTAGCGCATGAGCTCGTTCTCCACGCGCGCGCGCCACACGCGGAAGTCCGTCGTGCCGTCGAACACGCGCACGCTGCTGCTGCTGGCGGCTCCTTCCATCGTCTGCTGCTGCTGTTGGGGGCTCTGTGTGGCTCTGTCTTGTGTGTCGAAGGGGGTCAGTGGGGGATCTTATTAACCTGACGAGGGGCTGGCTTGGACCGCGGTTTCCTCCCCTTCAGGTCGTGCCGTTCTTCTTTCTGGCTGGCTGCTTGCCGAGTGGTCGGATCGAAGGAAGGCTGAGACGTGCGCTAACTGGCGAAACGCGCTGTTTATGTGGTCGTACACAGCCGAGGCACATCAACTGGCACCGACGGATGTGGCACGAGCCAGTGCTCACGCCGGAATGGTCCATTCGCTTGCGTTGAAGTCCTCCATGAGATCGGCGCTGTTCGTGGGATCGGCAGGCCGAACGCAGTGATATCCACAGTAATAACATTAAGTTACACGCACTGCTCTGGACGAAGCCCTCGAAGGACAACTTTTGGTGCTCGACGAAGAGGGTGGAATTAACGAATCTGGAAACGACTACATCGAGCGGGGCAGGAGTCAATGACACAAACAATAAACGTAACTTAGATTAATTCAAGAACATGCACACGCATTGCAATGCACGTCGCCCCACTCCGCCAACCTTACAGCTACGAGCCCAGACCGCGCTCGAAAGAACGCCCCTGCGGAGGGAAGCAGAAGTTCGATTCGCCACGCATAGAACTCCGCGACCGAGATCGATCCGTTCCGTCATCGCGAAACGAGCTCTGCGATCGCTCCGCTCGATCACCCCGATACACACTATGCGATCGCCCCGCTCGGTCATCGCGAAACCCATTTTGGGGTAGCGCTGGTCGTCCTCCACGAGACGGACTGCGCCTTCTTGCCGTACTCTGGGAGCGCTGAAACGCAGAGCGAGACTGGCTTCGGCGCTCGTATCCATCTCGATCGTCGTCATCTTCACGCCCGCGCTTTCGGTCTCCTGGCGGCCCATACGCGGAGTGCGTTGTTCGCTCAGCTACGAACGCTTCGAGAGCCTCCACCATCTGCGGCGTCCGGTCTTGCGCTACCACGCACGAATAGGAGGCCCGCGGGTTGTGCGTTGAACCTTTCTCGATGTCTTTCTGCAGGTATCGACATTGCCTGAACGAGTGATTGGACCGGAGGCAGTAGTAGCATTTCTCGGCCCCATCGGACTGTCGAGTCCGTTCCGAGGGCACACGCGCGGGACTCGTGGGCCGGCTCTTGGCACGCTCTTCTCGTGGCCTGGTGGTGCTGCGCTTGTCTTCCGCCAACACGTTTCCAAGCAGCTCGTTGAACGGCGTGATCGGCCGGGCGCCCTGCCAACCGGCCACGAGGGGCCGCCACGACGTAGGCAGCGCGTCCTCAAGCATAGCAGACTTGAGCGAGTCGGAGAACTCGGATCCCGTCGCCTGCTCGAACTGCTGCAGCGTCATTTCCCAGCGCGTGGTGAAGCGATCGATCGACTCGGCCTTCGTATCGCCGAACTTCATGCGATCCAGGTCGCGATACATCTCGTTGATCTTGGCGTTCCCTCCGCACCCGTACAACGCTTTGAGTGTCGCCCATCTGTCATACGCGTTCAGCTTGGCTATCTGGGTCTCCACCGTCGGGTGCAGGAAGCGCCGCAAACAGCTCACGGCCTCGTTTTCCTCCTTCAGCACCTCTGCGTCCGACAGCGCTTGGCGGGCGTTCGGCTGGATGTGCTTGCCATTGTGCGTAAACGACTGAGTGCCGTTGTATCCGCGGACGAGGACGTGCCCGAGCAGGCCGCGCGAGATCAGCTGGCTCTCCACCCGCTCCCGCCACAGGCCGAAGTCGTTCTTCCCGTCAAAGACGAAGCACTCGGTTGCATCCATCGCTCGACTTCCTCTCCAGACAGCAAAAGCCAAAGTGAGCCCAACCAACGGCTTCAACTTGACAGGCTTCGACTTCAACTTCCAGATTTCAGCCAATCATATCAGCGATTGGTGGCCATCCGACCGTTAGCAAGTATGACGACGGACAAGGAGCAGGGCGACGGCCGGCGCGAGGTGGGAGACGACGCCGTGTGGTCGCTGTCTTCGGCCAAGCCTGGCAATGGCGTGGACCAGCTGCGTGACAGTGCGTGCTGCAGCTTGGGGTTTTGACGCACTGGGACGGTGCTAACCTGTGGCGCATCTAACGGGCAGACAGCGTGGACACGTACTGGCAGTCGGACGGCGTGCAGCCGCACCTGGTCAACATCCAGTTCTCCCGCAAAATGGCCGTCAAGGAGGTGGCGCTGTATCTAGACTACAAGCTGGACGAGAGCTACACGCCCAAGAAAGTCGCCATCCGCAGCGGCTCCACCGTGCACGACCTCAAGGAGATCCACGTGCAGCACATCGCCGAGCCCAGCGGCTGGATCTCCATCCCGTTGAGCTCGGACGAGGAGCAGGTTCGTTCGGGCTATTGTACGGACAGGAAGCTGCCCAGTGTTCTTGCTGATTTTGTTAGTTGCTGTTGCTTCTGCTGCTGCTTGGACAGGTTCCGCTGCGCACGTTCTTCTTGCAGATCGTGATCCTAGCGATGCATCAGAACGGACGCGACACACACATCCGACAAGTGAAGGTCTACGCGCCGCGTGAGACCAACGTACTCGACTGGACTATTCCAGAGGCCACCACGCCGCAGTTCGCAGCGTACTCCTGTATCCGTTAGCGCTCCTCTTTGCCATCTTTTCATATAGCTCGACTTGATGCACCACGCCTAACTTGAACTACTGCCAGCCCCGACTTGGCGGTTCACGCACTGGCTTGGACGAGCCCCTGGAGCTGTCTTGCACCTCGACACAGCTGCCGGACTGCGCTCCATTCACGGCATGCAAGACCTCACTCTATCCACATACAAAAGTTGCCGTTCTCTATTGCTCGATTACTTTTTGTTCTTCTGGTGCGAAAGCTTCTTGTGGCGCTTCTTGACGTGTTTCGGAATCTTCGTCGCCCGCTTCGCCTTCTTCTCGTCCTTAGTCTCCTGTTTGCGAGCCTTTTTTTTCTCCTTCTCCAGAGCCTTCAGCTTTTCGCGCTGCTCGCGTTTTTCGTGTCGGAATGCAGCGCGCTGCTCGTCTGTAAGTGGCACCTTTCCAGATGACGCTTCGTCTTCCTCATCTTCGCTGTCATAGTCGCTATCAGACTCATCGCCGCTGTCTTCCACATCGTCGTCATCATCATTATCATCGTCCGAGTCTCCGTCGTCATCTTCATTCAGCAGATCCATGATGCGCGTGCCCTGTATCGCCGGAGCTGGCACCGAACCCTGTTCAACTTCGAGACGAGAGATAGCCGTCACCAACGACTTTTCCATCGTTCCTTCCTGGTAGGCGAGCTGCTCACGCTCCGAGTGCAGCACTTCGCCCAGCGAGCGAGGGATGAAGGTGCTCATGAACACAGCTGCGTCCACCTGCTCCTCGTTGGTCCGTTCCACCGGGCGCTCAGCGATCACGCGCTGAATGGCTTCAAGGTGGTCGTCCACGTCCTCGTCAGCGATGCGCGGGTCCGTGACGAAGTCGAAGAGCTCCTGCGTGGTCATGGGGTTGAGCGCGCCGGTCTTGCGGAAGTAGTCTGCGATGTTGCGGCAGTCCTTGCGCAGAAAGTCGTTGGCGCTGGGGTGCTCGTGCTCCACCGACTGCGACACGTCGATGAAGTAGAGCTTGGTCTTGTAGTACAGGATGTTGTACTCGCTCAGGTCTCCGTGCACGAGGCGGCACTTCTGGTACATGGTGCGCATCATCTTGATGCAGTAGAGGTAGCACTCGCGGTACCTGATGTCGCTGATCTTGGCGTCTTTGAGGCGCGGGGCGGCCCAGCCGTCGTGGCCGATGAAGTCCATGAGCAGCACGTGCGAGCGCAGCAGGATGGGCGCGGGGCAGAAGATGTCGGCGTCGCGCAGACGCCGCAGGTTGCGCATCTCCTTCTCGGCCCAGAGCTTGACCATCTTGCGCGGGTTGCTCTTGGAGTAGCCGTGGCGGAAGCGGAACTCGCCCGAGACGTACTTCTCGCGGTCCTTGAAGACCAGGATGGACGTCTTGTACACCTTGATGGCGCCCTCGCGGCCGTCGGGCAGTCGCGCGTGGTACACGTTGGCCTCCTTGCCCGTGCTCAGGCAGCCGTTGATCTCCGTCACGATGCCGTGGTTCAGCATCTTGTACAGGATCATGCGCGTGCGCGGGTCCAGCACCTGCTCCGTCGTGGCGCGGTCGTCGCGGCCCGTGTGGCGCGAGCGCCCGCTCTCCTCATTGCGCAGCGTGCGCGCCAACTGGTTCTCGGCGGCCTTGGACAGCCGGAAGTCGTCTTCGTCCTTCATGATGGCGGCGGAAGTCGGCGAATGACCAGCAACCAACCGACCGACTGACTTGACGATTGAAATGGGTACAAACTACATATGGGACAGATAAGTACATATGGATTCCAATGGTGTAAATACGGATTTCTTTTATTCGCGCCATGGACCAGGAGAAGACGGAGGCGTATGCGGCGCTGGCGGCGCAGCTGATGGAGCTGCACGCGTCGGTCGCGCTGCTGGCGCAGAACGTGGAGAAGATGGCGCGCACGGACGAGGAGGTCACCTCCATGACGCGCATCTTCAACGGCGTGTGCGTGCCCTGCGCCAGAGTGAACTGGCCGGAAGCAGGACTGACTGACTGTGCAACTGTTGCTGCACCTGCAGGTTTAAGAACGCGGCGCAGCAGACGAACTACCGAGAACCGACTGCGTAACTGGCGCGGCGTCGTAGCCAAGTGAGAGTCCACCGACGCGAACTCGATACCTAGGAAGTGAAGCATGAGTTTCAGTGCTCGAGCAACAGGGTGACGACACCTATGCAAGCAATTTGCCGCAATGGGAACACCTTCCTCTGCAGTGACCATCAGAAGCAACGCATATTGACGACAGGTCTTAATATTATTTGGTGAAAGTTCGATCGCTGTTGCTTGCTGCAGCGTGCTCGAGTAATTTACTGTTCTACATGTACATTAAAATGAGGCGATGTCACCAGCGGCATCTATAGCGACGAAGATGAGGGGATATGGTGCTAGGCTAGCACTGCTAGTATTGCAGTAAATACTTCAATACTTTATTGCTACGATCACTGTCAAAGTGCATTGCTATGGATTGCTGTACACCCCGCACATTTTTTAGCTATGACTGGTAGATGTATATTCAACTGCACCGGCGTGGTTAAGCCGCCAGGTCACGGAAACGTGCTTGGCAGCGAATTTCGGCTGACGACACTTCAGGTCAAGAACACCGACTACCTAAGACAAGCTAGCAGAACGCTTCTGTATTATAATACAGCCTGCATTATCAGACACTGATTCGATGCAGTAGTTGCCCGCTTCAGCGTTATTTGAACAGCTCACTCGTCCTTGCTGGCCATTTTCATGTCATCACTGGCTGGTGTAGCCTGGCCTTCTTCCTTCTCTTGGTTTGATGACTGCTGCTGCTGCTGCTGCTGCTGGAGGAGATCGGTCCGTGTGGAGTGGCCACCTCGCAGCATTTGGGCAGCCCAGCGGCCAATTTTGCGCCGACGCTGTTGATCAGAAAGTAAGTTCCAAAATCTACAGCCCAGCACAACGAACACTTTTTTTGATAACGTACGTGAATGTAGACGGTAGCCGTTCCCCAGCTCATCGCGAAATTGACGCTCTTGACCACTTCAAACAGACCCGTACGCAGGACATGCGTCGTTGATATGAAAAACGCCCCCTGCTTGAGCTTCTCAGCGGCCCGAGAAATCTGAGTCCATTCCCTGAAAAACACCGAAGTCATTCGTTAGCATTCCCGTCTTGTACCAACTAAACATTTAAACACTTACTTGTCATTGAAGCAAGTGCCATGGCAGAACACGACGTCGCCATCCTCCCACTTGGTCGTCAGAAGACTGCCTGTAATGAAGTCGATATCCGTCTTCAGCAGCGGGGTCTTCATCTTTCCTAGAGCCGCCTTCCGCTTTTCAGCACAATGCACCAAAGGCTGCGTGCAATAGCGAGACAGGTAAGAACAAATCGTAGACGTGTTGCTCTCCACAACACTAATAACTTACCTCCAGCAACTCGATGCCAATAGCCTGGTCAAATGGATGCACCAAACTGGCCGCGATCACCGCTTTGCCAGTGCCAGATCCCTATTGAATACAACAACAATGCATCATTTCAGTTAAACTTGCGAGTTAGCGCAGTCGTCCATTCTCGATGTTGGAAACGTACCAGGTCGTAGAAGATAGGAAACTCCGGAAGTGACGGAGCCACCCAGCGAATTATGTCGGCGAACGGGAAGAACATAATCTCGCCGTACACCTACAAACCCAGTTGGATAGATAGAGTACAGATTAAATACAAGCGCGGATTAAGGTGCTCTGCTAAATACATGCCACTCACATAGGAGGACTTGATGAGGTTCGAGCTTTTGCGCGCCTCGCTCGACAGCTCCTTCGCGTACTAGACACACCAACCACCACACTTCCATCAATACAATTGCATCACTGACATCTAACAACTCGATAGAAATAACGGCAAGACGCCACCAACCTCCGCGCCGAACCCGCGGTACACGCGCTCGAATACCGCAAAGGGTTTCTCAAAGATCATGCCCAGGACGAAGTCGGACACTTTGAGCTCTGCGATCTCCTCGCGCGTCACCTGTTGCAACGCATTCAGCAGCACATCAGGATCTCCATCCTCCCCTTCCCTCCTTTTGTCCCCATCCACGAGCAGCCTTACGTCCGGCACGAGACTCTTCATGTCCTGCAACGCGCCACTGCCCCGCAGCTGCGCCACCCCCTCAGCCGATCGCAGCAGCGCCTCCACCTGGTCGCGAGCCTCCAGCGCCTTCTTCTCAGCCTGCAGCCAATGGGAACGGGCCAATGGAGCACGAGAACACGCGCGTTAGACCATGACACGCGTCCGGACAGCGATTTACGATTGACACACTGGTCGCCGGCTTCCAGCGCCCTCCAAGACGCCAGACGACGAGGAAATTGCACGGAGAACGCACCTGCTGCCACGAATCGTCGCTTGGCTCGTAGTCGCGCAGCCGCGGCGCCAGGCGCTTGAGCTCCGTCACCATCGCCTCCAGGTTCACCGCCATCTTGCGCCAGCCGATTCTTCTCGATTTTTGACCAGCTTGTCACGAGATCCGATCGCTGATTGGCGGATGAAGTCGCGGGGATTGGACGAAAATCGATTATTGAATTCGGTGACGCACACAGGTGACGTCGCTGCTGCTGACGTACTTGCGATCATGAGCAATAAAGTCGGGATAGCACGTTTCTTGTTGGGTCAGGCCCTGTTTGTTGGTTGATCCTCATAATTATACTGGTTCGTTATTGTCCCCGGGGATCCTGTCGCGGTCGGGGCCACATCTTCTTCATCACTCACATGTTTCCGGCTCATTAAAACGGTGCAATACGCCTGCAATGCCTTTTTCCCGCTGCCGAGTACGAGGTCCCGTGTTTCGTGCAGCGCAGCGATTTCGCGCTTGGTGTCGCGCTGCTCCTTCTGAACCTCTCGCATGCATTTCTCGTGTTGTCGCTGGGCTTCAGCCGCGTAACCCTTTTGTGCTTTGCGCCGATAGCTGGAATAGACCGAACAGGAGCATCGACCAGTTAGTTAAAGAGATGCTACGGTTGCACACGCTACGATTCGGTCACGTACAATTTGTGGTATGTCTCCTCCCCACCGACGACGCAGTCAGCGGATGGAGTGGTGCGCAGCACGAAGCTGGCCTTCTTAGCATTTCTGGTTGGTGAATGGAAGTACTGCTTCATTAGAGGGCTCAACTGAGCCGCGTTGAAAAGAGCCCGCTGCTGATGGCGCCGAAAACGATGTGCTGTACCGAAACCATCTTCGTCATCGAGATCAGCATTCGGAATTGGTGTGGTCGGAGATTCCAGAATCTTGGTGATACTGTTGTCCCCGATCGCTAGTTTACCCAGGTAGGACGATTCGCTGGCCGACTTTGCAAGTGATTGGGAGGTTTGAGGCGATAGAAGCCTTGGAAGATGAGGAAGGTCAGTAAAAGCAGCATTTCTCGCCGAACTACCGGTACCGTCGACTATCGCTCCAGTAGATGCAGAGCCTGCTAATTTGCCAATAGGCTTAATCTTGGCGCCCACATCGTCCACGACTTCCTCGGGAAAATATTGCCGTCGCATGGACTGCACCGAAGCCGGTGTTATCTTCAGACCAAGCAACAATTGGCACACGAAGAGGTAGACGTCGTTCTTGAACTCCGGCGTGTAGAGGTGGCGAGAGCCTGGAAAGAGGTAGTGGAACCCCCAACAGACAGCACTGGCGATGGCGTACGGGTAAACGCGGAAAAGATAGTCCATATTCCCGCGCAGTGCAGCTACCATTTTGACGTACTTTGAGCTGATCTCGTCTGCGAGTGCTCGCTGCTGTGCCAACGAGTTTTTCTGGTAGAAATGGCAGAAGACCAGCCAGAAGACTTCTTCAAAGAGGGCCCCCGACAACTCGGATAGTAAGAAGCGCTTGAAATTCCGCCGACCGTGGTTTGTGTGGATCCGCTCGAACGTGTGTAGCAGCAGCAAGTTGGTGTTCATGTATACACTGCTTCTCATATTCGTCGACCCGCCAGTGTTGAAATCCCCATCATTCATCCCATACACGAAACTCTCCACCGTTCGAGTGATATGACCTTCGATACTCGCCTGCAGTTGCTTTTCGATTTGTCCACGCGCATTTCGTCTATTATCGCCCTTGTGGACCTCCAGCTTCTTCTTCTTGAGCACTTGCTGGTGGGCGGCAGCAATGAAATGTTAGTACATCGACGACCAACCCAGCGAAAATTCGCTGCGAAAAACCTCGTACCGCGTGTGCTCGAGTCTTCTCATCTGGACCAAATAGTCGCTCCAGCATGGCTTGGTTGCTCGCCAGTGTAGTGGACGAGATGGCTCTGCTTTTGGCAGCTGCGGCACCTCGACTTTCCAGCGTGTCCACGAGTGGAGGGACCATCTTGGAGCAGTAGTCCGAGTTGACGCGCAGGTCGCACTCGAGCCCGTGCTTACGGTTGTTCGCTGTGACCATTGTAAAAACAAGCTGCCCAGTTAGTGCGTCAAACACCTCGACCAGCACACTCGGTTGTATCCTTGCAGACCTGTCGTCTGCAGCGAGTTGAGACGCGCCGAGATGATGCCGATCATTTGGGCCGTGATCGCCTCTTTCTGGTGGAGCGACTGCTTCACCTCCAGCTCGTCGTCTTCCGTCCATGCTGCTCCACGCTGCGCCATTGTCTGCAATGGCGTCGGCTGAAAAAACCCGAGATGGAGTCCGTAATTAAAAATAGTTAGAGCTTGACAGCAAAGTTTTGGAAGATATTATCTATATATACTATTCAATAACTCGATGTATGGAGTTAGTTTTTTATTTCTCATGCTGTATTCGTGAAGGCTCACCACGAATTTCGTGTTCAGCCAACCTTTTTTTTTTACTTCGAAGTTCATGTCCTTTCACGGGTATATTTTTTTGTTTACGGGACCCGTAAACAAGAATATAATACGTACACCCGAAGGACGGACGATCCATTGCGAAAGGATCGCCGCCGCCGCTCACGCGCCGTATCTCCGTGCGTCTCCAGCGCCCCATTCCACGCTCGACCAAGACGCCAGCCTATCAGCGTAATGTCTGCAGAGCCGCTGGAGGGCGACAGCTGCAGCGAGAGGCGCTTCTTCGAGGAGCGCGAGCATGTGCGCGACCTGCTGCAGAAGATGACGCAGACGCGGCTGCCGTCGCCCGAGAGCGACGTGGATCGTGACTTCCTGGCCGCCCATTGCTCTGTCACCAACACTGTACGCCTTGACTTTGCTACCTTCTTCGTTAATTAATTCTGTATCTAACTCTGCTTCTGGCATAATTCTGCTTTTGCATAATTCTGCAATTCTGCAGCTGGACAAGTACTTGGAGCAGTCTCACCTCCTGGACCCTTATCTGCACGAGATGCTGGACCCCATAGTGAAGGAGATCAAGCGGGTCATGGCCGAGAAGGCTCAAGCTGAAGCTGACGCCGAGGGCGTGGCCTTCCCCTGCCAAGTGTACCGCAACCCGAGGCTGCACAAGCTCTTCCAGGTCGTGTACCACCTGTGCAAGGTGCGCGGCTACAAGACGGTGGTGAAGCTGCTGCCGCACGAGGTGAGCGACTTCGAGCCCACGCTGCAGCTGCTGCAGTCGCAGGACCGCACCGACCACTCGGCGTGGGAGACGCGCTACGTGCTGCTGCTGTGGCTCTCGATGCTGTGCCTCGTGCCGTTCGACCTCACGACCATCGACTCGTCCTCCGCCGGCGAGAGCACGAACGGGGCCATCTCCATTGTGTCCAACATCGTCACGCTCTGCAAAGATTATCTGAGTGACCCCGGAGCGACGCAGATCGCGGCGGCGGTGTGTTTGTCGCGCCTGCTGAGCCGACCGGATATGGAGCAGCACTACCTGGCGCAGTTCTTGAACTGGGCCAACCGAGAGCTCGCGACTGCCTCGGAAGACAAGGACATGCGCGTGCTGCAGTTCAAGGTGACGGGGATCATGCTTTGCCTGGAGCACATTGCCAAGAACTCACCCCGAGAGCAGCACATCGAGGCCAGTCGCATCTACTTTGCCACCGTGATGAAGCTTGTGGCTCATCTCACGGAGGATAATGCTCGGTCGGACCGACCAAGTAGCAGTACGTTGCACCGCAAGCTCAGTGTGAAGCTAGTGCAGCGATTGGGGCTGCTCTACTTGCCGCCCAAGGTTCGCTCGTGGCGCTACAGTCGAGGTCTGCGGTCGCTGGAACTTAACATGCAGTCTTTGGGGCTGACTGCTGGTAACTCCACCGCTTCTACGACAAGTCGTCCGCAAAATATTCTGGACGACGACGAAGATGATGATACGTTTGAAGTGGTGGAACAACTTGAGCAGATAGTTGAAGTGCTTTTGTGCGGATTGCGCGACAAAGACACAGTGGTTCGGTGGTCGGCTGCGAAGGGAATTGGTCGAATCACCGGGCGCCTACCCTACGAGTTTGCCGACGATATAGTTCAATCTGTGCTTGAGCTTTTCGTGGCTACGGAGGGGGATGGAGCTTGGCATGGAGCAAGTCTAGCGCTAGCAGAACTTGCACGCCGCGGTGTGTTGCTACCCCAGAGACTCCCTGATGCGGTGGAATGCGTCGCTAATGCTTTGAAGTACGACATTCGCAAAGGTACGTATAGTGTCGGCTCTCACGTACGTGACGCAGCGTGCTATGCATGCTGGTCGTTCGCGCGAGCCTACGAACCCTCGTTGCTGTTGCCTTGGCTAAAGCAAGTGCTTGCGCCTGCGATGCTTGTCAACTGCGTGTTTGATCGCGAACTGAATTGTCGCCGAGCTGCATCAGCGGCGTTTCAAGAGAACGTTGGGCGACAAGGCCAGACGAACTTTCCAAATGGCATTGATTTACTCACCAAAGCCGATTATTTCTCAGTGGCGAATTTGCGCCATGCATACTTAGATGTGAGTGTGTTCGTTGCGAAGTATCCAGAATATCGCTACGCGCTATTGGAACATCTCATCGAGTCGAAGATTGTGCACTGGGACGTCCAAATTCGTAGCCTCGCTGCTTCGGCACTTGGAAAGATTGGAGCGTTGGACCCGCCACACGCTATGACACGGCTTTTCCCTCGACTACTGGCTTCTGCTCTATCTGCTGATGCCGAGGTGATAGTTCGACACGGTGCAGTGATCAGTATCGCAGAGCTGCTGACCTGCCTAGCTCAGGTGCCAGTATTTATTGATGGAGAGCTGCAGAAGAAGGTTAAGATGCTGCCGATTGAGGTGGATAAGCGGCGTCTATTCCGTGGGCGCGGTGGTGAGATGATCCGGTCTGGTGTATGCAATGTGATTGAGGTGATATCGAATTCCCGATTGAGCCTGGGGGTTGCTCATGTGAAAAAGTATTTGTCAATGCTTGAAGAGTGCTTTGTTCACCCGACTGAAGGCGTCCGTGACGCAGCTATTGATGCATTCGGTGCTTTTACAGCTCAGTACTGCCCGAGGATATTCGAGAAAGGTAGTCCAGCCCATGTTAAATACATGCAGGAATTGATACCGCGATACATCAGCTCCGGAATCATGGTAGCCTCCAAGGAAAACGGTGCATCGATCGAGGTACCAAACCCGAACGTTGCTGCACGGCGAGGATTTCTACGTGCTGTGGGAGTTGCGGCAAAAGAATTGGTCCAACCTTGCGTAAAGGAGGTATTGGGTGCTGTGATTCGATCTGCATCGCTTCAGGAACCTGCGACAGAAGACGAGGATCCCGGAAGTCGGGTGGCAGCCGTTCAAGCGCTAGTAGATCTGAGTTCTCGACCGCCAGCTGAATTTGATCTCAACGGCATGGAGGACGTGGTAGTCCAGACGCTCGTCCGATGTATCCATCAAGATTATCGGCTAGACGAGCGTGGAGATGTCGGTTCCTGGGTTCGCAAAGAAGCAATGCTGGGCTTGGAGAAGCTGCTTCTTGGTGAGAGCACGCACGCGCAAAACCAGCACTTTCGCCTTGTTGGGGTGGTTGCAAAGACGGAGTACGGCCAAGGCGTGATTGTTGACGGATTATCGGAACGAAAGCGCAAAATTGAAGAAATCAGCGGTATGTCGGACTCGGGCCCGTTATGCTATGTTAGATTTGAGAAGCCGACGTTGGGCTACTATTACTTTGGTCCCAATGGAGTCGGGCTACTTCATGCAAAGAGGTTGTCTGTGGACTCAGGCGATAATCTTCAAGGTGGCGGTGGCAGCACGGGTTTCCAGATCCCGGACATCGCCGACCGCACTCAACTTGCAGCAAAGGACAAGAGGTCGAATTCAGCATCTTCAATGCCATTTGCTCGACGTTTATCTCCGGATCTTGTGGGCATAGTTGTAAGCTACTGTACTACTTGTGAATAGCTCGTTGTTTCAAACTAACCTTTACGTTATTCATGTTTTGTCTACAGTTCGGAGCGTTGGCAAAGCAGTTAGCCGAGAAACTTGACAGCATGAGAACGACGGCAGGAAGTATTTTGTTTCAATTGCTACATTCAACCAATCCTCGTGTTGACGGGATCCCAGACCGTTTCCAACTTGAGAACCAGATATTCCCCTCTAACCTGACAGTGAACTGGTCCATGGCTCACGATACGTTTCCGCTGGTCGTGAAGATGATGGATATCCCAGAATTCATGGAGGAAGTGGCTGCGGGTCTTGTTATCAGCGTGGGTGGTTTGACTGAGAGTGTCGTAAAGGCTTCCAAGGGTTCTCTTTTCGAGTGGGTATGCACACATTTGCAGGCAAAAGATTTTGGATTGCTTAGTCGGTTCAGCTTTTTCTTGGTGACGCTGCTGACACGACACCATCAGGACGACCGCGTTACGGTTCCCCTCATGAAGACAATGGCGCTGCTGCTGGAGTCGAACTTGCTACGCTTTTTGTTTGAAGAACGGAAAACGGACGATGACAGTGCTGCATCTTCGACCGACTTTGGAGAACGGTTGTACACAGCGCTGCGCGACGAAATCCAGAAATGCACGGCAGTTCCGAAGCTTAGTGCTGCGATTAGTGTGCTGATTGGGCTGCTTCCAAGTGACCGCGAGACAGAAACCAAGACTTTGCGAGCTCTCGTGTTGTTCCTCGGCCACAAGTTCCCCAAGGTGCGGAAGCTGACTGCAGAAAAACTCTACACGCGATTGCTCCTTCACGATGAGATCGTGGACGAGGAGAAGGTTGGTGGCGTTGATGCGCGTGCTCAGAAGTTGTCTACATGTGCTGATGTGTGTGACGTGCTGTACCTTCACTTTAGTACGATGCCGTGGTCGAAATCTTGAGTGACACTGCATGGGACGCTTCGGTAAGTTATAACTCCGAAGGTTGAAGACGGCACCGTGTCAACTGACGGCATTCTTTCATACCCACAGATTTCCCAGGTGCGCACTGCGCGAAATGAGCTACTAGAACTCTTAGGCTTGGAGCTGCCCTCGAAGAAGAAGTACGTCAGTTGCTGCAGTTTTCGCGTTGATTCATCGACGAGCTAACACGGACGGTTCTTTGTCGTGTCCAGATCGGTGCCAGCAGTAGAGACGAAGACGACTGCGCACGAAGAAGCGAGCTACAAAACCCTCATCAAGGAAATGGGCTATTAGCCAGTTTATTGGATGCAGTGCAAACACTTCACAGTAAATCGCAGTATCCCCAGCAATATCTTCTAGCACTCTTAGGTCTCGAACTCGTGTCTGTCTTCGCCAATGACCGTGGTCTCGTACGTCACCTTGACTCGGCCGCCTGTGGCGCCTTCACTCAGGTAGATGAAAACGTTCATCATGAACCACGTGAACACAGGACTCCACGTCTTCTTCTCCAACGGCTTTATGACTCCGGTTGGCCTGGCTATCGGTGTGTCCCTGATGCTCTCGAACACTCGCGTCCATGAGTACGACTCGCCTGTCGTACCCAAGTACATGTTGAGAAGGTCTTGCTGCAGCTTGTTCACGCACGGACCCGAAAAGAGGAGACCCAGCTCGGTGTCGTTCGGACGCGCGCTAAGACTGCGGTCGGCCAGATTCGACGACGACCTCAGCGCGTACTTCCCGTCCACAATGAGGATGTTCGAATGCACTTTGATCAGCACGCCGTCGTGCTCGAGGCGGCCGACTTGAAGGTGCTGCCACAGCTCATCCAACGTGAGGCCGTACGCTAGCGCACAGCCCTCTAGCTGCTCGAGCGACCACTGAATTGAAAGCGTGCAGTACGTACGAGCCAGGAACGATGGTTCATCCTTCTGAGCTGCGTTCGTCAGAATGAGCGCGTGGAACGGTTCACCCTTGCGATGTGCTTCGGCAATACGCGCCACGATAGCAGGACATATGCGGTTGTGTTGCAGCGAGCCGCCAGAGATCATGATTTGGCTTTCCAGTTGCACGGAGTGCTTGGCATTCATGATCATGTTCACCATGCAGTTTTCCTCTCTCCAGCCACCAGAGACCAGTGGGAACGGGGGCGACTCCATGAATTGATCGTAGTAGCGCTTCTTCTCCGCTGGCTCGTGGTTAGCGTGGATCCACCTGACCATATCCGCCGTACAGCGGCAGACAACACTGAGTTCGTGCCAATAGTACCCGAGATGGTTCTTACGCAGCCATCCCTCACGCTCCGTGTTCACGTCGCAGCCCGTGACCATGATGGTCTCCTCGTCGATGCACAAGTACTTCTGGTGGTGGAACGCGTACCTTGAGTTGTTGGACAGGTAGCGCGTAAACCAGCTCGGACCAAGGTCGCTGACCGAGCAGGCGAAGTGCACTTCTGGCGGCAAGATGAGGCGGAGGTCGGCAATCGAGTTGGTCCCGTAGTCGCGCACGGGGTTGTACAAAATGTGCACGTCGACGCCTCGACTCACAGCGTCACGCAGCAGTGACACGAACGTGTTGTCCTTGAGCTCCTCGTTTGTGGTGTGGAGGACCTGGGTGAAGTCACACAAGAAGGTCGAGTAGTAAATCGACTTGCGCGCGGACACCAACAGCTCGACAATCGCCTCCTGGCACTCCCTGAAGTCGCGGAATGCGCGCAGCTCGTGCTTCTTGGGGTCACCCCCTTCCGTCGCCCACTGCATCTGCTGGAAGGTGAAGTCCGTCTCGAACCTTTCCTTGTCCTTGCTCTTCTGGTCCAGCAGCTCATCCATCGGTCGGTCGACTGCCTTCACTGCAGTTGAGCGTCGGCCGTCTCCACTGCCGGCGGAATCAACCTTGACGAGCAGGACGCAGACGCCACAGATCGTGATCATGATGCCGCCCAGGAAGTACACGAGCGCGTTCGAGCTGTAGCTCGCCATCTCGTTGTAGAAGATCATCCCGCAGCCCATGTTGCCGATGATAATGAACGCCTGGTACAGCGGGATGAACTTGAGCGTGCCGAAGAACTCGAGTCCCTTGTTGAGGAAGAAGAGCTGCGGCACCAGCGCGCAGGGGATGGCGAGCACGAGCAGCAGGAAGAACGGGTGCAGGAACACGAGCCAGTCCTGTTGCCTCAGCGCCGTCTTGGTCACTTCCACAACGGACTTGGTCGCGAGCGACGTGAAGCCCGCCATGACGCCCGCGCAGGAGCTGAAGGCGAGCAGACCCACCGGGTGGCGCTGCAGCTTGTCCGTGTGCACGCGCCTCAGCAGCAGCGTGGCGTACGTGAGCGCCAGCAGCGTGTAGGCCAGCGGGAAGACCGAGTCTCTGGCCAGCAGCCGCCCGAGCGACTGCAGCGTGTACGACGCCCGCGGCACGTCGGCGAGCTGCGCCGCGTACACGTCGACGCCCACGCCCAGCACGATGAGCGCGCTGGAGAGCAGGTCGTAGACGCCGAAGCTCTCGCGCAGCACGAAGCGGCCCAGCAGCGCGCTGTAGATGAGCGTGAGCGCCGCGAAGGGCGCCTGCACGGCCTGGCCGAGGATGCCCAGGTTGATGACGGCGGACACGGTGCCCACCGCCAGCAGCAGCAGCCCCGCCAGGAACGAGCTCTGCATCGTGGCCGTGCCCAGCGCCGAGTTGCGCGCCACGCGCAGGTGCGCGTACTTCTGGCAGCAGTAGCCGCTGGCCGACAGGAAGCTGCCGAGCAGCGAGTTGAGCACGCCCGCGTACAGACTCGAGGCGCCGTCCAGACGCAGCGCCCCGAGCGCCAGCAGCAACAGCCACGACAAGGTGCAGCACACGCTCAGCAGCATCGCGAGCACGAACCAGCGCGGCAGGCGGAAGGGCGGAGAGTGTGGAGGAGGAGTAGGAGACGCAGTAGCAGAGACGGTCAGGCGCACGTCAGACAGCAGCGGCGTGAGCTCAGAGGACGGAGAGGCGCGGGGCATTGCGCTGCTTGGCTTTGCGTCGCGTCACACGCGCAGGAAGGAGTCGGAGTGGGCGGCGGAGACAAGCGCGATCTTGGCTGGTGCTGGGACCTTGGGGCTTGGATTGGACGTGCGTGGTCTCTTGACGTCGAGCTGATCTTCTCGTCAAGTGTAATCAGACGATGTGACAGGCGACCAATGGGAGTGCGCACATTGGGAGGAGAGGGATGTCATGACGGGAGGAAGAAGGGGGTGGCTTGGTCACCCCGTCTTGTCAGAAGCTGGGTGAGACCCGAGAAATTGGTTGGGACACTGCTCCAGTCATTTGACCTTCAGCGTCACGACAGTCAAATTACCCACGCAAAGCTACTGCAGTAGTGTTGTGTGGATGGCATCTTCACGGTGTTGTTTGCTGGCGATGATTCCGACTGCGCCGACCAGGATACATCGACCCCTTTTTTCTGGGCCTGCTGGCTGCGTCCCTGGGCTCGCAATTTCATTGCTATGCTGCTTGGCGACTATGCAGCAGGATCAAAGCGGAGGGGAGCGAATGCTGTTTTACCTCTGGTACTGGTCGGCATGTCTTCGATGCGCTGGCATGACTGACTTGACATACACACCTTGTCATTTTAGTCAAAGTTGAAGTTACGACATATGGCTCAAAGATCTGCTAAGTACATGTTTTGTATCGCAGTTTTGTGGTTGTCCAAGCTAATCTGCCTTTTCACAGCAGGAGGCAGTGGCCCTTGCAGCAGTCTATAACAGAACCGCAGCAGCTTCCCGACCCGCAAGTGAAGCTTCCCTAAAAAAACGACTGCGTATGATTCACTCAACGGCACTGCACGATAGTTAAAAGCCGAAACGTGAAGAATGTATAAAGTCTGTTGGTGCTGTGCTAGATACATGGCACCCCAACTTGGGGTCCCCAAGAGCATGACATCCACGAATCTTGAAACGACGCGATACCTCATCGAGCTTTCCCGACGATGCCGACCGATCTCGAGGAAGCCCGCGCGCTGCTGGCGCTGGCGCTGCCCAGCGCGCTGTCGACGTACTGCTACTTCGCCGTCTCCATCACGGAGCTCAGTGTCATGGGCCACCTGGGGGTGGACGAACTCGCGGCCGTCGCGTACGCGCAGCTGTGTCTGGACCTGTCGACTCTCGTCTTCATGCAGGGCTTCAACGGCGACATGAACTCGCTCTGCTCGCAGGCCTTCGGCGCCAAGAACTTCCACTTGGTGGGCGAGTAAACGCTGCTCACGGGTCTGCTGGTCACTGGGGCCTGCGTGCCGATGGCGCTGCTCTGGTGGAATATCGACACTTTGCTGCTGACCGCGGGGGTCGCAGACCGCGTGGCGTCTCTCGCGGGCCAATACGGTCGGCTCTCTCTGCTGTGGCTGTGGCCTCGCAGCATGTTCCAGGTGCTCGCGAGCTTCTACCTGGCGCAGAACATCGTCCTCCCGACCGCCGTGTTCGACGTGCTCATGGTCCTATTCAACGGCTTCTTCGCGGTCGGGTTCACCTACGGCCGGTTCGGCCTGCCCGAGCTTGGGTTCGTGGGTTGTCCGCTGGGCACGGCGGTGGCGGTGGCTTTGAGACTGGTGAGCTACGTCACGTACATGAACTTGTACCGCAAGCACCACCGGCGATGCGCCTGGCGCTGGAGCAGCAGCTTCCTCGACAAGGAAATCGTGCGGAACCTGCTGTCCGTGGGGATGCCGCTCGCAGCCGGCGAGTTGCTTGAGAACGCTCAATTGACAGTGCTGACGCTCTTCGCTGCGAGGATCGGTGAGCTTCAACTGGGAACTCATAACGCTATGATGGAGCTGTTCTACTTCGCCACGAGTCCGCTTTATGCTGTCATCAACGCCTCTGTCACACGCATAGGGAACCATCTCGGAGCTGGCGAGCCGTCGCAGGCGATTCTCGCCGCCCAAATATGCGGAATCTGCATCGCCGCACTCACCGCAGTGAACGGCGTGGTTATCGTCAGCTCCCGCGAGCACCTTGGTCGGATATTCTCCGACAGTCCTGAGGTCATTGCGACTTTCAGCCAAGTCTGCGCCCTTGCAGCGCTGGCGTATTTCATTCTGGCGTTCTTCTGCTACGCTCTGGTAAGTTGTTGTCTTGTTCAGGTTCGACGATTGATCATTAAAGCCTCGTTTGTCTGCTTTGCATGTACAGGCGGTACTGCAAGCTCAGGCGAGACCGATGCCGCTGGCAGTTGGGATGGTTGCGGGTGCTTGGCTGGTTGGGATTCCCTCGGCCTACTTCATGGGCGTCCATACATCTCATCCTAGTCTTCTGGGGCTTTGGGAGGGTATGATATGCGGATACACGGTCACGTCGATCGCTAGCTTCATCCCGGCTTTTGGTCGGCCAAATTGGCAACAAGAAGCTGCCAAAGCTGTCGAACGCTCACATTTGAAGGAGAAGGAGCTCACTTCTCCTCAAGAATCGGACCGCCTGCTAGCATAGACGTGATGTGGATTGATCGGTAGTTTGTGTGAATGCATTTTGTTTCATCTGTCGATGTGCATTCTACGCATCTGGACTCGTGATGACCTTGAGGCTATCTTGCAGTTTGGCGGTGTAGCGGTTGAGAGCCTCCACGATTTCGTCGTCCTCGCGTTCACGAGCCTGAAGTGAAATGAAAAGCGTTGGTTCAGCTGATGCAAAATAGGCAAAACGTACACTTGAAGTCGTACCTGCGCTTCGGCCACCAAGGCATTCTGTATTTTGCCGATCTCCTCTTGTGCAAACGCGTGAAACCTTTCATCCCCACGTATCCGGGTAGAGCTGTACGTATCCAGCGCGTTCTTCAGGGTTGAGTACTTCAGCTCGCGGTCGTGCTGCAACACAAACACACAACCCAACAAAGGCAATGTTGAGCAATGTAGACCACAAACGTCTCTCTCTCCTCTCGTACCCGTTCCCGCTCGAAGGTTTCCGCCGTGTGGTGCTCGTGGTCACTCAAACGTTTCAAAATCATGGCTTCCTGGTTCGAACGTCTCTGACGTTCCTCCTCGAACGCATCCATGAACGCTACGAGCTTCTGCGTCAGTTCGTTCGTCTTGTTCTCGATCATGAGCGGGATGTCGTGCTGTTCCTTCGCCACAAGCGCTTGGAGGTCGTTGACTTCCTGCGTCAGGCGGTCGAGTCGGTCGTCCACCTGTTTGGCGCGATCACCCAGCAGAGTCTCGAAGGCTTCTGTCATGTGCGCCACCTGCTCGTCGCAGTAGTTCTGCAGCGACTTGTTCATCTCGATGCGCTTCTTGATCTCCGCCTCCAGTTTGTGCTCCAGACGACTCATCTCCTGCCGCATCTCGGCTAATCGATACTCGTCCTTTTCGCGACGTTGCTGCGTATGAACCCGACGTCAATACACAGCAGATATCCACATATCCACATGCCCACCTATTTGATCGCAGAAGGTCTCAACGTACCCGCGTTCC
The DNA here is from genome assembly GCA_009729435.1 of Phytophthora fragariae. Lineage (NCBI taxonomy): Eukaryota > Oomycota > Peronosporomycetes > Peronosporales > Peronosporaceae > Phytophthora > Phytophthora fragariae. Next base: position 163,490 of record QQOI01000078.1, on the reverse strand, counting down.
AATGCGCATGACGTCGTCGAAGGTCGTGAAGCCGCTCATGAGCTTTTCCAACTTGCTGCGCGTCGCCGTCATCCCGATTTGCGTCGCTGCGAGCGCATCTTCTTCGCGTAGCTCGTTGCCATCGCTCGCGGACTGGGCGCCGTCCTCCGATGCCTCGCGTTGGTTCATAGTTTACCTGCTTGCGACGAATAGCAACTGATAGCGACGCTTCATGATACGATACGAGCACGAATGGTCAGATTAGAGTGGGTAGTATTCCTGAAAACCTAGTTTGTAGCTTTCAGGAATTGTATCGGTGGCGGAGTAGTGCACGTCATCTCGGAAGCAACAAGGGCGGATGAAGCGTCCGCAAGACGTTAGACGAGGTGCAATATGCAAAAGGGAGGAGGCATTTTCGAGGAACTGCGCGGTTGGTGACGATGGCAAGAATCGGTGGATTAACACATTCGGTACGATCGCACTGCTGTGCTTCCTGGCCATCGGCTTCACTCGGCCCACCACCTTTTCATCCTCACACGTTTTGCCTCGTGCTCTCGAGCTCCAAAGGTTTCATACCCCTTGGCCTTGCGTGAATTTACTACATTCTGTCATGATGTCATTAAGGTTGTGGTTGAAATTGCGAAAAAGAGCGATTTTCGGCGTTCAAGTCGATCTAGCACTCTGGGGGAGACAACTACAATATAATAATTTCATGTTTCAGTCAGCAAAGTTCTCTCCTCCGTCGAGCAGCTTACAATCGAGCTATATCAGCGTCCAACTTCAGCCGCTGTAAAAATGACGATGCTCGAATTCGTTAACACGACTCTTCACAAAGCCAACAGCGCACAAGACGCCATTGGCAGCCGCCGGTCATGGCACACTCGCACTCGCGCTCTTCATCGTTCAGTGGTAGCAATGGATCTAGCGACCGCCTTGTCGTAAGTCTCTGTCAGCGCCCACATCCTAGTTAGCAACTTTCACACTTTTAAGCTTTGCGTGGCTCATCACCAGGTGCCGGCTGCGATTCGCCTGCAACGAGCCATGGAAGCTCACGCCGCACTTCAGCCCAGAGCAATTCAACGTCCGCCGGGCGACTCGCACGGTCCAAATCTTCATGGGACGAAACCAACAGTCGATGAAGCTCAAGCAGCTCCAGAATTCGCGACTACGCCGTCAGCATCCGTCGAGGATCTCGCTGTGCAGCTGAAAAACTTGTGGCAGCGTGAGAAGGATCAGCAGCAAACCGGTAGTGTGGATGGCTCCTTGCCTACCATACGAGCAGCACTGGCAAAAATCGGGTCGCGCGAAAAAGACGAACTGCTACTCCATCTGCTGGAGCAGCAAGACGCTCTGCGCACCCAGCGCACTGAGGTGGCAGCACTCGGAGAAAAAATCGCCGCGCAGCTTCTTCATCAGCAGGTAAGCAAGCTCCGTTTGTGTTGCTTGTAGTGGATGCATCGACTCACACGCAGACCCCCCCATTGCCAGCATGAACTTCGTCAAAAGTATCGCGAGCAGATAATCACGCTGGAGGAACAGCTCCACGAGGCCACGCACTTCAATCCGAAAGTGGCCGCTCTCCAGGCGAAGGTCGACGAGCTGGAGGAGAGCAATCGCGACCATGAGCAGAAGCTTCGCTTTGTGGTGCGTATCAAACCTTCGAAGTCCTGTCGTGGGAGACAGAGCCACTCATCGGATATGACGCAGGTCCAGAAGTTGCAGCGCAGCCGGAAACGAGAGAAGGAGCTCAAAATGATGAACGATCCATTGTGGGATTGATACCTCGACCCTACAGAGTACAACGAACTCAATTCACAGACGGCTAAGAGCACGGCAAGCTTACCTAGATTTTTCAGTTCACACCGCCGAGCATCACGGCTTGGTTAAGAGGACACATGGGAGTCCGCGCAGGCGAGAGGCGGCTTGTAGCAGTCAGGGATGTACTTGAGCTGGAACGAGTTGAATGCAAACTTCGTTTTGCCGGTATTTGCCAATACGTTGACCCGCCGAACGCCGCGTTCCCTCATGGCGTTGCAAAGATGCACACCCTGCTTCACGTGGAAGTGGTCCACCAGCAACCGTGAAGTCTCCAGCGTCACTGACATTGCTGTGCGATCCTTGCCGCTCTTGCAGCATGTCGTGCGTCCGGCCCCTAGACGCCGACAGATATCGCTGGATGTAATCAAGATGTTCACAAACTTTTTCTGCACATTCTCCGTGCGAATGTTGAGTCGGCCCGTCAGAGCTTCGATTTCTGATTGTAGCTCAGCAAGCTCAGCTAGATCAGCTCCCCGCTTCTTGTCATCGAGCGCTCCAGCCATCACTTGGGTCTGGTACACTCGGAAATATCGCTGCAGCATTTGCACACTCTCAAAATTGAGTTCGTCCTGCAGACTGGAGTTCAGGTAGTGATTAGCCACTGACTGCATTTCATTGATGCCCTGGGTAAACAGAACTCCGTGCAGTTTAATCGCGTGGCCTTGCTGCAGCACTTCCGGTAGTTTCGCGAACACATCAGGGGGCACAGCGAACGCAACCACGACGTGATCGCCGGTTGGTGTGCTCGTCACGCTGACGCACTTCGACATTTCCATGCGCGGGTTCGCTTCTCCAGATTGGACAAGCTGGAAGCTGACAACACTGTTAAGCCACCGCACACCCTCGGACATATCCTCCAGCATTCCCTTCTCAGCACCAACAGTACTCAGCAACGACTCGATACTCAGCAAAAAGCCCGTCGAGCAGGACAACTGCAGGCGCTGACGGTGCAGGCCGCCGCGAGTTGCAGCCAGACCAACAGCATTGAGGAATGAGGCACCAGCAATGGCCAGCACCTGCGAGCGCACAACGTCTTCTCTCATTTCAATTCGTTCGCGCAGACGAGGATCAGGTGGGCTTTGTGCCACTAACTGCTGCTGAAGGCGGCGCAGTCCGCCGTCTTTAAAGCCCATAATGTGAGCAGCGGCACAGCCATGAGTAACCACTGAGTACACGAACTCAGTTGTGGCGGACGTCTCGCTATCGCTATCATCAGATGGAGAGTCATCATCCAACGACGTGGAGGTTAAACTGCCTCGTCGTGCCTGCTCGCTTCTATCGACATTGTCTGTCAAATGCACCCGCCTCCCACGAACAAGGTGACAGTTAAGATTGGTTGCCATGAAAGCTGTGGCCTTGTCCTTCTTCATATTGCTCCGTTTTAGGCATCCAGTGATGCCTTGTTCCCGACCGTCTTCAAGCGACGCCAGCATAGTTTGATATCGTTTGAGGTTCTCTTGGTACGACGCATGAAGCCGCATGTAGTGAGCCATCTCAAGTTCCACGTCCCTCATTCGATCCTCCACATCTTGCACGCGAGCGCTGGAACCTGCGTTGGCCTGAATATGATTCTTCATGTCATGGATCACCTGCTTCGCTTCGTCGATGCGGGTGACATTGCGACGCTGGAGATACTTGATAAAGGCGACAGTCATCGAGACAGACACGTAAGAAGCCGACAGCTCCTCCGAAACCAGAATGTGGTTGGGTGTCGATGAGTCCAACTGACCGCGAAGCATCTCACTGTAACTTAAACCGCCCCTCAAGCTGATAGCAGAGCTAGCGAGGTCGGCTGACTTGCGCTTCTCCATCTGCTGCGTGTCCACCAGAAAGTGGTGCTTCGCGTACGTGTATGCATGGCTCACGTTAATGCTGTGGTTGGGCGGGACAAATCGGTCCAGGATGAGATAGTAAAGCTGCTGTTTGGCTGAATCCTTTTGGTGACACTCCAGTAGCATTGAGGATTCACGCGAAAACAATACATCCAACGCTGAAACCCGCACGAACCCAAGCGATTTCTGGTGCTCAAGAGACTCGGAGGAAGGGTTTACGACAGAAAACACCTCGAACTGCAGCATTGAGCGCGCTGCGCGTGGAACGGATAGCAAGGCATTGAAATCTCGAGCGTAGTAATCACCGCCGCAGGATCGGAGCGAAAGCGAGCTCCTCATTTCCGTTCGTGATATTTCCTCCGGCTGCTGACCTTGACGGATATTGAACAGAACCACCAGCATCTGCGGCACATCTTGCACCGCCTTGCAGCCCACAGACACTGCTAGCTCCACGCTCGGACGGGGTTTGAATCCAGGCAAACTTAAGCTTGGTGCGCGTGCGGAATTCGACTTACCTTGGGCTGCATGCAGGTTGCTTGCTGAGTGCGACGGAGAGTGCATCCTCATTGCAATTCCATTGTCGTCATACGCACGCACAGCGCCAGAAATCGACGACGTCTGCGTGAGAATGGACCCGGCACTAAGTGAGCGAACGAGACGCGGCTTCGCCTTGGCCCCGTCCAAGGGCGCAGACACGACGCTGGTGAGCCGCGAATTCCGGAGCAGCCTGTACTGCTGCTCCTGCTGCTTCTGCTTCTCCTCGTTCTCTCGAATGGATCTGGAGTCATTGGCCGCTTGCTGGATCACCGTCGTGTCTGTCGAGAAGCGCTTCATGGTGTTCATGCCGCTCGCAATGTGCGGACTCTCCATGCGCGAGAAGCTGGCGCGGTCCATGTTGACATCGTCCAGCATGGGCGAGCTCTCCGACGTCCGCGCCTGCAGCTGCGTGCGGAAGGAGCCGCCTTCCGATCGGCGATCGAACGACCCGTTCATCGTGGCGCGAGTTGACGACCTCGCGCGCTGCGAGATGCACCCATTGATGCACGAGATCCAGGCGTCCATGCTGTCCTTGCCCTGCTCGGCCACCAGCGCGAGCTTGCGGCCCTCGGTCTCGACGGTGAACCTGTGCGGGAAGTCGTCCTTGGGCGCGGGCTGCACGCGCGTGTTCTCGTCGATGGCGACCTCTCCGAGCTTGGCGAGCTCCTCGGCCGACGTGTAGTAGCAGAGCACGGGGCGGTCTCGGCGCAGGATGAAGAAGCGGCGGCGCCACGACTTCCAGAAGGAGCCCTGCTTGACCAGGTAGCCGCTCGTGATGATGTCGGCGTCCGAGAACTGCTCCACGTCGTTGCCGCTCATGTGCACCGTCTTCTTCTGGTACACGCGCTTGCGCAGCCTGGCCATGGCCTTGCTGCCGTCGCGCGCGTGGTAAAACTGGTCCTCGAAGCGGCCGCTCTCCGACACCTTCAGCTTGGGCATCACGCGCTGCGCCGCGCCCGTCAGGCGCGACAAGTCCGTCAGGTGCAGCTTGGCCATGGCGTCGTCCTCGGCCACGGCCGCGATCGTGGGCGCCGCGTCCTTAACAGTCTCGCGCCGCTTCTTGGCGCCGGTGCCGGTCGCAGGCGGCTCAGCCACGGGCTGCGCGGGCGAGCGCGCGGTCGGCGCCGTGTGCGGCGGCTCCGGGACGTCGGAAGTGGAGACGTGAATCGGCGGCGGCTCGACGCTCTTGCTCTTGTTCTTGCTTTTCTGCTGCGCGATGGCCTCCGCCAGCGTCAGCGTCTTGGCGGCTCGAACTGGAGACGACGCGCTCCTCGCGCGGGGCGGTGGAGACGGCGGCTTGGACGCAGGCTGCATCTCTCTCGACTGCTGGGATAGTGTTCTGACACCGGCGAAGAGATCAGAGATCGCGGTATAGTGAGACCAAGTGACCGACGACGTCGTCTGGATTTTGATGTACCCAAACACGATTCACAAACACCTGGACACAGCGAAATTGTCGTCTCGCTCGCATAACGTTATCGGTATTATATACCATAATATCATTGGCGGAACGAAGGATACTGTACCGGAATGGCCGCGCACGTCAAGGTGGTGGCGGGGGACGCCGCGGCGTACATGGAGCTGGTGGACCGCAGCAACGAGGCCACGCGGCTGGTGAAGGCCAACAAGCTGAGCGAGGCCGAGACGCTGCTGCGCGACGTGCTGCGCCGCAAGCCCGCGGCGGGATTCGACGCCGTGTCGGTGGCGCTCACGCAGCACGAGCTGGGCAGCGTATTGCGGCAGCGGGGGCGGCTGGACGAGGCGCTGGAGCTGCTCGCGGCGGCGCTGGAGGTGCGCGACCGCGCGGACGAGGCGGCGGGCATCGGCATCGCGCTGCGGGACGGGATGTTCGAGGCCATGGGCGACTGCGAGCGCGCGCTGCAGGTGCGCGACCCGAGCAGACGCATCTGCGCCAACGACGCGTGCGAGGCGCTCGACTATGAGAAGGTGCAGGCCTGCGGGCGCTGCAAGTGCGTCTTCTACTGCTGCAAGACGTGCCAGAAGCAGGACTGGAAGAGCCGCCACCACGCGCTGTGTCGCCCGCCTAAGAAGGCGCCGTGAGGAGAGAACAAGCTGCACAAGCTGCACGAACGACGTCATGATATCTATAACCAATTCTTGTTTAGCAAAAAAAAATAAACAGCAAAAGGAGGCAGCCGCACATCGTGATCTGATCACTTGGTGTCCTTGGCCTCCTCCTCCTGGTTGTCGCTGTCTTTGGGGGACTTGTCCTCGTCTTCGTCGTCGACCTCTTCGCCCTCGTCCACCTCCTCCTGCACGTCGTCGGCGGCCTCCGCCTCGTTGAGCGGGGCGTCGTCACCCTTCTGCTCCAGAGCGGCGAGCTCCTCCGCGCGCATGGGCGGCGCGATGAACCACGGCAGCTTGCCGCGCTGGTAGTCGTTGATCATGTGCACGGCCACGTTGTTGTAGTCGGGCTCGCCCTTCTGCAGCAGCTTGCCGCACTTGTTGGCGAGCTTCTCGAGGAAGTCCCACTCGTCCTTCCACTCGTCGATGCCGTACACCTTGACGATGAACTCCTTCTTGACTCGCTGCAGGATGGTCAGGATGAAGTCCGTCGGCTGCGGCAGACGCTCGGCACGGACGACGCCCTTGAGCACCGTCTCGATCTCGTCGTCGCCCGTGTCGTACACGATACCGGGGCAGTCGATGAGGAAGATGCGGCGCATGAGCGTGATGTACTGCCACACCTTGGTCTCACCCGGGATGGGGGCCACCTTGCACACCTTCTTCTTGCGCAGCGCGTTGATGACCGAGCTCTTGCCCACGTTCGGGTAGCCGATGAGTCCCACCGAGATCTGCTTCTTCTCCTGGTGCAGCTTGGCGAACTGGCGCAGCAGGTTGATGAGCGCGCCCTTGCCGAACGGGTTGCTCATGGAGGCGTGAAAGGCCAGCGTGGGGGTCGTCTCGCTGAGCTTCTGCACCCAGCGCTTGGTGACCCAGTTGGGCACCAGGTCGCACTTGTTGATGACGAAGATCAGGTGCTTGTGCGCCGCGTTCTTGCGGATGTGCTTCTCCACGTGCTCGCAGCGCGTGCCAGGCACGTTGCGCGCGTCCAGCACCTGGATGACGACGTCCGAGCAGTCGAGCACCTTGTAGAGCTCGCCCCAGATGCGCTTGGACTGGCCCTTGTTGAACACGTCGTGGGACACCTCCTCCTTGAACTCCGTCTCCACGGCGATGTTGCGGTCCGGGCCCTTGGCGTCGTACTTCTCGGCGTTCTCCTGCGCCCTGTTGAGCAGCGCCGCGTAGTCCGTGGCCGCGATCTTGGCGCGCTTGCGGCTGCGCTTGCCGTTGAAGACCTCGTCGTAGCTCTCGGTCTCCAGCAGCTTCATGCGTGACGTCTTGTCCGACTCCTGCAGCAGACCCATGGGCAGCTTACGCGTGCGCAGCACCACCGAGTACGGGTCGGCGGCCTTGAGCGACATCTCGTTGCGGAACTTGTCCAGCTCCTTCTGGCCCACCACGCGCGTGTTGCCGAACCAGCGGCGGTCCGGCTGCACACGGCCGCTGGCGCTCGTGATCTCCTGGCCGCCCACCTTGTTCTTCATCATGAGGCTGCCGCCCACGACCTTGCCGGCCTTGTTGCGGATCGCGCCGCTGTTGCGGTACATGTTGAGGCGCTTGATCGTGCTCTTGTCGCGCATGTTGGCGGCCTTCTGCCGCTTGGGCATTTTGCGGTTCGGGTTGTCGGCCGACGCCTTCGACGTGTTGATTCCCTTCGCCATGGTGTCCTGTGGGCTGGCTGCGCTACGTCAGAGAGCTACGAGGGTCTGGCGGCGACGGTGACGGCGATGACCTCCCGGGGCAAAATGACACGGCACAGTGCGCTCTTCGCGAACGGGCCGAACGGTTGGCTGGACGAAGTGGTACCATATTAATGGTTCCATGTACCATTCGTGACACGGCCGCGTCATGTGACGTTTCGTAGTTCTTACTATAACACCATACCCCTGGTAGTAAATACATTTTATATCATAACCATTCTTCCCATTATTACATATATAGCCAGTGATTTGCAACCATAGCCTTGTACGACCAGACTGAGACGGACGCATCTCATTCTTCAGACGGCGAGCATGGCGACGATGGCGTTGGCGGCGCAGCAGCAGCAGGAGCGCGCGGAGATGGCGTCGTACCTTTTCGAGAAGCACCTGACGCACCAGGACGGCGTGGCCGGCACGCTGAGCATCCGCCTGGTGGCCGCGCGCAACCTGCGGGCCGCCGCCTCCATGTTCTGGGTGCGCACGTGCAACCCGTACGTGATCTTCCGCGTGGGCAAGCAGAGCGTGCGCAGCTCCACGATCCCCAGCAACGACAACCCCACGTGGCGCCGCGAGCTGCTGGAGGTGAAGCTGCCCAAGCTGGACCTCAAGCGGCAGCCCCTGGCCGAGCACTCGGACGTGCGGCTGGAGCTCATCGTGGACGCCATGAACGAGGACTCGCTCGCGGGCAAGGCCACGGAGGCCGTGGGGATGGCCAACGGCTCGGTCATCGGCACGGCCGCAGTGGACTGTACGCCGCTGATCGAGGGCAAGGAGGACGTCATGGACCAGTGGATCCCGCTCAGCGGCGCGCTGCCCATGGCCGGCGCCCCCGCGGGCAAGAAGCCGCAGCCGGAAGTGGACATGAGCTTGGGCGAAGTGCGTGTCGTGCTGCAGTACGAGCCGCACGGCATGGAGCCGCGCGTGGGCGACATGGTCAAGTTCGAGGGCTTCGGCTCGTACCCGTCGGCGCTGCTGGGACCCATCGAGGACCTGGAGCTGCACGTGAAGAAGACGAGCGGGAGCTATCTGCTCTGCAGCTACACGACCCAGTCGGGCTACGAGGCGGCGCTGCGCGTGCACCGCAACAACGTGTTTGTGGCGCACCGCGGCAGCTTCTTCGACCGGTTCTACGAGTCGTGCGTTGTCGAGCCGCTGGAGTTCGTGGGCAGCACGCCCATCGGCCAGTCGGCCAAGGAAATGCTGCGGCCGTACATGAACGTGGCCCGCGCGTTCAGTGGCCCGGCGCTCGTGGCGACGAAAGCCACTCTCATGACGACGTACCGCGCGTCCACAGCTGCGATCAGTGCAGTGGTGGAGTCTCTGGACGAGTAGGAAGCGGTGATGCGAGTTGGAAAGAGGGAATGAGTGAGTATTATGAAGATAGGGGGCGGATCTATGCAGGCATAGCGCGCAGTTTAAATGGAGTCAACGATAAGTATGAGCCTGCAGTCATGATTCATGATGACTCATGAAGGACCTACCAGATGCACGCACTTCAACTTGAAGGGGCGCGTCTGATTGGTGGAGGGTGTAGCCATCTTCGACTCGGAGGACATTGTGAGGACGATGAGGTGCAGGGCTGTGACAATGCGCCAGTTGATAGGCGTCTCACATCGGAATCGGGTCGGAGATGGCGTCGCCTTCGCCCTCCCGTGTGAGTTTGGACGGGTTCCGGTCGCCTGCAGACAAGAAGCGCTACCGACTCGTGACTCTGCCCAATGGACTGGAAGTTCTGCTCGTGCAAAGCGACGCGGGACCAACAACCAGCAGCAGCCACGACGATGTCAACGCGCGTGACAGTCTCAGCTCGACGGACGACACGGACTTTGACAGCGCAGAAGAAGAAGAAGAAGACGCGGACAAGACCAAGGACCACGCCCCACCCTTGGCGGCAGCGTGTCTGGCTGTGAACGTCGGCAGTCTGGCCGACCCTCAGGGGCTGCCGGGTCTCGCGCACTACCTGGAGCACATGGTCTTCATGGGTAGTGCAAAGCACCCGGCTGAAGACGCGTTCGAGGTTTTCCTCAGTGCCCACGGAGGCTCCAGCAACGGAGCGACGGAGTGTGAGAGCACTCGGTTCGTCTTTGACGTGGACGCCGCCCACCTTGAACCGGCCCTCGACATGTTTGCGAGTCTTTTTGTGGCTCCGTTGCTGCGACGGGAAGCGATGGAGCGCGAGCTCAAGGCGGTGGAGTCGGAGTTCCAGCGTGTGCGCCACAACAACCCCGTGCGTCTGCAGCAAGTGATGTGTGAGACGAGCGTGCACGGACATCCGTACGCGAGGTGCTTCACGTGGGGCAACGCTGCGAGTCTGAAGCACATCCCTGAGCGCGATGGAGTGGACGTGCGGGAACAAATGGTGGAGTTTTTCAATCGACACTACGTGGCGCCGGCTATGAAGCTCTGTGTCTACGGATGCGAGTCTCTCGATGTCCTCGAGCAGTACGTGACCCAGAGTTTCCGTGATATTCCGCGGTCCCGCGTAGACTACGAAGCCCCAGCGATTGAGAAGCTTGGTGTGCCGTATGGAGATGGAGCAGGGCAGCGGCCATCGATTGTACGCGTAGTTCCGGTGGGTGAAAAGCGTTCTTTGCGCTTGTACTGGATGCTCCCAGCAATGTTGGACAAGTACCGACAAAAACCCTGGTGCTATGTTGGTCATTTGTTGGGACACGAAGGTCCAGACTCAATAGCATCGATCCTCAAGCGGCGGAATTGGGCCACCGATGTGATCGCTGGGACCTCGGATCGAGACGCTTACGAATTTGGGTCCTTTGGTACCGTGTTTGAAGTTCGCGTATCTCTAACCGAGGATGGTCTAACTTGCTGGGAACAAGTTGCGCAAGTCGTGTTTGATGTCTTACACATCTTCTCAGCAAACCCGAAACGCGGTGACTTACCCGCTTGGGTTTTTGACGAGCTTCACTCGTCCAGCGAGATGGAATTTCGCTTCCAAGAAGATACGAAAGCACCCGTGTCACTCTGCCGGCAACTCAGTGAGCTCATGCTGCCACGTCACAATGTTCAACGAACGTGTGAAGGAGATTTGTTACGGTACGACCTGATCCAGGGAGAGTTTGATTCTTCTTCAGTGCGCGCTTTGCTGGCTGGTCTCACCGTTGATAACGTCCGTGTTGTATTGCTCGCGTCTTCGTTGAGGGACTCCCTGAAACCCGAAGAACTTCAGACTGAGCGGTGGCTCGGCGCCAAGTACACTGTGAATCCTATTCCAGATGATGTACTTGATGCATGGTCAAAGATTTCTGTTGGATCGGCTGAATTGTCGCCGCTACCAACGCCCAATCCATTCATGCCTCGAGACTTTTCGGTATTGCTCTGTGAGCCAGCCAGCAAGAATGACGCCGATACTCCGCCCGACCTCATTCTCTCAACATCACAAACGCAGCTCTGGTACAAGCGTGACCGCACCTTTTTAGTGCCCAAGACCAGCGTCAGCTTTCTCGTTATGCTGCCAGCGTCCACTGCAGCAACTCATATGCTGGCTGAATTGCACGTGGAGTTGGTGCGACATCGATTGCAGCACACGCTGGAACAAGCAATGGCAGCAAATTTTGACGTCGAGCTGGACGTGCGAGATGAAGCTGTCGAGGTTGTCGTTACGGGGTTCAGCGAGACTTTACCAGCTCTCGTTCGTGTTGTGATGCAAGAAATTCTGCGACCGTCGAAAGCGTCTGAGGTTGCAACTGAGCTGACTCTCGCGAAGGAAGAGCTCGAGCGCGAGTACCTCAACGCAACGCTATCTCCTCGAGCGAAGGCGTACGAACTGCGGCTGCAAATGCTCGAGAGTAGGGCCGTGACCACAGATGACAAGCTGGAGCAGCTTCAAAGCAAAGAAGGCCGTGAAAAGGAGCTGGCAGCGGACCTATCACGCTTCGCGGCGACAGTGCTCGGTCGTAGTGAAGGTGTGCCGGCGATACGATGCCTGGCTATTGGCAACATAAGTCGTGAAGCTGCCGTCAAACTTGTGCTTGAAGTCGAGGGTGCCACGACAGGAGATTCAACGTCTCAGTTTGACTTTGAACCTGATGCGGAGCTCGAGCCTGAACCTCCCCTGTTGGCCCCACGATACCACACAATCGCGTTACCACCAACAAGCAATGGACTGCTTGTTCGTCGTGAAAGTGAGCGCGTCGGGGAGCGGAATTCCGTGGTGGAGGTGTATTTCCAAATCGGCAAAGTCGGACCGGAAGACCAAGCATATGCAATCTTGCTTCGTGCTCTATTGGCACAACCCCTCTTTCACGAGCTGCGCACCAGACAGCAACTAGGCTACACGGTGACCTGCAGCGTACGGGATACGCATGGTGTGCTAGGTCTCAGTGTGAGTGTGCAGTCTGCCTCCCATGCGGCTGGGGCTGTAGCGAAAAAGCTTGATGTTTTCCTGCACGAAGACTTCCCACACGAGTATCTCCTCTCCGAGAAGCGTCTGCCGCCCAAACGCTTTGCAGCCCACCTACAGACCCTGCAAAGAGTATATGCACGGCCCGATTCGACGTTGGTGGAGCAAAGTGAACGATACTGGGAAGAAATTGTTAGCGGGCGGCTGGAGTTCGACTTGGATGTTCGTATAGCTAAAGCTCTGGAAACGTGTACCCGCCAGGGCCTGGTTGAGCGATACCAGTACTGGTTGCAAGGAAGTACTAGCTGCTGCAATGACTGCCCAACTAATCCTCACACAGACCGCAAGGCTCTTCACAAAGCGAACAAAGGTCACCACGGCCCGCGAAAGCTGCGAGTCCATGTAGTGGGCAAATGCAGCCCATTCAAGCCGCTTGAACAGCTTGTACCTCCAGACAAGACCCCGGTGATCATTACCGGCGACCTTCACGATTTCAAGCGCGATCTGCAGTGTCATTGCCACGTTGACAATGCCACTAGTTGTTAGTGAGGGGTGACTAAGTGAGCAATCTATTGGGACTACTTGTTGTCCAGCTGACTGACGCACGAATATCTACATATTATTGGTTTCGGACCCGTGTATTTGTCAACCTTCGCCATGCTCCTCGGTAGCTTTTTGGTACTCGCTCAACTCGGACGGTGTTACAAACTTGTGTATGGATGGCCGGTGTATTGTTACGGTGCTTCCCCGTCGAAGGCGCGGTGGCGAGGACGCACTACCTGCATTTGACCCGTCATCGCTCGATTTCGATCCACGACGAAGTAGATTTCTTGCCGAGCCGCGAGATATGGACATTTCGTGCAGTGCATCGGCCACCACAAGCCGCTTTTCTAGACTCAGAACGCGACTCTCAAGAATCTCGTTTTGCGTCGCCATGCGCGTCTTCACAGCCTCCACCTCGTCCGACACGCGTGACACCTGCTCTAACAGACTTTGCAGCGTCAACTCCAGCACGAGAGCCCAGGTCGGAACATTTTCTGGTGATGTCGGCGCAGCACTCGATCCGAGGATGCTTGCAGCTTCATTCAAGGAATTACTTGAGCCACTGCGCTCATTCTCTTGGAGCGTTGACATCGTTGGTACGTGCTGCCGGAGCTGATACGATTGCTGCTGTGCTCGGGGTGGGGACCGCTGAAGTTGGTTCGGCTGGAGCTGAAGCTGCTGCATGAGAGCTAGTGGGCTGCTGGTAGGTGGCAGTGATAGCGACCCTCCTCCATTCGCGTGTGCGACCTCGGTGGGTGATTCTGGTATGGCTGCTGCTGCCATCATGTTACTCAGCTTCCGCTTGCTGCGTGATCGATCTGCGGTCTGGGCAAGGAAAAGCTCCGACAGCTCCTCGATCTTGGTGCGGATGTACTCGACATTCACCTCCATCATCTCGAGCATCGTCATCTGCGAATCCATGGGATCGCTAACGTCGTGCGAATGCACTCGCCGCTTCACTTGTCGATATTTGCCCAGCACTGTAAACAATTTCAGCTCTGCGCGGCGTAGTGCTCGTTTGGTGCTGCTGGTCCCTGTGGGGTTGTTGCCTTTGCTTTCAACTGGAACTTCAGTGGTCGTGACACTCACAGACCCGTTCTCTGCTTTATCTCGACTGGACAAACCCGAATGTCGGCGTTGTGCTGCACGGAGCTGTACGAATGCCTGCAGTGCTCGAGCAGCGTGGTCATTGATGAGCCGACGGTTCTCGTCTTTCTTGAGGAAGGCGTTCACCTTGTGCTCCGAGCGCGTAAGCACCAGGTAATTGCTCATGACGGCAATGGTGACTGCGGTGGAGAGGGTGCCGAAGACGCCGGCACATACAGCAACCGCCCGGCCTAAAGTTGTTCGGGGAACGACGTCGCCGTATCCGATGGTTAGAATCGTGATGATGAGCATCCACAGCGCGTCGTCGAGCGCCATGGGCTGGCAGCACGAGTCTCGCTTGAAGGCGCAGAAGAAGCGCTCGGCCACGTACAACGCGTAGCCGGCTACGAACCCGAGAGCGCCGAAGCTCGCCATGAGGCAACTGGTCGGGTGGTTCTTCAGTGTGGACTTGAGGAAGAACGTCGCCGTGAAGTCGACGTTGGTGAGCGCGCCGATGAACCAGCCGTTGCTCGAGTTGAACGAGTTGCGGAACTGCACCGCGCGCACCACGAGCGCCACGCGCGTGAACATGACGAGACTCGTGGCCACCGTGAGCTGCGGCCACTTGGGATCCACGTCCTCGATTCCAGGGAACGGGTGCACAGCCAGCACGGCCATCTCGAGGAGGAGGACCCGGCGCAGCGACGAGCTCAGCAGCGTGGCCTTGGGCGGCATGATGTTCTTGAGCTTCATGACTTGGCACTCGGCCGCGTAGTAGAGATACACGTAGTGCAGCAGGAGCGCGGTCGAGAAGGAGATGAGGATCCGCAGCGCCAAGAGGATCATCCGGCCCTCTTGTACCGGCACAGACGCGCCCAAGGCCTCGAAGCACTGAGGGCATTGGGTGGTTGACTCCAGGGGACACGACTCGGGCAGCGTCTGCGTGTTGGCGAGCCACAAATACTCCATCTGCACCATCATGAGCGCGAGACCGAAGAACCCGTAGAAGAGCTGGAAGGAGGTGTGACGTCGCTGCGCGCGCACCAGCGTCATCCGCTGCTCCTGCACTGACGCCATCTCCGCACTGGTAGCTCTGGCCTTGCTGCTGCTGCTGAAAGTCGCTTTGGGCTTCTGCGGGTTGGGCACGGTCACTGCGCCTGGGCCGGGGCGCTCGGACGACTCCATGGCGGACGCGTCCAGCGGCACGATCTCGTTCCGGCTCGGCATGGAAACTCACGGGAGAACGACGGAAGCACCCGGCGCGGCAAGACACTGGGACGCGCGGGCATTCACCTGGAGGCACGGTCCCTGCCTCTGCCCAATGCAGTAACTCTAGTGGCGAACTCCATGCTGCCGGCGTATTAATAGGGACCACACTCAATCAGTTTCTCTTCAAGAATTTGATCTAGGATAGTATCTATCCAGAATACGAATAGATTGCAGCGAGCGATGACGCGTCCCATGCCTGAGACCCACGTCCCATTGCTATGGACAGCGCTGCAAGAACACCCCCTGCACGATGGCAGGCGGAAGCGTACGACGTATGACTACAAGTGGGTGTCAGCACATTCTCAAGACATTTGTGGGGCGCATTGGAGCGAGGTCACGGTCCGCACTATACCACGGAGACGGCTGATGCCTCCGAAGGTGTCAGGTCGTAATCGACTCCCCCAGAACCAGCCGGAGGCAATACTACTGAGGATCTCCAGGCTCACCCCCGGCTGGACTGAATTGACACAGGCGGATTTACTCCGGACAGTCAATGCGGATGGAGGCCCGGAGATCAAGCGTGCGTCGTTTCAACGCTTACTTCCCAGCGTCCGCCAACTTCTCGCAGAGACTCACGCTGTCCGATACTCGGACGGACATGAAGCAGCTTATCACCCAAATGCGGTTCAAACCCCGTAGTGTGGTGCGGGTTGGACTCCAAACGAACACTCCAAGTTGGAGCGTTCGTGATGACGTACAAGCCATTAATTGGTGATTTGCTGGATCTGATGGAGGAAAGACCCATGACAAGAAGTTCTGTTCTGCGAGGATATCACTGAGCTGGAAGCCATCGTAGCATTGGCTAGGGCAGTTAAACACCGGAGGCCGTACAGCATGCACATGAAGATGGGGTGCGTTGACTATTCGTATTGTTGGAGTCTTCAAGACCAGTGTTTTAAAGCAACAAATGCGTCTAAGAAAAGTAGTTCGAGCCTGGCTCAAAAGCTATCGACAGACAGAGAGAAACACGAGAACAAGAGTGTTCTGCATTTAGTAGCGGGACAGCAGACAGATAGCCTGAGACAACGAGTTCGGTAGGTCGTTCGCTACGAGAGAAATCTAACCCACTTTCACTTTTCACTTTTCTGCTGCAAGGGTTTCGTCCAGATCTTCGCGGATCAAGCAGCTTCGTGCTTGCTTCGTGCGGACGAACCCACACGAACATCGCATGACCACGACTGGAAATAGGCGCACGGACCACAAGAAGGTGCCACCAGCACCATGCACGTTGGTACACACACAAACAGCACACACGGACAGATTGACTGCAACAACAGCGGGGCGTGACGCAAAGAAGTCTGCTCGCAAAGAAGTCTGCTTTAAGTTAGCCGAGTCTCTCTACGCGGTCGAATCCACTCCAATCCTCTCCTTCCTCCTTCTGGCACGACCACTCAACGGGGTCGCACTAGGCTTCGCAAGGCACGTGGCTAAGCAGGCGCGCAGCTTAGTAGAAGAAGCCGATGATCTTGCCACCCGTGTGTTTGCGGCGGGCCTCGTGGTGGTCCATGATGCCGTACGTGGTGCTCACCACGATGTGGCCGAACTGGCGCGAGGGCAGCAGGTTGTTGATCCACTTCTCGTAGTCCGCCATCTTGACGTCGAAGCGGGGCGAGATGACGCCACACTTGTTGATGCGGCCCTTGAGCTCCACGACAATCTTGCCGGCGCGGTGGTCGTCCACGATCTCGAACTCGCCGATGTAGCCGTTCTTCTGCATGACCTGCAGGAACTTGACGATCACCTTGGAGCTCGGGCGGATGAGCACCTGGCGCTTTCCGCGCTTCTCGGCGTTGTACATCGTCTTGAGGCAGTCGGCCAGCACGCTCATACGAACCATGGCTGTTGGTAAAGAAGCAACACGTTAGTCCCTACGTCTAAGGCCAAGGACAGCCGCCGCCCGCGCGCGCAGCCTCCACACTGCGAACCTGCCGAAAGACAAGGCGAGCGACGGAGACTGCAGCACGCGGGACGGGCGGAGCCTCCAAAGCCGCGCGGCAGCTCGCCCCGACTGCAAGAGCAGGAGCAGGGAGAACTGCCGCGCGGCTTCTCTGATGCTGGGGGTGGAGCGGCGGGCGGAGCGGCGTCACGTACTTGCTAGTGGGGGTGGTTAGCTTCGAAAAGACTGGAGAGAGATTTGCGAATGGCCACGAGCGAAGAGCTCCATCGCGGAGGCAGCGTGGTTGACTGGTGGAGAGCGGATGGTGTGGAGCGACATAATCTGGTGTGCGTCACGCCGGTGTACCGGTTGAAACCGGTATTGCCTGATCATACCGGTTACAAAATCGAATGCAAAATGCAATAATTGAACATAGGTATTGCAATATGTTAGTATGATTTTAATAAAATTATATTGCTTTTGACCAGAAGGTAACATGTTGGTCTCCGACTCGAGGGTTCCCGACAGCTTGATGCACCATTAACGCAACCACGCCCTTACTGTGGGTGTTGCAGGTGTTGCAGCCCGAACGGCTTTTTATTATCTTCTCTAGCATACATATCGACAGGAATGTACACTGCTACTTTTTGTTGGCATGGTTACTCGTCGCTGCTTGCGTCAGTGGCGTCTTGCACCTCCGGCGAGAGGCCGCCGCCGTCCGTCGGCCCCGAGTCGATGATGCGCAGACTGCGTAGGAATTCCGGGTACGAGACGTACGTGTGCGTCTCCTCCGTCTCCTCACCCGCGTTCGACATGCGTCGGACGGTCTTGCGGTGTGCGAAGGCATCAGCGAGCTGCTCCAGCTGCGAGAGCTTCAGCGGCGCGCCGTGCTCCTCGTTGATGGCCTGCATCGTGGCGACGAACTGCTCCTTTGTGACGTACCCGTGGCGCTTGCGGTCCAGTATCCGGAACAGGAACTTGATGTACAGGCGCTGCTCGTGCAGCGACTGCTTGACGCTGTCCACGAACGTGTCCGCCCACGCCTGGTTCTTCGACGGCTGCCCCTCCTGGACGTTGTCGTCGTCGCCGGACAACGAGTCGCGGACGTCTAACGCAGCCAAGTTTGTGTTGGACGCGCCAAGGCTTGCCAACCACAGGCACCGCTGGAAGGTGCTGTCGGGCGAGAACGTGTCCTCGAACACGACCCAGTCCAAGCCGCGCGTGTCCCACTGATGCCGCTGGTTGATGCCGTAGTAACTGAGCAGAATTGAGTTGAACAGCAGTTGCGCTTCCTCATTGCTCAGCTCCGGCACCATCTTCAGCTCCTGCGTCCCCTTCAAGATGTCGTCCATAGTCAGCTTCCCCGTCTTGCTGTGGTCAAACGCGTCGAACGCATCCCGCAACGACTTGAACTTGTTCGGGTTCTGCAGCAACGTCGCGCAGCGGTTCAGAAGCGAGATAGCCTTCGTGTCGTCCACCTCGAACAGCTCCTGCAGATAATCTGCGCGGCTGAACTCCGCGAAAAACGAACAAAACTCCTGGTAATCCACCACGCCGTCGTGGTTCTGGTCCAGGTGCTGCATCAGCTCAAAAATTTGCTGCTCTGAAAGTGTATCGCCAAGCTGCAGCTTGCCTTGAATGGTGTTCCGGAACACCTCGTACGTGACTAGTCCAGTGCGCAGATAGCTCTCTTTCGTCTGGGACTTGTCGCCATTGGATGGGGTAACTGGGGCATTCTCGTCGGGTTTCGAGGTGGGTTTCGTAACCAGCTCCTTCTTAACAGATCCGGGAGGCGGGGACTGGAAGAGGTTGAAGGCAAATTGCAGCTTGTCCTGTAGCGTCATTTTCTCTGAATCCGTTTCGGAAGGACGAGGCAGCGCTTGGCAGAAGCCCATCCAAACCTTGCGGATCAGGTTTCGCCTCCACTCCACATTGCCTCCGTCCAGTTCAACCGTGTATCGATTAAGGAATTTCTGGTAGTCAACATCACCTTGTTGGTCTTCTTCAGCGAGTTGGTGAAAGTAGGAGAGGAAGCTCGCCCGGATGCCTAGTACCTTCTGTAAAGTTGCCTTCCACTCAAGTTTCGTGACGCGCCCGGAGCCCCTTGTATCCAACTCGTTGAATGCAGACAACAGCACATTCTTCTTTTCGCAAATAATCTCCACGAGGGACATCAATGTTCTGCGCTCCAACCGCTGAGCTTTCTTTCGCCACTCATTTTTTCCAGCAACTTTTAGTTTCTGAAGCGGCTGGGAAGAAAATTGCACCACGTGCGGCTTCACCTCGTTGTCTTCGCCCAACTCGAGCTGAACGTAGGCGCCCTTGTTGGTCTGGGAGCCGCAGTAGCTCGACGCCGAAAACACCGTTAAAAGCAACCCATCGTGAACGATATCGAAACCTTCTTCTCGGCATTCGTGGGACCGAATGATGAGGCTGATCCCATTTTGCGCACAAAATGCTTTCGTGATATCCGGTCCGAACTCCACTCCAGCTCCACGACTAGACGGTTTCCACCCATCTTCATCGCGCGGGTCGCTCCACAGTAGATGCGTGAATACTTCGTCTGCCCGGCTTGTGCCTTGCGTGGGAATTTCACGTCTGTGGTCGAGCTGGAGAAGCTCCTCGATCGTTACGTTTTCGTGGTTACTCAAACCACCGTGCACAATGAAAACACGTTTGTTAAGCAGTGCAAAAATCGGGAACAGGCCGAATACCGTCTCAAACATCTGGAACAGCTTCATCGGCGAATAGTTGAGCGACGTACCCAGACCACTCCACCCGGCTACCTCGTCATTATCTGTGCCGTACTTGGTGTACACTTCGTCTTCAAAACCGAAGACCTCGTTAATCATACGCTCCTCGTGGTTGCCGCGGTTCAAAAACACGAAATCAGGGTACAGCAGCTTGAATATTAGCAGAAGCAGGATGACCTCGATTCCGTGGGATCCGCGATCCACGAAGTCGCCGTTGAACAGATACCACGTTTTGCTGCTAGGCACACCGTTCTTGTTCATGATCGTAAGCAAATCCTCCAACTGCCCGTGGAGGTCGCCCACAACAACCAACTGTACACCCATAGGGATCTCGATGTCGTTCATGGGCGACTCGTGCATCTTTCGAAACAGCTTCTCCGACTCGTCCAGGATCTGGCGAACGAACACGCGGTGCAGCAAAATACCATTGCGGAATTGGTTGATGAGCTTCTTCACTGTGTCAAGTCGCAGCGGGAACGAAACGTGAACGCCGCGGTAATGCGATAGAGACTCCTTCACTCGGTCCTTTTCCGAAACATCGTCGTCGGGGAAGTGCATTGTGTCTAATGATCCGAGCATCGGCACCATTGAATGCAACTCGTTGATACTCGTGGACTTGTTGAGTATCCGCACCATCTGCACTGTGCGCTGCTCCTGAACTGTCTCCAGCAAGTTCCACGTGTTGAAGTTGAGCTGTGTCCTGAACACCGCGTACGACAAATGCTGTCGGATGGCGTTCTTGATGCGGTTGGCCGACAGAACCGCGTCGGAGTAGAGTTCCACGTGCTCGAGCGCGAATCGCCGCATCTGGTTGTCCTTCTTGACCAGTTCCACGTTCACGAACGCTCGTCCGTCCACCGAGTCGTCCGCAGCGTCGACCTGCACGACGCGGCCGACCAAAATGCCGTACACCAAGACGCGCGTGCCCAGCTTCAACGCCGACTTCTGGATCTTGATGGGCGAGCAGTCCCGGCAGATGCGCACCTCGTCGTAGTAGCCCTGCATGGGCAGCCTGGGCACGAACACCGAGCACTCGTCGCACATGCACGTGCCGCACTTGCGGCAGTGGTGCGGGCGGATGAAGAAGCTGAACTCCTTCTTGCAGACCATGCAGCACTTGGAGTTCTGCACCCAGATGGGCCGCAGCGCGAGGCGGAAGGCGCGCTCCCACTTGAGGTACACGGCGTCCTTGCCCGCGCGCAGCTTCCAGCACATGAGCTGCCCCGTGGGCGAGTAGCCCGTGAGCTGCATCTCCAGCTTCTTGCGGTTGAACACGAGCCCGCGCTTGATGAGGTCGGCGTCGTACTCGTCCTCGCTCTTGGCCAGGTCCTTGGCGTTCACCGACGCGTTGAGCATCATGACGCCGCGCAGGTGCTTGGACGTGAGCGTCAGGTGCACTCGGCGAGGCCCCTCGGGTCCCCCTCCGGGCGCCGCCGCGGGCATCGGCAGCTCGTAGTAGCAGAAGCGGCCGTTGCGGAAGAGCAGGAAGTAGCGGAAGTGCGCGTAGTCGCCCCGCTTGATGAGCGCGCCCTCCATGAGCTTGTGGTCCTCGTAGTAGTTGTTCACGGGCTCCTCCTCGCCCGAGACCCAGTGGCCCAGCCACGCGCGCGACGTGAAGCCCTCCGTGTCCATGGCGGCCAGCAGCGTCGACTTGCTTCCTTCCTGGCAAATGATTAACTGAGCCGTTCCGCCGCTGTTCAGTTCTCTCCCTCTAGCTCGGCCGGCTTGATTCATATGTTCTCGCAGGTTCGTCACGTGGAAATTGTAAACGCATCTCAGTGTACACAACTTTACTTCATCTATAATCACATCCTAGAGGTTACGCGCGTGCCCTATCACCACTTAGAGTTCAGCTGATAAATATAGGGAGATGTCATGGGACAAGTTGAAGCGGACAGCTACATCGTCGTCGCTGGAGGCGTCTGTGGGCGCCCACGTCCACATGAGAGTGGAGGACTTTGTCAACCTCGCATCCAGGAGTGAGCACTTTGCTGGCCTGTCTATTGTGGACAGTGCATTGGGATGACCCAACTCATTTTCGTGTTGCAGCCAGTGAGCTCTTCGACATGCTGCTGAGGACAGTTCTCAAGTTCCAGTTCTTGTCCAATGGTTGTCTGCAGTTCGAAAAGAGGAACCAGGCGTCGATGCTACTTTTCTTTCTTTCAGCCGTTCGTTAGGCTAACTGCAGGAGTGCATGCCCAAGATAATGAGGTTGATGACGCTAGAAGGACCCCACGCAGCACGGCACCCCCTCGTCGGGCTCCGTGATGGTGATGCCACGTCTGGGCGAAGGTTGGCTGGTCTCGCGATTCATCGGTACTCCGGTCTCCCGCCCAGTTATGGGGGCGAAAGAATTGGAGGAAGAAGTGAGCCTATACAACCTGAGGCTCGCTGGAGAAGCCGAATTCGCTCAACCATCGAGGTACGCCTGGTTGTACCGATTGTTAGATTGTCTGGTGGTTAACCCCGTAAATCGTGTTCATACGCGGGTACCAAGGTGCGAGAAAGGATGCCAGCGCTACGCTCCGGAGGAGCCTAGGCCCTATTGGGTGGGCGTTCGTCGCAAGAGTACGTTCCAAGGTATCATTAAATTCGTGAAATGAGAACTACAAACATCGATCCGTGTGAAGGCTTGCCGGAGAAAGCGATAAATCGCAAGAAGCGAAGAAACCAGCAGCGTGCAAACTTTGCACGCTGCCTTTGCACTGCAAAGGCTCCACGAGTGAAGAGTCATCGCGTGAAGTGTCAAAGAGTAAAGATAGAGCAAATGAAGCAATCGTATAATATATTTGCTGTGTATTGTGAGTTTCATTCGAATTTGTGAGGATGGCCTGAATCGAATCGCGCGATATTCAGCCAATTAGAAGTCACCAATCGACCACCAACTCCAACTCAGAGTCTGAGGTGGCGCACATCTTGTGGTGTGTCTGAGTCCACGAGACATACGCCACCTCTGATTGGTCAAAACCGGTTGGAATCGATTCAGATTGCTCCCAACTTCCCTCCAGGTTCTACAAATTTGGGTGAAAATGACAATATATATTATAATAGTTTTCATCCAAACTTACATCCCAAAGGTACAGCGTACCAATGTGCCTCTTGATGCACAATAGTATCTTTCGGCACTTCGCGTCCCCTCAAGGTGCAAGTCAGCTAACGTTTAGATATTGTTTTGCGCAGCGGAGACGATGGCTCGGACCAACAGCGCGCTCATGATGAGCTTGGGCACCGTCAATATGTGGGGGTTCTCGCCTGCCTACGACGTGTGCAGTGGGTTTCCCGAATGGGGGACGACGAGTAAGGCCTCCAGCAGCGCAGTCACTTCAGGCGCGGACGGGAGCGAGGAGAAAGCGTCCGCAGAGCCTATCAACATTTTACTGTCAGGACCCGGAGACGTGCGCCACGTTCTGGCGACTATTGCGCGCCGTCGTCGATGGGACCCGGCGCTGAAGCATCGACCGGTGCACATTTACCTGTTCGAGAAATCCATCGAGACGCTCTCGCGGGACTTGCTGCTGCTTCAAGTCGCACTTGACACGAATCTTCCCATGCGCCAACGCTGCAACACCTTTTTGGAGATTTTTGGCAATGCTCGGGTGCAGGTACGCGGTGCAGGAGAGTGATGCCTGACGCAGCAGACAGTTGTACTAACATTGAATGCTGTTGTGGTCGTGAAGGAGAGGACGAGTGCCTACATCGAAGAGCAGGCGAAGATGCTGATGGACTTTGTATACAACGAGCGAGGTCCATTTGCGGGTCTTGTTGATCTCTCGCACTTGAAAATGCGCACCCACGACGATCTCATTGACACGTTCCGAAGCTGGTTTCAAAGTGTCAAGTTTGATGGTAAGTTTTTCTTAATGACCGAAGAATTTTTATCAGAGCTAACGCACCGAATTGCTTCCACAGTGGACACACTTCGAGATCATCGCCTTCGTCACTACTACGAAGTTCGGTACGACTACCGAGACAACCTGATCGACTGGGATTACACCGTAAGTGTTGAGTTTGGACTTGCTCGATGCCGTAATGTTTTAACCATTCCTTTGCAACAGATGAACCTCAAGAAGATCGAAAATGCCAGTGTGATTCACATTCGCCAGTATCGCGACTGGAGGAACTCCGGCGTGGCGTTTGAATTCGGTGACCAATCTTACACGGTACCGAACCGCACCATGGCAGCGTATACCGAGGTAAGTGACCGTTGACAATGTTAAACCGCAAACCAAATAGTCTGACCTTGGTGTTGATTTAATCGGACAGGCGAAGAAGAAACAACAAGGATCCGTCTTGTGCAGAGGCTTGTGGACTGACATTATTGTGAGTCCCTATATATCGCTCGGTGTTCACTGTGAGAAGCCAAACAAATTTGCAGAGCAGCTCTTCGAGATCCACAACAAGGGAACGGGCGTTGAGCAGAATCGACATGTAAGCTCTTATGAAGCAGGCCAAATCTTCCGTTCTGAATACTTAGCCGTATCGTTTCGTGTGAGCAGAATACGGTTGAGGTTGCAGTGTACAACGTGCTTTCGTATTTGCACGAGATCGAGACGGGGAAAATGTACAAAATGGAAAAGGTGTAGTCCATTTGAGTATGCGTGCAAACGTGGATTTCTAGCATAACCACTAACACTATCATTTCTCCTACCAGGAACACGACATCTTCAGTGGCATTGGCGACACAGAGGGGATTCAAGATACTGGCAATCAACCAACCGAAGACAAGTCCCATTCGCGGTTTGAAGAGATAGTCGAAGAAACGAACCAGCCAAAGGCGACCGAAGAGTAACTGCTCAAACAGTGTTTCTCTGTCACTAGCTGCGCTTTCTAGCTGGTTGGCTCACTTTATGGTGCGTTTTAGGGAAATTTCAAAGCTGCAATCAGCTGAAGCCGAAGCTCGCGAAAATATCATCCGGGAGAGTTTGCATGATGCGAAGGTACAGATTGCTTTTCCGTGTGATATAGGTTTTCCATAACTAACGTTTTCCGCTCTGATACTGTAGATCATTCCGCTGACTGGGAATATGGAGGATTTGCTCTCGAAAAAACGCTACACGAACCTATTCGACTACGTTTTTATCTCATCGCAGCAGTGCCACGTGCTTCAGCCCTCTGACGATGTGGAGGAGCGAGCCAAAGCGACTTTCACGAACATGTTAAGGGATGGTGCAGCCGTTGACGTCGAGTCATCAGTGTACGTGCATTTGCCGTCATTTTTTACTTGTGCGCCCTAACCTGAGAGTACTTGCTCGTCCAGGTTCATGCTACCCCTCAAAGACGAGCAAAGGGCTCTCTACGTGACGAAGCTCCAGGAGTGGATGTCACAGCATTCGCTAGAGCCCACGTATCGGTTTGGGGGCAAGAAAGAACCGTCCAGCCAAGACATGACCGAGATCAAGCACGCAGTGCTCCGGTTTAGCTACAGTGGGAAAAAGGTGTGAGCCGTTCGTGTCCAACTCGACACTGAATGAGCCGAAAAGATAGCCCAGCAAAGTCAAGGTTGATCAGCAGTGCTATGGGAGAGCTCTTCATGTATTCTCAATTCACTAACGTTACTCATGACATTCCCTTTTAGCAAAAAAAAATTCTCTGGATATTTATATCCAGAGTTTCAACCGGCTTCGCCGACCCTCGCAAATCCTGTATGAACGCATATTTGTGTAGTTTTGTAATAACTGTAAAGTATGATGCATACCATTTTCAAGCTTAAACAACTGAATATCTGATGAAACCTGATATCTTATCCCAAAAAGGTGAATGTTGACCCAGTCGGACAAGAACGACATTCGTGTAACCTCACGGATCAAGCCACAATGCACCCTCCAAGGTCTTGTCCTCCGCCAGACATCGGTCAGCCCCCCATCTAAGCTACATGAAGCTACGGCTTCTTGGCTATCAGTCCCTCTCACTTGAGAAGAATTTGCGCTCTTCTTGACAGCAGCGCCGTTTGGTTGTATAAACTGTTCACACAATATTATGAGTACAATGTACCCGAGGATAAATAATGAGTTAATATGAAGTCATATTGGCGAGCTGAGAGGCTGCCATGCGTGATTTCGTCATAGGTAACACTTAATGATGGAACTTCGGCTCACTTCACGCGCTTCACACCAACGCTAGAAACGCATCAAGTTCCATCATCAGCTGCATGTACTCAGTACATGCAGCTGAGTACATGCACATGCAGCTGCATGTATACTGAGTACATGCAGCTGAGTACATGCAGCTGATGATGGAACTTGATGCGTTTCTAGCGTTGGTGTGAAGCGCGTGAAGTGAGCCGAAGTTCCATCATTAAGTGTTACCTATGACGAAATCACGCATGGCAGCCTCTCAGCTCGCCAATATGACTTCATATTAACTCAAATTTATTATTTATCCTCGGGTACTTCAGCTGTCTAATTTCTAGTTTAGGCGAAATCTGTTTCTTGTAGCTCAGGTGTCGTTAGAAGAATTGATGATTCGGTAGACGAGGGTCTTGTCCTAGTTTGTTGAACATGAACGATACTCCTAGTTCGCGCAGCGTGCCCAGCATCAGGTACGGGCGCTGTGGGATGTAGAAGAGTCCGTTGCGCTGCGGCTTGGTGAGCTTGCCGCCGACATGGACAAGAGCTCGCCCAGACTGCGGAACAGCTCTTGCCGCACGTGATGTTTATTGGCGGCGTAGTTAATTTTTTCTACCACAAATCCGAAACAAAATATTCTTTCAGCAAAGCTGAAAGCACTAGGGTTTCTAAATGTACCTGTTTTGATTTTTATTGTTTTAAAGGTCGATTTCAGATTTTAGTGTGTTGTTTTAATCAGTTTGACTTCGCTTCAGTATAGCGCTCGCTCACATGGGACACCCGCAATCTCGAGCTTAGCAACGCAAAACCGCTATTTCTAAATCTTGTTATTTTGACGCGATTTCCTCGATCAGGTTTAGCTCTAGATTTGCTTTGTGTCGGAGAGACGTTTAGAAATGAACTTTAACGGGGAGTCGCGGTGCTGTTAAGTATCCGAAGCGTCGCTTCAGGAAGTAGCCCCCGACTCTTCGCCGCGCAAATCCCTAAATATGGTAGCGCTACTCACTTGCTATTACTATACCAGCAGACATGAACCCATTTCAACGGTCACTCGCGACCCCTGGTGATTAGAAATGAAGTGAGCTCACTTGCCAGCGGCGACCCTTGACGCACACCAGGCTTCACTACATTTGCGCGCATCGAGAGAGCACCGGCATACTGTATGGCAGTCGCATCAGCAGAGCAGCCCTTAGGGCAGCACCAACGCAAGCGGCAGCCTGCTACTAGCGCTGCAGCATGCAGGGATACATGTATCAGGCTATTGCGGCGATTTGCTGCTGTCGCTGTCGTCGACAGTGAAACTCCGTTTAAATTTGAGTGTGGTACGGCGCGTGTACGGCGCGTGTGCCTCCGGGTCGTTGGAGCCTCCAACGTGGAGGAGCGAGATACACCCGACTTAGTGTTCGACAGAAGTGCCAACACCGCCGCACCTCTGAAATGCAGCGCGACCGTCACGAATAAAAAAGTATTTCATCTATCTGCACGTACATGTACAACGTAGTGCACTGCTAGAGATCTCCTTCTGCCTGGCTGAGTCAGCCAGGTGCAGCGCACCCATGCTACACTGACAGAAACTCCAACTGTAAACACTCGGTGCGCTAGTAGGTAGAGTGCCTACATTAGCTTGTCGGTGGAGACTCTCCACTGGAGAGCTTGTTATGATAAGTACTTATGTGACGGCGAAGTCATACATAAATACCAAGTTGCTTTCGTGTTCGACGCGCAATGTGTGACATGGTGCAGTCCTCAGTTGTGTAAATTACACAATCAAATTGACAATACTGTACTAATTCACGTACACAGCGTGCGTCAATAGGTACAGTAATGTACATCAATAAGGAACCTACATACAGTGATCTGCTTCCTCAGCGAACAGGTAAAACCTTATAGTTTCCAAGAAAGCATGGTGTTGAAGAATTCCCACTCTTCGAGGTACATACTACAGTGGCTGAAGTCATGGGCTTCATTATCCTTTGGCAATAGATACCTTCTAATATTTTATATATATCAGGTGTTCGCTGAGGAAGCAGATTACTGTACTGGGCAACCAACTCGTCCTTCTCGATTGACAACACCGCCATCAAATAGATAGAAAGAAGGCTAGTCGCCGCACATTAGGGGCAAGGGGCGGGTATCTCGTCGAAAAAATATGCCCCCTCAGCTAGTAAAAGGTGGTTGTTCCTTTTCGAGTGATGTCTGTCTGTTACAAGCTGCGAGATTGGCCGACCTCATGCTTACACAGCCCATTTCGAGGGCTTCAGTCCACGAACACGTATTGGAAGTCATTTATTAATATGTGGACTGCTCCCTGGATCCCACATCAGCTCAAGCAAAAATGAAATGATGAACCCTGCGATTAAGTTCAACTGAGGTTTTGATCTTTATACTGTTGTGCGTTGCTGGAGGCAGAAACACAAAGTCCACATTTGAGCTGAAAGACCTCGTGCGCTTGCAGCGCGCTACTGTTTTTATCACACGAGACGGCTTTTCATTATTGTCAGTATATGTATACGAAGATGTGAGGGCAATTCAAATAACATGTTTTAAATCAATCCTCTCGAAACCAAGACTTGATTCTGCTTCTTTAAGGTCATTACTACAAATATCAATCTGTATCTCGGGATTACCGAGACAATGCTCTTGGCATATGTCTCTTGCCCAGATCGTGTTCGAAACATCTTAAAAGAGAAATTTATTCATTCGCGCCAGTGAAATCAAGGAGTAAGCTCTCAGCTGCATTCAAAACGCGCTACTTCTACCACTGTACTACTGTAGACTTGGTTTTGAAATATGTTTTAGTATGAAAACCCAGTTCATCAGAATAAAATAGTAGATTTTATTCGAGAAACTTAAAACATATAAATTGCCATTTTGCAAAAATCTACTCGAAGTATGTCGTTTGTGAGGAAACGTTGCAAAAGCAAAACATGTACTTCACGAAGTATAATATGAGGACGATTTTTTCAAAAGTATCATTAAGGGTGTTTTTGAGGTTTTTTGCTAGAGGGGTTTAAAGTCGGACCATCCGTTTGGTGGCCGTTTTGACGAAGCCGAGAAAAAGCCAAAAGAAAAAGTTTCCCCGCCGGAGAAGCGGTGAGCAAGTCAAACGACTTCACCAGAATACTTGCCCCGGACGGCGCGTGAAAACACGCAGCACAGCAAGGGAATACCGCTGGCAGAGCCGCTGTGGTTCCGATGTCGTGCCCGAGTGACGGGAATGACTTGGTCACGCCAGCTATCGAGAGGCCCCAGGTCGATTTTGAGGTTGCGGGCCTAAATCTGCTGCATAAAGGTATGCTTCTGTGGCAAGAGGAACTTAATAGGGCATTTCCTAAACTATAGGGCGCTCACGAGCAACGTGAAGGCAAAGGCGTTGCTGTTTGCTACGCTGCAGTGTTCAGAATACTTAATGATACTTTTGACTAAAAAAGGTGTTTGCAGATTATGGATGTGTCGTAGAAATCTTCAGATTTAATTAAGTTCTCGGAGTCTCCTGAAGATCTCGATAGGCGTAATCGAAAGATCAGCGTTTTTAGACCCCAGAACACTAAGGAAAAAAATTCTGGAAAAACATATTTTTTCCGAGGCACGATGGCCACAACTTTTCTCCAACTTCACTTTCTGGGGACCTGAAAGCGTCAAAATGTAGCTAAAAGACCCCTCTATAACGTAGTATAGCTCGCTTGGTTTGGAGGTTAAATACTTAATGATACCTTTGAATAAATCGTCCTCATATAATACTTCTAGATTTTGCAAAATGGCAAATTATATGTTTTAACCCCTCCGCAACCAAGGCTGTATAATATATAGCGTATCGCATTTTGAAACATGCTGTATATACAGCATGTTACATTAGGAATGGCTCGGAAATGGCCAATTTCATACAAACTTCAAGATAAAACGGTTTTGCTACGAAAAGGTGCAGGTACCGGTTATGCGGAACTTGCACAGGGGTAGGTGGCGATTGTCCATAAAATGGGTAGGTTGTGTATAGACACCTCACAAAGGATTGCGCTCCCGCTCCCTCCAATCCAGTCATTTCAAAACTGGCAGCGAACGTCGCATGCTGAGGAGCGACCGCGAAGAATTTCTTCGAAAGCTGGAGGGGAGAAGCGCGGAGGGCCGTGTGCGTCTAACCTGCGACCACCAAGCTTATATGTAGGGGGAGCGCGACCAGGACGTGGTGTTCGAGGCAGCACCGGCTGCACAGGAGGCGGGGGCAACGCCAGATACAACGGAGGCGGGAGCGAATGCAGCAGCCAAGGCGGGAGAGGATGCAGCAGCGGAAGCGTGAGCGGATGCAGTGGCGGGGCAGCGCCAGTTGCGGGGGGCGGAGGCAGCGTCAGTCAAGAGCTTGATGTCATTCGACTATATCGGAGACGATTATATCGAGTCGGAGGCCCGCCGACAACGCAGTACGTGCTGTGATGCTATATATACAGCTTTCAGTGTTCTAATGGTTGCTGTATGTGACTACTTGTTGCAGGGTGGAGAGCGCTCGGAGTGCAACTGATCGGTATGACCGTTTGCAGACACGGTGAGGTTGACGGTTGAGTATGCTTTATTTGATTTACTAACTGCTACATGATTTGTTAGCTTTTCTCACCTGGTCCGGCCAAACCAAAGCGAGAGCCATCACCAACCACGTCTGACTCGCTTGTAGCCGATGACGAGTGGGTCGTTGTGAATGACGTCGGTAAGTATCGGCAACGCCAGTGCAAGGTATACAGTCTACACAGATAAAGATTGGCGAGCGGCGCAATACATGATTATACTGCAGTGGCTGCTGTGACGGGAACAAGCGGTACGCCAACGTGCTCTTTGAAAAAACGATTTGAGACTTGCATGTTCCTTTGATAAGTATGGTCTATCTGTGCGATCATCTACGCCTAGAACACTACCCCGGCAACGCTCTCACGTGCTTTAGTATTTGGCACAGCATGTAGCGCAACAGCAAGGGTCCTCCGCGCCCCCGTTGCGGGCGTGACATCCAAATGCGGGCTTCGGGCAAGGGCAAGCTGAAGCGCCGCTCCGGAGACAAGTCAAGTGGCGAGTTGAGCGATAGTGGGAATGAAAGCGGTGGCGAGGAGGAAGGGATCAGTGACTGAGAGAGCCGTTGAGAGAGCCGTTGATTGCTCAATACATTTTTCCATTTTTTTTCCTTCTCGCTGCATCTATCCGCGCTCGGCACATTGAATGCTCCTGAGTCGCAGTGTCTCTGGATAAAAGGGCCACTAGCCCAAGATGTATATACAGCATCGGTGGTCACTCATGCAAAAACAATAGCATAGTATACAGCATAATGCTTTGCATGATGAGCAAACGTCCTTTTCTGAAAATCTATTTTGTAGAGTCAGGCTTCGTACTTAAGTGCCTATCATACAAAAATTAGGTGTAGCCTCTTTTATTCATGCCTTAATATACAGCATGAAATTTTTTTGGGAAAAGTTTGTCCGAGAAAAAAATGTGCCGCGGTCACGGAGGGGTTAAGTTACTCGAAGTATGTCGTTTGTGAGGAAACGTTGCAAAAGCAAAACATGTACTTCACGAAGTATAATATGAGGACGATTTTTTCAAAAGTATCATTAAGGGTGTTTTTAGGTTTTTTGCTAGAGGGGTTTAAAGTCGGACCATCCGTTTGGTGGCCGTTTTGACGAAGCCGAGAAAAAGCCAAAGAAAAAGTTTCCCCGCCGGAGAAGCGGTGAGCAAGTCAAACGACTTCACCAGAATACTTGCCCCGGACGGCGCGTGAAAACACGCAGCACAGCAAGGGAATACCGCTGGCAGAGCCGCTGTGGTTCCGATGTCGTGCCCGAGTGACGGGAATGACTTGGTCACGCCAGCTATCGAGAGGCCCCAGGTCGATTTTGAGGTTGCGGGCCTAAATCTGCTGCATAAAGGTATGCTTCTGTGGCAAGAGGAACTTAATAGGGCATTTCCTAAACTATAGGGCGCTCACGAGCAACGTGAAGGCAAAGGCGTTGCTGTTTGCTACGCTGCAGTGTTCAGAATACTTAATGATACTTTTGACTAAAAAAGGTGTTTGCAGATTATGGATGTGTCGTAGAAATCTTCAGATTTAATTAAGTTCTCGGAGTCTCCTGAAGATCTCGATAGGCGTAATCGAAAGATCAGCGTTTTTAGACCCCAGAACACTAAGGAAAAAAATTCTGGAAAAACATATTTTTTCCGAGGCACGATGGCCACAACTTTTCTCCAACTTCACTTTCTGGGGACCTGAAAGCGTCAAAATGTAGCTAAAAGACCCCTCTATAACGTAGTATAGCTCGCTTGGTTTGGAGGTTAAATACTTAATGATACCTTTGAATAAATCGTCCTCATATAATACTTCTAGATTTTGCAAAATGGCAAATTATATGTTTTAACCCCTCCGCAACCAAGGCTGTATAATATAGCGTATCGCATTTTGAAACATGCTGTATATACAGCATGTTACATTAG
Organism: Phytophthora fragariae; assembly: GCA_009729435.1. Taxonomy (NCBI): domain Eukaryota; phylum Oomycota; class Peronosporomycetes; order Peronosporales; family Peronosporaceae; genus Phytophthora; species Phytophthora fragariae. Next base: position 131,125 of record QQOI01000078.1, on the reverse strand, counting down.
GAATGGCTCGGAAATGGCCAATTTCATACAAACTTCAAGATAAAACGGTTTTGCTACGAAAAGGTGCAGGTACCGGTTATGCGGAACTTGCACAGGGGTAGGTGGCGATTGTCCATAAAATGGGTAGGTTGTGTATAGACACCTCACAAAGGATTGCGCTCCCGCTCCCTCCAATCCAGTCATTTCAAAACTGGCAGCGAACGTCGCATGCTGAGGAGCGACCGCGAAGAATTTCTTCGAAAGCTGGAGGGGAGAAGCGCGGAGGGCCGTGTGCGTCTAACCTGCGACCACCAAGCTTATATGTAGGGGGAGCGCGACCAGGACGTGGTGTTCGAGGCAGCACCGGCTGCACAGGAGGCGGGGGCAACGCCAGATACAACGGAGGCGGGAGCGAATGCAGCAGCCAAGGCGGGAGAGGATGCAGCAGCGGAAGCGTGAGCGGATGCAGTGGCGGGGCAGCGCCAGTTGCGGGGGGCGGAGGCAGCGTCAGTCAAGAGCTTGATGTCATTCGACTATATCGGAGACGATTATATCGAGTCGGAGGCCCGCCGACAACGCAGTACGTGCTGTGATGCTATATATACAGCTTTCAGTGTTCTAATGGTTGCTGTATGTGACTACTTGTTGCAGGGTGGAGAGCGCTCGGAGTGCAACTGATCGGTATGACCGTTTGCAGACACGGTGAGGTTGACGGTTGAGTATGCTTTATTTGATTTACTAACTGCTACATGATTTGTTAGCTTTTCTCACCTGGTCCGGCCAAACCAAAGCGAGAGCCATCACCAACCACGTCTGACTCGCTTGTAGCCGATGACGAGTGGGTCGTTGTGAATGACGTCGGTAAGTATCGGCAACGCCAGTGCAAGGTATACAGTCTACACAGATAAAGATTGGCGAGCGGCGCAATACATGATTATACTGCAGTGGCTGCTGTGACGGGAACAAGCGGTACGCCAACGTGCTCTTTGAAAAAACGATTTGAGACTTGCATGTTCCTTTGATAAGTATGGTCTATCTGTGCGATCATCTACGCCTAGAACACTACCCCGGCAACGCTCTCACGTGCTTTAGTATTTGGCACAGCATGTAGCGCAACAGCAAGGGTCCTCCGCGCCCCCGTTGCGGGCGTGACATCCAAATGCGGGCTTCGGGCAAGGGCAAGCTGAAGCGCCGCTCCGGAGACAAGTCAAGTGGCGAGTTGAGCGATAGTGGGAATGAAAGCGGTGGCGAGGAGGAAGGGATCAGTGACTGAGAGAGCCGTTGAGAGAGCCGTTGATTGCTCAATACATTTTTCCATTTTTTTTCCTTCTCGCTGCATCTATCCGCGCTCGGCACATTGAATGCTCCTGAGTCGCAGTGTCTCTGGATAAAAGGGCCACTAGCCCAAGATGTATATACAGCATCGGTGGTCACTCATGCAAAAACAATAGCATAGTATACAGCATAATGCTTTGCATGATGAGCAAACGTCCATTTCTGAAAATCTATTTTGTAGAGTCAGGCTTCGTACTTAAGTGCCTATCATACAAAAATTAGGTGTAGCCTCTTTTATTCATGCCTTAATATACAGCATGAAATTTTTTTGGGAAAAGTTTGTCCGAGAAAAAAATGTGCCGCGGTCACGGAGGGGTTAAGTTACTCGAAGTATGTCGTTTGTGAGGAAACGTTGCAAAAGCAAAACATGTACTTCACGAAGTATAATATGAGGACGATTTTTTCAAAAGTATCATTAAGGGTGTTTTTAGGTTTTTTGCTAGAGGGGTTTAAAGTCGGACCATCCGTTTGGTGGCCGTTTTGACGAAGCCGAGAAAAAGCCAAAAGAAAAAGTTTCCCCGCCGGAGAAGCGGTGAGCAAGTCAAACGACTTCACCAGAATACTTGCCCCGGACGGCGCGTGAAAACACGCAGCACAGCAAGGGAATACCGCTGGCAGAGCCGCTGTGGTTCCGATGTCGTGCCCGAGTGACGGGAATGACTTGGTCACGCCAGCTATCGAGAGGCCCCAGGTCGATTTTGAGGTTGCGGGCCTAAATCTGCTGCATAAAGGTATGCTTCTGTGGCAAGAGGAACTTAATAGGGCATTTCCTAAACTATAGGGCGCTCACGAGCAACGTGAAGGCAAAGGCGTTGCTGTTTGCTACGCTGCAGTGTTCAGAATACTTAATGATACTTTTGACTAAAAAAGGTGTTTGCAGATTATGGATGTGTCGTAGAAATCTTCAGATTTAATTAAGTTCTCGGAGTCTCCTGAAGATCTCGATAGGCGTAATCGAAAGATCAGCGTTTTTAGACCCCAGAACACTAAGGAAAAAAATTCTGGAAAAACATATTTTTTCCGAGGCACGATGGCCACAACTTTTCTCCAACTTCACTTTCTGGGGACCTGAAAGCGTCAAAATGTAGCTAAAAGACCCCTCTATAACGTAGTATAGCTCGCTTGGTTTGGAGGTTAAATACTTAATGATACCTTTGAATAAATCGTCCTCATATAATACTTCTAGATTTTGCAAAATGGCAAATTATATGTTTTAACCCCTCCGCAACCAAGGCTGTATAATATATAGCGTATCGCATTTTGAAACATGCTGTATATACAGCATGTTACATTAGGAATGGCTCGGAAATGGCCAATTTCATACAAACTTCAAGATAAAACGGTTTTGCTACGAAAAGGTGCAGGTACCGGTTATGCGGAACTTGCACAGGGGTAGGTGGCGATTGTCCATAAAATGGGTAGGTTGTGTATAGACACCTCACAAAGGATTGCGCTCCCGCTCCCTCCAATCCAGTCATTTCAAAACTGGCAGCGAACGTCGCATGCTGAGGAGCGACCGCGAAGAATTTCTTCGAAAGCTGGAGGGGAGAAGCGCGGAGGGCCGTGTGCGTCTAACCTGCGACCACCAAGCTTATATGTAGGGGGAGCGCGACCAGGACGTGGTGTTCGAGGCAGCACCGGCTGCACAGGAGGCGGGGGCAACGCCAGATACAACGGAGGCGGGAGCGAATGCAGCAGCCAAGGCGGGAGAGGATGCAGCAGCGGAAGCGTGAGCGGATGCAGTGGCGGGGCAGCGCCAGTTGCGGGGGGCGGAGGCAGCGTCAGTCAAGAGCTTGATGTCATTCGACTATATCGGAGACGATTATATCGAGTCGGAGGCCCGCCGACAACGCAGTACGTGCTGTGATGCTATATATACAGCTTTCAGTGTTCTAATGGTTGCTGTATGTGACTACTTGTTGCAGGGTGGAGAGCGCTCGGAGTGCAACTGATCGGTATGACCGTTTGCAGACACGGTGAGGTTGACGGTTGAGTATGCTTTATTTGATTTACTAACTGCTACATGATTTGTTAGCTTTTCTCACCTGGTCCGGCCAAACCAAAGCGAGAGCCATCACCAACCACGTCTGACTCGCTTGTAGCCGATGACGAGTGGGTCGTTGTGAATGACGTCGGTAAGTATCGGCAACGCCAGTGCAAGGTATACAGTCTACACAGATAAAGATTGGCGAGCGGCGCAATACATGATTATACTGCAGTGGCTGCTGTGACGGGAACAAGCGGTACGCCAACGTGCTCTTTGAAAAAACGATTTGAGACTTGCATGTTCCTTTGATAAGTATGGTCTATCTGTGCGATCATCTACGCCTAGAACACTACCCCGGCAACGCTCTCACGTGCTTTAGTATTTGGCACAGCATGTAGCGCAACAGCAAGGGTCCTCCGCGCCCCCGTTGCGGGCGTGACATCCAAATGCGGGCTTCGGGCAAGGGCAAGCTGAAGCGCCGCTCCGGAGACAAGTCAAGTGGCGAGTTGAGCGATAGTGGGAATGAAAGCGGTGGCGAGGAGGAAGGGATCAGTGACTGAGAGAGCCGTTGAGAGAGCCGTTGATTGCTCAATACATTTTTCCATTTTTTTCCTTCTCGCTGCATCTATCCGCGCTCGGCACATTGAATGCTCCTGAGTCGCAGTGTCTCTGGATAAAAGGGCCACTAGCCCAAGATGTATATACAGCATCGGTGGTCACTCATGCAAAAACAATAGCATAGTATACAGCATAATGCTTTGCATGATGAGCAAACGTCCATTTCTGAAAATCTATTTTGTAGAGTCAGGCTTCGTACTTAAGTGCCTATCATACAAAAATTAGGTGTAGCCTCTTTTATTCATGCCTTAATATACAGCATGAAATTTTTTTGGGAAAAGTTTGTCCGAGAAAAAAATGTGCCGCGGTCACGGAGGGGTTAAGTTACTCGAAGTATGTCGTTTGTGAGGAAACGTTGCAAAAGCAAAACATGTACTTCACGAAGTATAATATGAGGACGATTTTTTCAAAAGTATCATTAAGGGTGTTTTTAGGTTTTTTGCTAGAGGGGTTTAAAGTCGGACCATCCGTTTGGTGGCCGTTTTGACGAAGCCGAGAAAAAGCCAAAAGAAAAAGTTTCCCCGCCGGAGAAGCGGTGAGCAAGTCAAACGACTTCACCAGAATACTTGCCCCGGACGGCGCGTGAAAACACGCAGCACAGCAAGGGAATACCGCTGGCAGAGCCGCTGTGGTTCCGATGTCGTGCCCGAGTGACGGGAATGACTTGGTCACGCCAGCTATCGAGAGGCCCCAGGTCGATTTTGAGGTTGCGGGCCTAAATCTGCTGCATAAAGGTATGCTTCTGTGGCAAGAGGAACTTAATAGGGCATTTCCTAAACTATAGGGCGCTCACGAGCAACGTGAAGGCAAAGGCGTTGCTGTTTGCTACGCTGCAGTGTTCAGAATACTTAATGATACTTTTGACTAAAAAAGGTGTTTGCAGATTATGGATGTGTCGTAGAAATCTTCAGATTTAATTAAGTTCTCGGAGTCTCCTGAAGATCTCGATAGGCGTAATCGAAAGATCAGCGTTTTTAGACCCCAGAACACTAAGGAAAAAAATTCTGGAAAAACATATTTTTTCCGAGGCACGATGGCCACAACTTTTCTCCAACTTCACTTTCTGGGGACCTGAAAGCGTCAAAATGTAGCTAAAAGACCCCTCTATAACGTAGTATAGCTCGCTTGGTTTGGAGGTTAAATACTTAATGATACCTTTGAATAAATCGTCCTCATATAATACTTCTAGATTTTTGCAAAATGGCAAATTATATGTTTTAACCCCTCCGCAACCAAGGCTGTATAATATAGCGTATCGCATTTTGAAACATGCTGTATATACAGCATGTTACATTAGGAATGGCTCGGAAATGGCCAATTTCATACAAACTTCAAGATAAAACGGTTTTGCTACGAAAAGGTGCAGGTACCGGTTATGCGGAACTTGCACAGGGGTAGGTGGCGATTGTCCATAAAATGGGTAGGTTGTGTATAGACACCTCACAAAGGATTGCGCTCCCGCTCCCTCCAATCCAGTCATTTCAAAACTGGCAGCGAACGTCGCATGCTGAGGAGCGACCGCGAAGAATTTCTTCGAAAGCTGGAGGGGAGAAGCGCGGAGGGCCGTGTGCGTCTAACCTGCGACCACCAAGCTTATATGTAGGGGGGAGCGCGACCAGGACGTGGTGTTCGAGGCAGCACCGGCTGCACAGGAGGCGGGGGCAACGCCAGATACAACGGAGGCGGGAGCGAATGCAGCAGCCAAGGCGGGAGAGGATGCAGCAGCGGAAGCGTGAGCGGATGCAGTGGCGGGGCAGCGCCAGTTGCGGGGGGCGGAGGCAGCGTCAGTCAAGAGCTTGATGTCATTCGACTATATCGGAGACGATTATATCGAGTCGGAGGCCCGCCGACAACGCAGTACGTGCTGTGATGCTATATATACAGCTTTCAGTGTTCTAATGGTTGCTGTATGTGACTACTTGTTGCAGGGTGGAGAGCGCTCGGAGTGCAACTGATCGGTATGACCGTTTGCAGACACGGTGAGGTTGACGGTTGAGTATGCTTTATTTGATTTACTAACTGCTACATGATTTGTTAGCTTTTCTCACCTGGTCCGGCCAAACCAAAGCGAGAGCCATCACCAACCACGTCTGACTCGCTTGTAGCCGATGACGAGTGGGTCGTTGTGAATGACGTCGGTAAGTATCGGCAACGCCAGTGCAAGGTATACAGTCTACACAGATAAAGATTGGCGAGCGGCGCAATACATGATTATACTGCAGTGGCTGCTGTGACGGGAACAAGCGGTACGCCAACGTGCTCTTTGAAAAAACGATTTGAGACTTGCATGTTCCTTTGATAAGTATGGTCTATCTGTGCGATCATCTACGCCTAGAACACTACCCCGGCAACGCTCTCACGTGCTTTAGTATTTGGCACAGCATGTAGCGCAACAGCAAGGGTCCTCCGCGCCCCCGTTGCGGGCGTGACATCCAAATGCGGGCTTCGGGCAAGGGCAAGCTGAAGCGCCGCTCCGGAGACAAGTCAAGTGGCGAGTTGAGCGATAGTGGGAATGAAAGCGGTGGCGAGGAGGAAGGGATCAGTGACTGAGAGAGCCGTTGAGAGAGCCGTTGATTGCTCAATACATTTTTCCATTTTTTTCCTTCTCGCTGCATCTATCCGCGCTCGGCACATTGAATGCTCCTGAGTCGCAGTGTCTCTGGATAAAAGGGCCACTAGCCCAAGATGTATATACAGCATCGGTGGTCACTCATGCAAAAACAATAGCATAGTATACAGCATAATGCTTTGCATGATGAGCAAACGTCCTTTTCTGAAAATCTATTTTGTAGAGTCAGGCTTCGTACTTAAGTGCCTATCATACAAAAAATTAGGTGTAGCCTCTTTTATTCATGCCTTAATATACAGCATGAAATTTTTTTTGGGAAAAGTTTGTCCGAGAAAAAAATGTGCCGCGGTCACGGAGGGGTTAAGTTACTCGAAGTATGTCGTTTGTGAGGAAACGTTGCAAAAGCAAAACATGTACTTCACGAAGTATAATATGAGGACGATTTTTTCAAAAGTATCATTAAGGGTGTTTTTAGGTTTTTTGCTAGAGGGGTTTAAAGTCGGACCATCCGTTTGGTGGCCGTTTTGACGAAGCCGAGAAAAAGCCAAAGAAAAAGTTTCCCCGCCGGAGAAGCGGTGAGCAAGTCAAACGACTTCACCAGAATACTTGCCCCGGACGGCGCGTGAAAACACGCAGCACAGCAAGGGAATACCGCTGGCAGAGCCGCTGTGGTTCCGATGTCGTGCCCGAGTGACGGGAATGACTTGGTCACGCCAGCTATCGAGAGGCCCCAGGTCGATTTTTGAGGTTGCGGGCCTAAATCTGCTGCATAAAGGTATGCTTCTGTGGCAAGAGGAACTTAATAGGGCATTTCCTAAACTATAGGGCGCTCACGAGCAACGTGAAGGCAAAGGCGTTGCTGTTTGCTACGCTGCAGTGTTCAGAATACTTAATGATACTTTTGACTAAAAAAGGTGTTTGCAGATTATGGATGTGTCGTAGAAATCTTCAGATTTAATTAAGTTCTCGGAGTCTCCTGAAGATCTCGATAGGCGTAATCGAAAGATCAGCGTTTTTAGACCCCAGAACACTAAGGAAAAAAATTCTGGAAAAACATATTTTTTCCGAGGCACGATGGCCACAACTTTTCTCCAACTTCACTTTCTGGGGACCTGAAAGCGTCAAAATGTAGCTAAAAGACCCCTCTATAACGTAGTATAGCTCGCTTGGTTTGGAGGTTAAATACTTAATGATACCTTTGAATAAATCGTCCTCATATAATACTTCTAGATTTTGCAAAATGGCAAATTATATGTTTTAACCCCTCCGCAACCAAGGCTGTATAATATAGCGTATCGCATTTTGAAACATGCTGTATATACAGCATGTTACATTAGGAATGGCTCGGAAATGGCCAATTTCATACAAACTTCAAGATAAAACGGTTTTGCTACGAAAAGGTGCAGGTACCGGTTATGCGGAACTTGCACAGGGGTAGGTGGCGATTGTCCATAAAATGGGTAGGTTGTGTATAGACACCTCACAAAGGATTGCGCTCCCGCTCCCTCCAATCCAGTCATTTCAAAACTGGCAGCGAACGTCGCATGCTGAGGAGCGACCGCGAAGAATTTCTTCGAGAGCTGGAGGGGAGAAGCGCGGAGGGCCGTGTGCGTCTAACCTGCGACCACCAAGCTTATATGTAGGGGGAGCGCGACCAGGACGTGGTGTTCGAGGCAGCACCGGCTGCACAGGAGGCGGGGGCAACGCCAGATACAACGGAGGCGGGAGCGAATGCAGCAGCCAAGGCGGGAGAGGATGCAGCAGCGGAAGCGTGAGCGGATGCAGTGGCGGGGCAGCGCCAGTTGCGGGGGGCGGAGGCAGCGTCAGTCAAGAGCTTGATGTCATTCGACTATATCGGAGACGATTATATCGAGTCGGAGGCCCGCCGACAACGCAGTACGTGCTGTGATGCTATATATACAGCTTTCAGTGTTCTAATGGTTGCTGTATGTGACTACTTGTTGCAGGGTGGAGAGCGCTCGGAGTGCAACTGATCGGTATGACCGTTTGCAGACACGGTGAGGTTGACGGTTGAGTATGCTTTATTTGATTTACTAACTGCTACATGATTTGTTAGCTTTTCTCACCTGGTCCGGCCAAACCAAAGCGAGAGCCATCACCAACCACGTCTGACTCGCTTGTAGCCGATGACGAGTGGGTCGTTGTGAATGACGTCGGTAAGTATCGGCAACGCCAGTGCAAGGTATACAGTCTACACAGATAAAGATTGGCGAGCGGCGCAATACATGATTATACTGCAGTGGCTGCTGTGACGGGAACAAGCGGTACGCCAACGTGCTCTTTGAAAAAACGATTTGAGACTTGCATGTTCCTTTGATAAGTATGGTCTATCTGTGCGATCATCTACGCCTAGAACACTACCCCGGCAACGCTCTCACGTGCTTTAGTATTTGGCACAGCATGTAGCGCAACAGCAAGGGTCCTCCGCGCCCCCGTTGCGGGCGTGACATCCAAATGCGGGCTTCGGGCAAGGGCAAGCTGAAGCGCCGCTCCGGAGACAAGTCAAGTGGCGAGTTGAGCGATAGTGGGAATGAAAGCGGTGGCGAGGAGGAAGGGATCAGTGACTGAGAGAGCCGTTGAGAGAGCCGTTGATTGCTCAATACATTTTTCCATTTTTTTTCCTTCTCGCTGCATCTATCCGCGCTCGGCACATTGAATGCTCCTGAGTCGCAGTGTCTCTGGATAAAAGGGCCACTAGCCCAAGATGTATATACAGCATCGGTGGTCACTCATGCAAAAACAATAGCATAGTATACAGCATAATGCTTTGCATGATGAGCAAACGTCCATTTCTGAAAATCTATTTTGTAGAGTCAGGCTTCGTACTTAAGTGCCTATCATACAAAAATTAGGTGTAGCCTCTTTTATTCATGCCTTAATATACAGCATGAAATTTTTTTGGGAAAAGTTTGTCCGAGAAAAAAATGTGCCGCGGTCACGGAGGGGTTAAGTTACTCGAAGTACGTCATTTGTGAGGTAACGTTGCAAAAGCAAAACTTGTACTTCACGAAGTATAATACTTCGTATCTGAAAATATCCAGAGCTTCCCGGGCAACGCACGGCATTAGTACAAAAAGTACTAACGATCGGGAAAGATCGTGTCCTTTCGGGCGAAAAAGCGTATCTTTCGGTGGTCGTCACTTCAACGTTGATCTCGGTTAAATACGAATGTCATTTCGGATCGAGCGGTACGCTGTACCATACGCCACAACTCAGATCGTGAGTGGAGCAGCTTCAAGGCCATGCCGCTCCCAGGGGCCTGGTTGTTGCTGTTGCTGCTAGGCCTGACAAGGGAGAGCGCCGCCCGCTCGGTGCCCGTGTACGACGCGAGGGGGCTCTTCACGGACCGCCTGACTCCTGACGACCGCGCTCGTCTGCGCAGCTGTCCGTGCAGCGAGCGCCCCAGAAACAGCAGCGTCAACAACAGTGACGAGCAGCTCTCCTCTTTCGCGTCGCTGTGCCTCCCCGTCGACTTCGCCGGCAAGAGGTCGCGCAAGGAGGTCTTCGCCTTCTCAGTGGCGACCGACGACCGCTGGAAGCACTACGACTGGGACCAGGTACGCACTGCTACTGCTGCTACTGGGCCAAGATCGACGCCAAGTGACTGACTGCTGTGTTCAAGCTCACGACCGTGGCCTGGAATGAAGACAAGGAGCTGCTTTGCCACGCGCACAGCAAGGGCGTCAAGGTCGTGATCAAACACAACTTCGACAACGTGGACCAACTCTGCAACGCCACAGCTCGTCAAGACTGGATCAAGGTGAGTGACTAGCTAGGAGTGCAGCCCCAGCTGACGTTATCTCATTCATAACTGACATTGCTTCTGCAGGTTGAGGAGTAATGCCAGCGGATTGCTTGCCTGCCTCTCTCCGACTGACAGAAGGCCTCTGTGTTAATGTCTACAGGCGACGTACACCCAGATTGTAGAGAACTACGCCGACGGCGTCAACATTGACACGGAGAAGCCCATGCACGGAGCCACTGCGCAGTGCCTGGCGTCGCTCGTGTACGAGCTGCGGCATGATCTGGAGCAGCACGCGCTCACGAAGAACGCACAGGTTCGTTTTCGGCACGGATATCTCATGACTCGATCAACTACATCAGCTGGTGTGAGCGCGCTACTGACCCCCTCACATGCGTCATGCCCGACTTGTATGCAGATCACGTTTGACGTTCCCTGGGCACCTCGCGGCGTGGATGGTCGCTACTACCCGTGGCGGCAGCTCGCGGACGCAGCGGATTTTCTGTTTGTCATGTCGTACGACATGCGCAGCCAAGTGTACGACGCCTGCGTTGCGGGCGCCAACGCGCCGCGGGCGCTCGTGCAGCAAGGGCTGCAGGAGTTCCTGCTGGGGTTCGACATCGCGCCGGACAAGCTGGTGCTTGGAGTGCCGTGGTACGGCTACGACTACCCGTGCCTGGAGCAGCAGGACGCCACTGACGACGCCTCGCGGTGTCAGATCTGGCCGGTGCCGTTCTTCGGTGCCCCTTGCAGTGACGCGGCTGGTGGACAGATCGACTACGCCGACGTCCGGCGACTGGTGAAGGGACACGGCCTCGTCGAGCAATGGGACCCCACGACGGAGACCCCGTTCGTGTGGTACGCCAAGGAGGGGTCACTGTCGCGCCGGTCGCAGATTTGGTTCGACAACCCGCGCAGTCTGCGGGCCAAGTACCGACTCGTGCGCGATCTCGGGCTGCGCGGCGTGGGCATGTGGAACGCCGACACGCTCGACTACTCGGGCGCGGACAACGACACCCGACTCATGTGGAGCTCGCTGGCGGAGGCCTTTGCGTCGTGAATCACTCCTGCATCCAGCCTGCCGATCTAGCCACAAGCCAGGAAGAACTCACTCACACACACATCCAGCGTTGGTGCGCTGACCGCTACTGCTAGTAGCAATGGTTGTTGCCTTTTTGTAAAGACATATCCGGCATGATTTCTTGTTGCAAACTTTCCACGTTTCTATCGGCGTACGCCACACACACAACGATAGAGCGCACTCCACCAGCGAAAAACGGCCGTTATCGACCGAATCCCGAGCGAAGAAGGCGACGGGAAGCACGCACGCTGCCAACACGCATATTATTGTATGCATTGCCCCCTCGCTGCTAATATTTGTGTGCGCCGGTAACCGCGAGAACGCATTGCACTTGATTGGCATCGATTGCGCACAGCCAGCGCGTGAGCGCGGCACTAACATCGCGGGCCGTTTCAAGTGACTGGCATCGCCCGTTACGGAAAAAGATCCGCACGTTGAAGTATCCGTTACGCGGCGTTAGCGAAACACGGTAGGTCCGACGCACAAGATTGACAAAACACGGTGCAGTGACTGCAAATCGCGTAGGCGATGCAAAGCGTACCAAGTCATACAGGCGCCCCCGCCTAATTTGCAACTGCATCTCTCGATGTACCTCGCACAGGAAGTGCGGACCGTTCTCAGGATTTGTACCGCTACCCATGTGGCTGTACTGACTTAGATGAGGCCAAAGGGTGAAGTGTCCCATTGCGGGAAGATACCTGCATGTGCAAGTTGATGGCTTGCAGTGTCAAATGAAAGTAAGTCAGTACAATCGCATCTATGTCAACCCTTCGCAAATCTTGTAGCTTCGCAGCCTTCATATATACCACTCCGGCAAATTAGGCGGGGGTGTCTGTATTGGTACTTGAAGATACTGGAAGCCGCTGATTTTCGTACATGTAGTGTACTTGTATTTAATTGGTTTGCCGGTGTGTGAACTACTGTAGCCCTCCTTAAATAAACTCGCTGGTAGCAGCTACAGCGCAAAATGATGGGTGGTGAAGGCGGACGGCACCTGACTAAGTGCTGCAATGATCGACTACCTTACAGGCCTGGGTGAACGGAAATACGGTTACTCGTTGCTCGTCATGCTTCCGTCGTAAAGACTCACACGAAGTCCAGTTGCCACAGTTTTGGAGCAGGAAACGTTGCCAAACTGCCAAGTATACGTCAATTTTCGTGCTACGTGCAGACGCATTGTGCAGATAAACCGTGTGCCAAAACGATAGAAACCGCATGATCCAGGTAAAACTTTCCCCCAGCTGCAGATTTTCTGCTCGTCTGAATTCGTGGAAATATGGAAACTCAGGCAACCCACACAGGACAGGAGAACTATAGGAGAACTATAAATAGCAGCTCTATTGCCCTCGATTGCAAGGCGCGACAAGGCGTGGCGATCTTCGCCAGTAGCATTGCGCAACATCGCATGTTTTCGAGCAACCAGGCTGTGCCTTACCGCGTTTTGCGACAGCTGGGGGCGATCCTGAAAGGGCACGAAGGGTGATGGGCGTCTGACGTGGAAGATCCGCCTCGTTTAGAAATAGAAACTCCGCGCCGTTTCCGTCGCGAGCAGCTCCGTTTCTAAGAAGGTGCAAGCCAAGCCGAAGCTGGAAGGCCCATTCCCAGATTTGCCTCTAGCCTGCCAGAAGATCGCCCCAGCGTGAACCAACGATGGAGATGGAGCTGCCGGCCACGCCCACGCCCGCCGACTCGAGGGCCATGCACCTCAACTTCCAGTCGCCCACCGCCGACAAGGCGCAGCAGTCGCTGCGCATGCAGGTGGCCGCCCACAACTTGAAGAAGCGCGACTCGTCCGAGCCCTCGGACGACGCCGAGGGGCCGCTGCCCGTGGCCACGTGCAACTTCGCGGCGCTGAGCCGCCACTTCCACCTGCCGCTCAAGGTCGCCGCCGAGAAGTTCGGCGTGCGCGCCACCGCCTTCAAAAAGCGCTGCCGCGCCATCGGCATCCGCCACTGGCCGTACCGCAAGGTGCGCAGCCTCAAGCGCTCGCTGCAGGAGCTGGAGCAGTGCCAGCAGCAGGCGCAGGACGGCTCCGGCCCGCCGCTCTCGGACAAGCAGCTGCGCCAGTTCGCGGGCTACCAGAGCCAGCTCAAGCGCCTCCTGTCGCCCGAGACGTACGGCATCGACCCCTTCGGCCAGGCGCTGCCCGCCCACTTCTTCCACGACGACGGCAACACGGCCGACGACCACGACTCGGACGAGGACTCGTGCGGCTCTCAGAGCCCGCCCCCGGGCCTCGAGCACTTCGTGCACAGGAACAAGGCGCGCAAGCACCTCTTCACGGACTCGCCGTCCTCGGCCTCCGCGGCGTCGCCGCACCGCGACAACTTGTTCTTCGGCAACGCCGCGGCCATGAACGCGGCCGCGGAGTACGCGCGCGCGCAGCAGTTCAACCAATACAGCGCCCAGGCTGGCATGATGCCCGCCGCGCAGGCGGGATTCGTCTTCGACTCGTTGTACGACCCCTTCGGCGAGCTCAGCACCTCCACCATGGACACGTACGGCGAGAACGACCACCCGTCCTGCGGCTACTCGCTGGACGCCGTCTCGTACGACTTCTTCCCGCTGCAGCCGTCCCCCACCATGGCCATGCGGAGAGCCGCCGCCGTGGCGCAGCAGACGATGGCCCCGAACGCAGAAGAACCCTCTGCCTCCACTGCTCCTAGCGGCCTCGAGGGCCTCGAGGACGACATCTTCCGCCACATCTCCCCAGAGTACGGCTGTCTCGTGTAGACAGACGTAGCTTCCTCTGCTCGGATAGATGTGTCGACACTGCAGTCTCCTCATGTTTTTTTTGCTTGCTGCTTCCTTTTTTGCATTTTGCTACGGCGTCACGCCTTCATTGTACGAGCTTTAAATTATTCCGAACAACGGTATCAATAAACACAACTTGCGCTGTTGCTACCCTATCCGATAGTTAGCTACCTGGCTACTTTGTCACCTCACCGAGGGCTGTGCTTGTCGCGCACGCAGCAGAGCTTGCACGAAGTCGGCTACTTGTCGGTACGCTGCGACTACGACAGCAGCGTCGGCGTTCTTGACGCTGATCAGGTTTGGCGCCATCACGATGGCTGCAACACCAAAGAACAACGTTTAGCTGCAGACCCCGATGTTCATGGGAAAAAGGGGGAAGACCCGCCCGCACCCATGCTCTTCGCCGTCATCTTGTTCTCGTGCTCATACTTGACGATTTCGTTCAGCAGATCTAACAGCCACAGCATAACAGTTTGATGCAGGGCTGGCAACGCTGCCAGACTCTCGAGCACAACCTTAGGCTCAGGATCCTGCGCATAGCATACATGTATAATATCACTGGTCAGTAACACCACCCTACTATCTGTGCTATTGCACTTCCGTACCACGAGTTCGCAGGTGCGGGCTATTTGATTCTCCGGAAGCATGTTGAAGAGACTTTCGGGCAGCTCTCGAAACCAAACCTACGTATAGCGCAAGAAAAGGTTGATACATTGAATTGACAATCGCTATGCGCGGAAGCACGCACATGAGCACATACCTTGATAAGAGACGCCATGATGTGGACGTCGGAGCAGTCTTTGAAGGTGCCGTCGTTGATGGAGCGCTTGACAGAGACGTACTCCTGCTTGTCTGGAGCCAGGCGAAACACACCTTCCGTCCGTGCTCCATTGTGCGCTAGAAAGCAGTTCTTCATCATTACCAGCACAGCGGGGAGTTTTGAGTCGTATCCTTCCACCTCTCGCTTGAGCACATCCTCAAGTGGCAGGCCGAACTGTTGATTCAACTCTCGCCACTCGTCCGGCAGCCCTTCAAAGCGCGCAAACTCCGCGTTATATGTCACGTGCGTTTCTTCACGCATCTTGTATGGACGACTGATCCACTCTCCGCGAGATCGCTTATTTTCAGGAAATCGAGTGCCCCCGCCGGTCTCAAGCAGAGCAACGGGGGATGTAGCCATTCTGACCAACTCCTCATCAACTTGGCTGTTGTGTTCCACCCTCCCCACTGAAGAAAAGGGATCCGGTCTTGCAGCGGCTTGACAAGTCTTTAAGTCTTCCGAAACAGCTCTTTCATAGTCGGTGGATATCTGTCGAGCTCGAGGGCTCACTCCCTCGTCTTGTAGCTGGTACTGACCTTCCCGCCATGGTGAACTAGCTTCTCCGTCCTTCGGGTAAATTGTCCGATCGGGGCTCAGATCTGCAACGCGCGGCGATGACGAACACGAAGGCGTGGTTTCTGAATAAATACGGGGTACTCGCGGCGGGTAATGGATCGAGTGCAGTCCTAGGCCTTGCCATGCCAATACAAGCTGCAATGCCGTCAGTCACCCACATCGTAGTAAAATTGAAGCGGCGAATAAAGCAGACAAACCAAACCGACCACTTACGCCTTGTAAATCGATATTCTCGCGCATGAGCTTCTTGACGACCTTCAATACTCCTGCACAATTCGGACACATGCGTATGTGTCAACGATCGGATCACTAGCGAGCATGCAGACAAAGCACGTGTCCGAACCGGGAACATTGGCAAGGATGTGGCAAACAATGCGCGAGCACTCGGTAGCCTTCGCAGCGGAACGGAAGTGGAATCCGTACGTGTGGCAGTCCACACCGGAGAGCCGCCGGAATGCAACATCATCGCACGCGCTACGCCACCAGCGGCACCCGGCGCCAAGGATGTCGTTCACGACGATGGTGCCCGACTCCAGAAGCCAGACCACGACGCGAAAGCGCGCCTCGGACGTCTGCGGGTCGATCTCCACGCAAAAGTGGACTTGCGCCCAAGCCCCGCACGAAATGGGCTGCCAGGTGCACGGGGGCTGGATCCTGCGGCTTCGTGTCGCTTCAAGAACAGCTGCGGGCACTACAAGTGCATCGGTCTCACTTAGCAGGTGGCCTTGTCGATGGCGATGCACTGCAGCAACGGTCGTGTACAGCACTGCCTCGTTCACCATCCTGACACATGAAGGACCAGGTAAGACAAGCCGAGGGCGGGCGCAGATCGCAAAATACCTCGACTCGACCGCCTGAGTCGCCTCGTGCTGCACCGAGAAGCTCGACTCGACAGGGCTAGCCAGAGTGCCGCCGCGCCGCAGCCTCATGGGTGCCCACTGCATAAGCCGAAACGCACCTTCCGGCCTCTAATCCGAGCGCGAGGGCGGACCAGCGGCCGAAACTGAACGGAACTGGCACGCGGTGCCGCTAGTCGTGTGCGCTGAACAGTGCAAGAAGACGCGGGGGTAAGCCGTCCTCATCTATTCATCGGGACTTCGTGTAGGTGCTCCTACCGTGCTCTCGAGCTGAGAGCTCCGCTGCTGCGTTAAGCCTCGTCGTCGCTGTCGTCGTCTTCGTCCTTCTCGCGAGCCTCAATCTCGCTCAGCATGAGCTGGTACTTGGTCACGACGCGCTGCAACGCGCGATTCGCCGCAATCGTCGGCAGAATGTGCGACTTCAACACGTCCCGTTTCACGAGGTCCTGCAATCAATCCAGTCGTCAGTCGTGACAGTGCAATGGCAAAGCAGTTCGACCACTTGAAAACGAAACGAGTGTTCACATACCAGAGCCATTGGATCCCACGCGCTGCCTTCATCTTGATTTGCGGCAGTGCCTTCGCGAGTTGATGGTCTGCAGAACGGGAGGAAGACAAGACGCTTAGTTCCGCACGAATACTCCTTATGAAGGCGAAAACACACACGTACGCGTGGAAGGGACCCATCATTTCGGCGCACAGATTATCTAGTCGAGTCACGTCCTCGTCGTGCGTCAGGAACTTTGCATACGCCTGAATCCTGTTGGCCCCCGCGAAGCATATGATCCAAAAAGTATCAGCATGTCGACTATTGAGCTCACGGTGCTCAGTGCGGACGTACCAGTAGCGATATTCAGCCGAGCTTTTCAGGATGATTGCCGAGGCAACCTGATGTTCGAGGTGCGAGCGTGTCACGTTGCGCTGCATCAAGGGGTCCGACATCCCAGAAAGCATGGCCGAAGCGATTCCTCGTTGCGTTCGGCCATAGCCAGAGGCATTTTGGAGACGTCGCAGCGGTCCGATCTGCAGTACGCACGCAAAAGTGATTAGTGCCTCTTATGGAAAATATCTGCCCAGCAAGCGCAGATAGTGAAATGCACACGTACAGGTACACTTTTCACCGACACAGCGTCCGTAGACAGCGCAGAAGCAAAATCCGAGAACACGAAGCTGTCGTCTGCCACTCGCATCCTTCATGAAGAGAAAATATTAGCCCTGCATCACAAGCCGTACTACGAACGCAAAGCCCCTACCAGGAAGACATCGCCGTGTCATATGTGTACGAAAGCAGACTAGAACTGCCCTTGATTTCGGAGTTCGACTCAGCAAACGTGATAAGCGGCATCCCTTTTGTTGTCACTTGGCACCGAAGAAGAGTCAGCTTGCGATGATCCTCTGGTGTCACCTACGCAAGAACAAGGCAGAAGGGTCAGTAATAAATCACCAATTTGAATGACATTGCTGCAGGTAGACTCACGTTCGTAATCGCCTCAATTGAGCTAGCAAGCAAAAGCTTGCGCGCAGCTAAATCCCAGATTTTCAAATCGCCCGTAGCCAGGATCACCAGCAGATAGGGCGACTCATTCACGCTGCACTCCATTACCGAGATAGAGCTTCCCAAAGCTGTGAATGAACAACGTCACGAGTATCAGTATCCGAATAGACTCGAAGGAATACAGCTTGCGAACGCACCAATGCACGGAAACAGTCGTCGTCCACTGCTATTGAGTACAAGAAGATCGCCGTTATGAACACCCACTGCATAATAACTTGTGTTTCCCACAGCACACACGACCCGGCCAGGGATGCGATCAATCCACTTGACTTCATTGCCCGCCGAGCATTGAATCGTTGAATAAACTGGGCCTAACTCTGTCGGGTATCCAGCTCAACAGTCAATAAAGAATTCTAGAACAGCCATGATAATTCACAGCTCCCAACTCACCTATGATTTCCTCTGGCTGGGGATTCTTCAGGTTGTGAACAGTAACTTCCACCACCACCTTGGACGATACCAACCCGCTGCTTATCCTGCCATTCGAGGCTTTGCTTGAAGCATTTGATTGTGTGTTCGTGTCGATCTCTACAGAAAACTGCAACCGGAACGGGAATTCGGGTAGCAACTGACCCCCATTGGTCACACCAGCGCTACTATTTGACCAGGACAACGCAATTTCCATTAGTTAGTTGCCAACCCCTCTAAAATCACACTTGAAGCAAACAAACCTTTCGTTCAGCAGCTTTGGCGCTCGCGCTATCACCTCTTTCGACTTTGCTACCACAGCGGTGGCTTGAGTTGCAGTTCGCTCGTTTTCGCGTTTTCTCTTCAGA
The DNA here is from genome assembly GCA_009729435.1 of Phytophthora fragariae. Lineage (NCBI taxonomy): Eukaryota > Oomycota > Peronosporomycetes > Peronosporales > Peronosporaceae > Phytophthora > Phytophthora fragariae. The sequence goes on along the minus strand of QQOI01000078.1, from coordinate 112,455 downwards.
GAGGGGCCGTCAACTCCGTTCTTTTTCGCTTCAGGCTTCGACGACTTCGACGGCGCATCGTTGGGCACAGCTAATGCAGATTTCTCCTTGGTCTTATCGCTATGACTTGGTGCAGAGCTCGACTTGAGCGTAGCAGAATTATTAGTCTTCGGCACAATACTAACCTCTTTCCCATTCGTTGACGTCATGCGAGAATCCAAGAGAGTAACATCCGACGCTTTCGGCGACACGATCGTTGGGCCAAGGATATTGCGGATATTGTTCTGCGATGAGGCTGGATTGTTGTTCGGCGAAGGCTGCACCTCTCCTTGAAGTAATACTGGGGCAATTCGCTTTTTGTCGTTCTTGTTTGCTCCAGATGGCGCCCTGCTCTGTGGGGTGGACGTCTGGGTATCTAGCTTTTTCTTCTTCTTTGGAATAAGGGTATTCGTTGTGGGGGTCACTGTTGGCGTGACACTAGTGTCAGACTTCCGGCTAGCTGCCAAGCGGGGTGAAGTTGTCGATTTTTCTTCAAGCTACAATACAAAACGTCATTTTGTCAGACACCAGTCTCGTCCGAAACTAACTGGCGCGCCAGCAAGCTCGACCATACCTGAAGCTGGATTGGATTCTCAACTAACGTCGACGCAAGCGTAATTCCGGCTCGAGATCCATACTTTTCACCAATGTAGCAATCACATCATAGCTGTTAGATAACGCTAACGCGAGTATCAGTAGCAGGATTTAAAGTCCTTACCTTCGCTTGTAGCAGCTTGCTCTGTTGCGCATCAGGAATGGGGGTGCCAATTTCGTCCTCTCCGAACTGAAAGCAGCAGATGGAACCATCAAGCGAACAAGCAAGCAGGAGGGACTGAGCACTAGACCAAGTTAGGTCCGTGACTGACGAGTCGAAGCAGTCCTTGACGACTGCTAAAGGACGTGCGAGATGTGCCAGCCAGATGCTCACAGTCGCGTCCTCGCCACCCACAGCACAACACGCGAACTCCTTATCTGTGTCTGCCTTGGTCACTACCACGGCGAGAAAACAAAGCACCGTCAGCACCAAGCACCAAGTCGGATGAAATCCGACTGTACACGTAACTTTACCTAGAAGCTTTGGGTTGAATCGTGCACTAGTGACAACACCCTGGTGACCCACAAATTTCAGGTCATTTGTCCAGGACCCACGGTTTAACAGTGCTGCGATGTTTTTCTTGGAGCTGAAAGCGTGCGTAGCGCATAGTACGGAACCGTCAGGTGACCACGCCAGTCGGCGGAAGTGCGACGTAGAAGCACACCCCTCAAATGGTTCAGTCACGACGTCGGACTCCTGCCAGTCGGCCACCTTCCACATCCGCACCGTCTTGTCCTCTCCAGCGCTCGACAGATACTGCAGCGATCATCACCCCAGTCTCGGTCAAAACACAGAGTTCACCCACCACCTGCATTCACCCCCGGACGCACCTTGCCGACAGGATCCCACGCGACGCCCTTGACCCATCCATTGTGCCCCGTGAGCGTCTGCAGCGGCTGCGTCATGACCTCGCTCATTGCGCCGACGCCCACGTCCCAGATCAAAATGGTGTTGTCAATGCTGCACGTCGCCAGCATGCGGTCGTCGGGCGACCACGCCACATCCGCCACATCTGCAGCAACCACCACCACAACCACCAGTAGCAACAGCGTCAGCATCAGCAGCTTATTCATCTGTCCACCCCTCCCACAGGGCTCCGCTCACCCATCGTGTGTCTCTCGAGCGTGGAGCAGCGCACCCAGTTCTGCTTGTTGGGGCTGGCGTTGGAGCCGAAGGGAACAGGCGCCGGCGCGCCCGCCTGCAGCTCGTACAGCAGCACCAGCTGGTCGTCCGAGCCCGAGGCCAAGTAGCGGCCGTGGCCCGCCCAGCGCACGCAGTTGACGGCCTGCTGGTGGTTGGCCAGCGTGGCCAGCAGCTCGAACGTGGCGATGCCGCCATCGGCCGGCGGCTGCAGCGACCAGATCTTGACGCTGTTGTCTCCGCCGGCGGTCGCGAACAGCTGCAGCGTCGGGTGCGCGTCCACGCCGTAGATGGCGCAGACTGGAGTTCGGGACACAAGAACGCAATAGCCAGAGCGAGTCAGAGGACGGGACAAGCGGCATCAGCTGCCCAGACGCATCAACTACAGGAGTAAAACGCACCGGTACCCGACGAGTTCTCGTGCTTGACGTCCTCGGGCTTCTCCAGCAGCATCTCCACCTGATCGAGTGCACTTACGTTATGAGCTAAGACCTATGGTATAGAATCTACATGCGATTAGATAGGTATATAGGAATGCGGCTAAGTGCGATTCTAATTGTAGCCACTTTTCAGATGGCTGCATGTTGCAGTGGTTGAAGTTGTTGTTGAAATGGTGCAGCGCTGGGTTGTCGCCCTCTTGCTGCTGGCGTGGGCGAGCGGCGCCGTGGCGATTACGCGGAACGAGCGCGGCGCACTGAAGCTGCTCTACTGGGCCACCCACGGCCAGCGCTGGGCGGCGCAGTGGGACATCCAGAACGAGCACAGCGACCCGTGCCTCGACAGCGTACGCTCTGCATCTTGTCGTTTGTTGTGTAGTTTTGATCATTGCTTCGCTTTCTAAGACTTCGAGGTGGTTTAGTGGTACGGCATTGTATGCGATCGCAACGGCCGCATCCGGTCCATGTAAGTGGAGTTGAGATGCGCTGGAGAAAGTTGGACTTGATGTCGTTGGCACTTTTTCGTTGCAGACGCCTCGCTAATAACAACCTCGTGGGCGTTCTGCCGCCTGAATTTCCTCGCAAGGACCTCAGTGGTTTGCAGGAGCTGTGAGTTTCTGCACTTTTCAATCATCTCTCCGCGCTCTTGAGAGCTAATTGAGCCCACTTTACGCAGAGACCTGAGCTCTAATTTGTTAACGGGCTACGTACCTGACACGCTCTCGAGGCTCACAGCTCTGCGCACGCTACGTCTCGACCGCAATCACTTTGTTGGGCCCGTTCCAGCGTCGCTAGCGAAACTGACGAAGCTGGAATTTCTGTGAGCACTGCTTGGTTGGTATGTGGCTCAATCATCGTACTAATAATCCCTCGTGCAATGTTCAGGGAGCTACAAGAAAACAATTTTGACCCCGTTGATGCGTTTGGTGGCGTGTTACCAGTCGCAGTCCAGCACCTCACTGACTCCGAAGGACAGCACTGCCACATTATCTCTTGAACAGCCTCAATCTCGCTAGAGTCGAAGCCTGCACAACAATATCTCGCACACATAGAAAGCCAAGTAACGATTTAATTCTCCATCCGTGTTATCGACGCTAGTAGACCGACGATGCCAAGTTGGCATTGCCAACTACAGCTTCCCTTAGTCATCGTCATCGTCGTCGTCATCGTCGTTGTGCTTGTGGTGCTTGTGGTGGCGAAGGCTGTGCTTGAACTCCTGGGCATGTTCTTGCGCTGACGTCAAAGTTGCGATATCGTGGGCTGGCTTCAAGGCACGCGTGGTGCAGTTCGGGTCCATCGCGCCCCCGAACGCGAAGGTTGAAGCAGCAAAAGCGGCGAAGGTCAACAACAAGATGCGCATTGTTGTCAGCAGCCACCGATGCGAAGAGAACTGAGAGAATTGGGAAGTGACTCACTTCAAGTGAGAGAGAATGTGTGAGTTGGACAATGTAGTTGGCAGTTGGGATCTCTTGCATCTTTAAGCAAACCTTCGCGCTGCTGCTACTGTATACCAGGTCAACTTAGCAGTCATCATCATCATCATCATCGTCCCCATGACGATTGTCGTCGTCGTCGTCCCCACCAAGCAATCGCTCGAGGTGGACAGTTGCGTTTGCTGACTCATTCTCAACTTCCGGTCGCAGTGCGCGCAACGAACTTGGTGGAGCTGCTTGAACGTTGCAAAGCGCGACAGCAATGACGACCCACAGAACTCGCATGATGAAAACTGGCGGACCGATAGTAAGTGTGACGATGAAGGGAAATGGGGAATGGCCGTTAGGCGTAACTTTGGCAGTGTTTTCATCGAGTTAACTCGGAATCGTTTACATACAGTGAGTGTACAACTCCGTCGCTGGAGCAATTTTTCGTTGACGACGAGCTGCGATGGATGCTGACAGACCGACACGAACGAACGCACTGATTCCGTTCATCTGGCCGCTTCTTGGTAGGCGTGCAGGCAGCCGTCGTCGGTCAGTTTGGAGGCGCCCAGCATGCGCACGGTCGAGAAGGGGTCCACCACAAGGTCGAAGAGCCCCGAGGCAAGCTCCGCACGCGGCTCCATCTTGTAGACTCGGCCGGTCGAGTTGAAGTGGAAGCGCGACGCGAAGGGGAAGTCGTAGGTCTTGCCCACCAGCCGCTGCACCATCTCCTCGTCAGCCAGCAGGGGCTGGAAGAAGTGCTTGATGGTGTCGCGCGAGATGCGCAGCGTGGTGCGCCCCACGCACAGCACCGTGTACGTGCCGGGCTCGTCGCCCTCCATGGGCTCGATCTGCTCGCAGTGCAGCGTGATCTCGGCGTGGTAGCGCGAGTAGTTGAGCCACTGCACCAGGAACGTGTCCAGGTCGCGGAACGCCGGCGACTGCACGTCCGGCAGCATCATGCTCCGCAGCAACGACTCGGTCTCGGCCGCGTTGCTTCGAGCGGGGTCGTACCCTCGCGCGAAGCTCGCGTAGTAGGCCGCCACCTTGTCGGCCACGAGGTGCGCGGCGTTGGCCTGGCGAGCCAGTTGCAGGGCACACAGTAGCGACTGGCGCCTCTCCAGGGCCGACACTTGCTGACGCATCCGCAGCATCTCCTGCCTCGCCAAGATCTCTCGGCGGCGCTGCGTCTGGTTGTTGTTGGGCGTGGAGCAGCTCTGCACGCGCCAGAACTTGGCGCTCGTGGCTCCGAACTTGCTCAGCGTGCGGCAGTTCTTGGACTGGCGGCGCGCTCGGCGCTGGCGTGGGCGCGAGGTGAGGGCGTCGGCCAGTGCCGTCGCGCGAGCCACGGCCTGATCCAGCGCCGCGATTTGCTGCGGCGACCGCGGCACGAGCGCCGTGGGCGTCTCGGAGTGAGTCAGAAGGTCGTCACTCGGGCGTCCGTCCGTCAGAGCGGGGACAGGCTCCGGATCGTCCTCCTCGATCGTCCAGCGGGTCCGGCTGCGCTTGTTGAGGCATGATAGCATGGCGTCGTGCGGGGTCAGGTGCAGATCTCCAAGTGAGCTACAGTAGCTACACTCGGAGGGAAGGAAGGGGGGGGGCTAATTTTGGCGCTCGAGCCCCTGTGCTCAGGCGTGCTGGGGCAAACTAGTGCAACATTGGACCGGGGAACGGTGGGAAACAACGCAATTGGAACATTTTCAGGTCTACTGCGCCAGCCGGCAAGCACCAAAACTTTTCAATGGAATTCGAGAAGACATCCGAGGAACGGATCCGGATGAGGAGAAGGCCTACACGACAGAATGGAAAAGAATGTGGCACATTTTGTGCAGCATATGTGTCACGAGCCTTTGGATCCAACGCAACAGAGTAGTTTTTGAGCAGGACGTAGTAACGGTGGATTCGAGCGTGATGGAATTCTGGGCAACAGCGATGAGACAGCTGCGAGCTCTCGCCAAGAGGGAATGCAGACAAGCAAGGACACAAATACAAGGGACACGATTGCTCCTTTGCCTACAGGCATTGGAACGACAACCGCGAGAGCAGTCACCCACGGTGACGGGCCCCGTACAACCACCGGACCATAAGGCACCGGCGTTGCTAACCAGGCTAAGGACATACCAGACGTCGACAAACCAGTAACAGGTTAACCCCAGTGTGCCAAACCGTAGGACAAAAAATAGGACAAAAAGTTTGCACTCTTTCTTGGCGGCAGCTTAGCGATATGGTAGTTCTAACAGATGTGGATAGAAAGCTCTTCCGTCAATGCTTGCGTTCATCCACTTTTTTCATGTCCTCTAGTGTCCTCTGTGACGTTATAGCCAAAGCAAAGGTATCTTTAATAGCATATCATAATGGCTGTTTGTCCTAGCTGCTAGGACAAAAATAAACGGTATTTGACGTTGAGTGGGGTTTAGCTATATTATAGCCAATAGTAGCTGGGTACGAGATACTTTGTTACAACGGACATGCCATAGTGATTGCAACATTCCGCGATTGTCACGTCTATTTTTGTCCTAGCGACCCTGGCCCAAGGACAAAAATAGTTGTGTGCACCACACTTTGATCCTTTTTCGTAGGATAAAATCCACTGGGGTTAAATAGAATTGTCTGTCTCTCTCTCTAATTTTGGCGCTCGCTGGACACCTCCCGCGCGACACGAACGTTCCGTCTTCCATGGATGATGATGCCGGTCGGCAAACGCGGCGCACTGCAGTGTACACTAATCACTGCTGTGTGACGCATGCCATGGCCCATGCGACGGCGCTGATGCTTGCTTTCTTGCTGAAGCAGGCAGGCAGACTGCATCGCCACCGCCGGTATGAAATAAAGCGGAGCCTCTGGCCAGCGCAATCGTTGCCATTTCGGCACGCGTGGCGAGAAGTTGCCAGGCGCCCGCTGTATTCCCTCCTACGATGGCGAGCATCGCAGACGCACGCAGCCATCGCTGATGTTGTCAGTGACAACGGTCGAGCACACTACGGCTGCTAACGGTGCAAGCTGCTTATAGTAGCTAGCACCGCCGCAACTTGGGAAGGCCCGCACCTCCGTTTCCAGCGACCGTCGCCTTCTTCGACGGTGTTCGTCAGCTGCAACCCGCGCTGCTGTGCCTTCCCATAGAGGCGCAGCAAGCAGGGGGCTACAGGAGTCTCCAGCGCCCTGCTTGACCGAATGAGCACGCGAGCCGTCACTGGCGTGACTCCCCACTTGACTGGACACGTCCAGCCCGGTCAAGGCAAGGGCCAGCAGCTCTGAGAACTCGGCAGTGTCGGCCGCTCGCATTTTAATCCACTTTTTAATTCCTTGATCGCATGTTCCCGTTGTTGCCTTTTTCACACGTCGCAGATTTCGGCGTGCGTCAGCCCGTTCGCGGAGCCAGTCATTTTGGTTTTTGTATACAGAAGGTATACAAGGGCATGAGTGAGCTCTACAAGGAGGCGGCGGCGCTGCTGCACAAGCTGGAGCTGCGGCAGGGCGGGCTCAAGAGTCTGGCGTACGCCGATTCGACGGTGCACAAGCGCAGCTCGTTTGCGCTTGTGTGCGAGACGCTGCGCTACAAGCCGCTGCTGCGCGAGCTGCTGGCGGCCGTGCCCGAGTGCCACAAGGCGCTCAAGACGCCCAAGACCGCTAAGGAGCCGCCCGCGCTCGTGTTCGTGGCGCTCTACGACCTGCTCTTCGGCCGGCAGAAGATCCAGGGCGGCGGCTACGTCAAGAAGGCGCTCGTGCAGCACCAAACGGCCTTCCGCGCGGCGCTGGCGAGGCTCAAGATCAAGCGCAAGGTGGCGTCCAACGAGGCGCTTCTGCCGCCAGAGAACCGCCAGCAGCACCTCTCCCTGCCGCGTTACGTGCGCGTCAACACGCTGCTGGCCTCTCAAGAGGAGGCCGAGGCCTTCACGCGCGAGTACGACGCCAAGCAAGACCGAGATGTGCGAGATCTGCTCGTGCTGCCCTCGGGCACGGAGCTGCACGAGCACGAGATGGTCAAGAGCGGCAAGCTCGTGCTGCAGGACAAGGCCAGTTGCTTCCCGGCCTTCGTGCTGCACGGAGAGCACGCCGACGCCAAGGACAAGCAGGGCGACGTGATCGACGCGTGCGCTGCCCCCGGCAACAAGACCAGTCACGTGGCCATGCTGCTGCAGCAGCAGGACGGAGACGGAGAGGACGGCATTGCCCCCAAGCGTCGGGTGTTCGCGTTCGACCGATCGGCCAAGCGCCTGGATCTGCTCAAGCGACGCATGCAACTCGCCGGTGCTGCGACGCGCGTGCAGGCTGAGCTGCAGAGCTTTCTCGAGGTCCCTGTGGACGGCGAGACGTACCGCAATGTGCGGAGTATCTTGCTGGATCCGTCGTGCTCTGGCTCGGGAATGACGAATCGTCTGGATCACTTGCTGGACATTGCGAGCTCGCGTGATACGGTACTGGAGCCGGAAGAGGGCGCGGAGTACGAAGAAGACACGGCAAAGCGTCTGCAGTCGCTCGCGGATTTCCAGCTGGAGGCTCTGCGCAAGGCGTTTTCGTTCCCGCAGGTGGAACGCGTCGTGTATTCGACCTGCTCCATCTTCCAGAAGGAGGATGAGGAAGTTGTCGCTGCGGCCTTGAAATCGGAGGAAAATGTCAGTGCGGCTCGGCCGTTCGTGCTGAAGCCCGCCCTTACGTCATGGCCACGCCGTGGACTTGAGGTCGCGGGTCTGTCAGCGGAGCAGGCCAAGGCTCTTGTTCGGGCAAATGGCCTCGAGGACTCGACAAATGGGTTCTTCGTGGCATACTTCGAGCGAACTGACAGAGCTGACGGTGCGGCGGTAGCGGTGAGCGAAGAAGCTGACAAGAAAACTGAAGTTCCAACGACTGCAGCTTCTGTAGCATCTTCTTCAGCAAAAAATACAGAATCAGCTGAGACTGCCAGTGCTGGAAATAAGCGCAAAGTGCTGTCTGCTGCCCAAAAGGAGAACCGCAAGCGTCGGAAGCGCGACAAGCGCAAGAAGCACGGCCACGCCAATCCAGACAACACGAGTAACGAAGTGGAGGCCAAGTGAGAAGAAGGTTAGTCTCCCAGGAAGTATAATAACCCCCAATAGATACCAGCATAGACACGCATCTCAATTGCTTCATTCGGCTCTTACTGCGTCACCATCGACCTCCTGCTGCAGCAGCACGTACGCCACCGCGTAGTCCCCATCGTGCGAAATGGACACATGAGGCTCCTGCCGAACACACAACAACAGCCACAAGTTCACCCCGTGAGTGAGCACCCCACGCCTCCTATCGAGCCAAAACTCTGTCGCCCTCACCACCAATCGCAGTCGCTTGGCCAGCGCCTCCGTCTCGCCCGAGAACTGCAGACGCAGCGCCTTGGAGTGCTCCGTCACCGGCAGAGCCGTGGGGACTGCAGGCCCTTCCAGGCCCCTTCGCACCGCGTGGATCTCTGGGAACAGCACGCGGTAGCGCTGGAAGGCCTTGAACGTCGCCTCCTTGACCGCCCACCGCGAGGCCAGAAACGTCGCACGCTCGGCGCTCGGGCGTGCGTAGAACTCGGCGATCTCTGTCGGGTGGAAGGCGCGTCTCAACAGCCGCTCCCCGAAGCGGCCGAAGCTCCGCTCGAAGCGCGACACCAGCGCCACGTCCACCCCAACGCCGAAGACCCGCGGCGTCATTGGAATAATGGTAGAAAGCAGGGAATTTATTGGCCAAATCGACCACTGTAGCGAGTGCATGCACGTGTTCAATTGCAAAGGTTCCTTCATTACTGTGTTACAGCATTTCATTTCAAGTATTCCTGATGTGACGGAGTTCAACCACTTGCTGAAGTTGTTGCTGCTTCAGCTGCAAGATCTCGTATGGATGATGGTCCCTCTCGGTCGTCTCGAGTGCCTTCAGACGTTGCTGGAAGTACTCAACCGACTTGAGTCCCTTCTCCCGTTCAATCTGCTCCAGCTTGGTATTGCTTCGGACTGCGACAAGGTCGTATTGGCGTCGGGCATCCAGCACCAGCCCACTCTTCGCATGCAGTCGGCGATTGTTTGAGGCCATTTCCTCCTGCTTCTTCCGAAGCCATTCCACGCGCGCACCGTCCTCTTTTCGTACGTCTCCCGTGACTGCCGCCATGGCCAGCTCCAACTCCTGCAAGTAGTTTACTCCGCCTGTACGCTGTAAGATACGAACTTGCCACCGTGCGCAAGCCGACAGGAGAGAAGCGTTTGTGACCACGCTGCCATCGTCATTGCTGTCGACGCGATGGCGTCTGCGGTGACCATTTCTGTGAATACGCGGCATTTCTGAAGGTGACGCGCTCGAATCTGGGGACACGTGTATTCCTACCCCACGCTTCATGTCTTCATCATACACGAGGGCAAAATCACTCAGAACGAGGTACACAACTGAGCAATTCACCATCGCGTCATTCACGTCTTGCTCGCTGTCGGGGCCGGTGGCACCACCAGCCTTCCCGACCTGTTCGTGCTTTCGAGGGGTATATCTCTCAAATCGCCAGCGCGCCAAGCGCATGATGCCATCGTTCGTTTCCACAGCATATTCGCGCGTGGTGGCGTCATCTCCGTAGTATTCTTTCGATGCTGTCAAAGCCTTCATCACCACAATTCGAAAGCGCTTTTGAGCGCGAAGCCGAGGCTCTCCCAGGTTTCTCGCGTTGACCGCTGTGTGGGCGTTCCCCATTTGAGCCCGTACCGTGGTTTCTTGTAGTGATGTCAAGATGGATTCTCCGTCGTCAAGCCACCCCGGACAGCCAAGATAATAGCTCGTGTCGCTGAGGAGCGAAGTCAAGTCATCGCCATCACCGCCGTCATTCGTCGGGTCCGAAGCTTCATCATCGCCAGAATTGAAACAGAGTTGGCGGGCATCGAACTTGCGCGGTACTAGAACTGCTGGGTCAACACGAAGCCAAAAATCGTCCTTGGCCGTGACCTCGTCGAAGCGAGACGGGTTACGGAAGTCAACCTGCGCAGCAGCACAAAGGTGAAGTTAGCACTGCGTACCCCCCTCCCCGTCAACTGGAAAATGCAAACAACGCACAATAGTGAAGGTCATGTGGGGACCAGCCGAGCTGTCTTCTGCGGGACGGCTGCGACCATCAGGTCCGATAGCGAGAGGCAAGTCGGAGCTGGAGGAGAGTAGACAAATTTGGTCCCCAAAGTGGATCGGCGTCTTGGTCGATGTATTGCCATCCTGCATCCCAGTACTACGACAAGTTGATACTGTTAGTTCTGAGACCAGTTGAAACGATCAGGAGTTGCTCATGCCGAGACGTACGGGTGAGGGTGCTTTTGTGTCGAGGTGCCCACTCCGTCGCGCTTGAACTGGAGGAAGGCCAAGTGCGAGTTCTTGGTCTCACCATAGACAGGAGGTGGTGGTGGGCCCAACGACTTGGCTTGCTCGAACGCGCGTCCACCTTGAAGCAACGCCATGGCCCGCACGAGTTTTTCTCGCAGCGACTGACGCACCGCTGGCGCCTCCTCCTCCCTCTCCATTTCCTTCAGCGCAGCAGCACAGACCACGGCCAGTTTCTTGAGCAGATCAGCCTTTGGGACGAGTGCAGCGCGGCGGTTCTGCAGATGCATGGTTTCCTCTCTGTAGATCTTGTTGGCCATGAAGCTCTGGTACTGCTCGAAGGACGTGGCAGCCTCGGGCAGATGCTGCACGACGTCCCTCGCAAGACGCGGCAGTGCGTCGCGCCGCTGTCGAGCTCGATCGCCGTCAACAAACTCTGCATTGATGGCCTTGCGGACGCGGCGCTTGGACGCAAGTGCTGGGGCTGGCGGAAACAGAGGCAGCGAAGTGGAGGAGCCGAGCTGCGGTGGCTGGCTCTGCTGCTGCAGTACGTGGAGCAGGCTGTTACCGGCGCGCACCTGCACGACGCGCTCATGGCTGCGCTCCACGAGGTCGCGGAGCAGCTCTCGCTGCACCATGGGCTGCGCTAGGCTTGCAGCAATGGTGATTGGCACGACACATGGAGACTTCAACCTCTTGACCTGGTCAAGTTGATGTAGCCATCTGAGGACGTTGTGCCACACCCGCGACACACAAAGTCTAAGAATGAAAGTCTACGAATAGGGTCTTGAAAAATATAAATTTGACGGAGATTTAGAGAAAGCAGACCGCCACCGCGATCTTCCGGCGGAGCGGCGCGCTGAAGGCGACCGACACCTTGCCATAGAATATACCGGAGCTCCGTTTCGTTACTCGTTGCATGTGCATCCATCCATCCATCGTCTGTCTGAGCGGCTATGACGAGGCCCGATACCAACTTACACTGAACCTTCCACGACGCTCGACTTCTTCTCCTCCTCAGCGGCGTCCTCCACCGTGAGCGCCGTCACGCCGGCCTCCACGTCCTCGTCACTGTCCTCGTCACTTTCAGACTCGGACGCGGCGTCGTCGTCCACTTCGGCCTCAGCCTCAGCGTCGGCGGCGCCGTCCTCCGCCAGTACGGACTTCTCGGACGCGCGCTTGCGGCTCTTGGCGATGACCACGCCGGCCACACCCACGATGCCCACCACAGCGCCGACGATGCTGCCGATAAGGGCGCCGTTCTGGCGGTTGTCGTTGAGCCACTCCTTGGCCTCGGCGGCGAAGGACACGCTCTCCTCCTTGGTCTCGGTGGGGGCAGTCGCCGCCTCCTCCTTCTTCTGCTCGGGCTGGGCCGAGGCCTCCTCCTTCTTCGGCTCGGGCTGAGCCGCCGCCTTCTTGGCGTGCGGCTTGGCGCCCTTGATGATGTCCAAGTCCACGTTGCCGTTGTGCACACGCAGGCGGATGGACTTGGCTCCCTCGGGCACGTCGATGACCTCGTCCACGACCTCGTCGTCCTCGAACTCGAGCTCCTGGCTGTAGTCCTCCGAGTCGTCCAGCTCCAGGTCCACGGAGCCGTCCTCGAACTGGATCTCCGTCTCCAGCTCTCCGCTGGCGTCCAGGCTGGCGTCGGCCGAGAAGTCCAGGTCGCCCGAGGAGCTCAGGTCCAGGTCCTGGTCGCCGTCGGCGCTGAGGTCGAGGCCCTCGCCGGGGCCCAGGTCCACGTCCAGGTCGCCGTCACCGCTGTAGTCCAGCTCCAGGCTCTGCGAGCTCGAGATGTCCAGCTCCTCGGAGCCCCCGAGCGACACGTCGGCTGAGTCCGAGCCGTCCAGGTCGTACGAGTCGTACGAGTCGTAGGACTCCGAGTCGTCGCTCGTCGGGGGCGCGCCCTTGGGCTGCTGCACCACCTTGGGCGCGTACTGGGTCGTGTGGTGGATGCCCGACAGCGCGCGCCGCGGGTGCGGGCGCAGCGCCGACACCTCGCAGGCGGCCAGCGTGGACGCGCACAGCGCCAGCGCCAGAGTCTTCTTCACGGACAGCACCATATCTTCAAATAACCGCTAGCCGATAGCACGCAAGTCTCGTAGTGAGCCCAGCGCCAAAGGCGAAGGGGAAAAAAATCAGGTACCCACAGGGCCTTTTGGATTTGGAAATTGTATGTATCGAATTCGACAGGGTCGAGATCTGCAGCTATCTAAGCCACCCAACTCAGAAAAAAATGAGATTTCCGATGCATTGCTTCAAGCAAGAGCTGCAAGGTCACCTTGCCAAGGTGTCGGAATGGAGCCGAGCGCTTATTTTGATGCGAAAAGTGCCGGCAATGCCTACGTACTGCTCATATGCGGATAGTATATGCCACCGGCCACCACAAAGGCAACCGCCACCCGAACGGGATCTTCGGTCAGTCACTTGAGATCTTTTTCAAATCTTTCGGAAATGGCTCACACTGGCGAACGGGCACCAGCAGCAACCACTGGTCGCTGGTCAATGACCAGCCGGGGTCTTCTCCAACTAACGTTTCTCCACATTATGGTTCATGGGGTGCTTGGTTTGCAGAGGAGTGCTGCTCGTCCTGGTGAACGCCGTCGTCTGCAAATTGGTCGCATCCTCGAAGGCACATGGACGCAGTCATAGCTCAAGAGCATGCGAAACTTATATTTGGACACAGCAAAAGACTGCTCGCGCGAATTCGTACAGTCCCCAATACGGCGTCTAGCCACTCGTGGCGCAGTAGGATAGAATACGTAGCAAGTCATCAGCAGACAGCAAATTCACGGACGTCAGACGTAATTGCGTGGTCGGCACCCTAAAACTGTTTTTTACCTGCTTCACTTCTCGGATATCACGGCTGGGTCCACTGAGTGCCAGGTAGCTGCAGCCTGTAGCGGGTTAATAGTACTTGCCGAAATAGTACACCTCGGTAATATTACTACCCAATTTTTGGGGGTTGTAGTGATACTATTACCGTATAGAGCGGTATTCAATATGAGTGATACTATTATTCAGTATTCAATATGAGTGATACTATTCTATCATCAGCTCAGTACAATAGTACTCTTCAAGTAATACTTTTGAAGGACCCTAAGCGAGCAAACTCGGTTGTCATCTTGCAAGTCTAGTTTTAGTAGCCCTCAATTAGGCCCTCATTTAGGCCTCGGGGAAAATCACCATTTTCGAAACCGCGTCAAAGCGCAACAAACGAAGCATGGGGGATTGTCAGGAAGGCAATGAGGTCAATCTTGATCCTTGTAGCGTGATTCACTGGCAGTGAATACTACGTAGTAAGCCCAATAATAAAGCTCGTATAATTTTTTCTAGTGAGTACTTTTTTCAACTTCAGGAGTTCGTTCGTACATCAATTAATTTACTACGTAAAATACGACAAGCGCTAAGATTTTTTTAAACGTGTAAGATTATTTCCCCACAGAGATTATGTACGGTGGTTGCTTTACACATGATGGTGACCACTGAAGATCGAGTAGTAGTGGGGTAGCACTACTAATATTACTACTACTACTACTACTACAACTACTTAATTGTTGGTATCTCTACTAGTAGTAGTACAGTATGTCTCCAATTTAAAAGCCCGGTAGTTCCGGTAATACTACTACCCAGTTTTTGGGACTATTAACCCGTGCCTACAGAGCGTTGTGAGCTCCATATGATTCCCAACCCAAGCGACCTGGCACCCTCCAATTTCTATTATAGTCCTGGGCCAGAACTTCCACGACTCCTGGTACAGCAGCGTGCCCTGTTATTGACACATGGCTGCGTGTATCTAACCCGTTTCTAACATATTTCAGGTTATTAGAAATGTACGCCATCAAATCACTAAATACGGATTAACAAAAACAATCGTCTAGAGATGTGTGCCATCTAATTATTCCGTATTTAGAAATATACCATCAAATTACCCGTACCTACAAAAAACAACGTTCCGTATTTATTCACTTCGCTGGAAGCTTCACTTCCACGCGGTTTTAAACCTTAAAAAAATGCCTGGCTATTTTTAAAGGTATCTAAAAAAACGTTCCGTATTTATTCAATTCACTTCCACGCGGTTTTAAACCTTAAAAAAATTGCCTGGCAATTTTGAAAGCCTAACCTGTTGCAGTCTTATTTAAATTACTAAAAGGAGCACTCTGATTCTATTTTGGAGCCAGTCCCTTTTGGCTGTCAGTTGCACAAATTCAACCAATAAATTTATTTGTAAGTATATCAGGGACCTTAACGTGAGTTATAAAAATACAGATTTCTGGCTTCCATATTTATTGATTTTACCCGTATGATTCGGAGATACGGACCGTATCTCCCATGAGGCGCCGGGCACACTGGACAAACGCTGCCATCCAAATACGCCCCTTGTAATCGATAGTTTCGCTCAGGAAAATCATGGCTAACGGGCTGTCATTGTTAATTGAGCCTTTGTTGAAGAACAGCTCCTTGACCTCAGACTTGCCGTAGGAAGCTCCCAAGTAGTAGTCCGCCATTGCCTTGTGGATACACCCCTCCAACTTGAAGGTGGTGCGGTGCTCAGGACAGCCCTCCGCTATAAACTCTACCTGGATTGGCGCGTCGGCGGCGAACCTCGCGTATGCACCTGTGACTTGAATCAGCGTGACGAAGCGACTGGGTGGCTCCGTCGCCGATGTGGTGCCGACCTTGGCGATCATCGTGTTCCCAGTGTATTTTGTCTCTCCGCGCGGATTCGGAGTGTTGGCGACTCGGCTTGCCTCGCTGATCGTAGTGCTGTACGAGATCATGTAAACTAGATGACCCATTTGAACCACCTTGCTTTCTTGAGTATGATAAGCCTTAATCTTGATTTGGGCGACCTCTTGGTCGGCATGCTGAATCGCGGCCTGCACCACGTTGTCGTCCTCAAACTCCCTCAACAGGCTGGATCTAAGCAGCTTGTTGCGGTGGATAATCCACGCAGGCTTGCCGACGAAGTCGGCCTTCTTGCGGATTTTCTCCAGCTTGCGGCTCTGACAGGCTTGCAAACTGTTACTCTGCCCTGTCATCAAATGTACGAACGTTTAGTAAAGTAAAATAAGCCTTGAGCAATCAATATACATCACCTTACGAGAAAAGAGATGCGTACGCGTGCGCAGGCTCTGGCGGTTTGGCTTGTGGCGGCAATAGATCAGCTGTGATTTGGCGGCAAAGGATCAGCTGTTGGTGCCAAGAGGGCGCGGCAAGTTGCTGTGCAAGTTGAGTGGGACAACTCGCCGGTGCGAGCACCAAGAGGGGCGAGCACCATGGTTTGGAGATCGAAGTGGGTACCCGACGCAGATACTTCTTGGCTCGTCCTATTGGCTCATTTTTTTATTGAAGACGATACTGGGCTTCAACGACTGGCCCTTCGACGGGTCACCCGCCCACGAAGACTCGCTCCGCCCCAGGACGCCCAAGACCGCAGCCATGCGCGCGCCGTGTGCCTTATTGACGCCATATATCATTACTATAATACAAGTTATTGATAATATTTTTATAAGTATTTTAAGTATTTGAGAATGCGGCAAACAAAATTTTACTTAGGTGCTAAGTACGAGTCCCGATTTGAGCTCACCGTAGCAAAGATCCTCTGTCGATTGAGCTATGGAACGTCCCCAGATTTAGATTTCCCACCAAGGGGCGACCGTTTGAATTTTTTTTATCTCATTTTGAAAAAAAGTCGAAAATATTTGGGAGCTGTTTTGGGTTAAATCACTCCCAAAACAGCTCCCAAAATATTTTCGACTTTTTTTATTGTAAATCACCCCAAGCAATCGATTGGAAGCGGTCCCCTTGGCTAATTCGATCTCCTTCCCATTCCCTTTCTCCCGAAAAATATGGTGTCTACCTATCGGGCAAAATAGAAAAACGGCTGTATCTCGACACTCCTGTTAAGTTCGATTTTGGACCACCTAACTTTTGAGGCCCGATATCTCATTAGCTCTAAAAGCCGCTTTAGTATCATTTTGTTTGACGCAGTCTCATTTGTTTTACTACTGTCAAACCTGCAATGTATCAGTATTTTGAAAGCATTTTCGTTTATTTACTACTTAACCCTTTCACTACCAGACGCGAATTGTTGGACCGCAGTGGTCCCATAAGGGTATACATAGTGAAACCCATATGATGTATCCTAATCATTTGCCAACATTTTGACCATGCTCTGCTAGAGGACCGCAGCGGACCTCTAAAATATTTATGTCTCGTCCCTGTTTGACTCACAATCTTTTTTGAGCGACTTTTAGCCAGTAGGTGTAAAGCACTATCGTGTTAGAGGTCCGCAGCGGACCTCTAATTCGTGCTGTTTTGTTTGGTAGTGAAAGGTTAAAAGTCACCAACATGTCGCCCATGCAGGGGGAGCCACTCATTTCAATGAAATCATCATTTTAATGATGATTTCATTTAAAATGATGATTTCAGAAATCATGACGGATGCAAACGCACGAGGAAGCCTGTAGGGTAGCTCAAATAGTGGACCGTCCGCTTCTGGGGTGGATACGGTACATTTTTGAGTTATGTCGAAACACAGATATCCACGTGAAAACGCGCACGAACGTTTACTACTACTACTACTACTACAGTACTACTACTACTTAAAAGTATTTTACTACTTAAGTACTACATAAGTACCGTCTTGAACCTGACGTTTACTACTACTACTACTACTACTTAAAAGAATTTTACTAAAATTAAGTACTACATAAGTACTGTCTTGAACCTGCAGCAAGAATGCAAGGGCAGACTGTGACGTTGGAGTTCCTGCAGGGCCTGAGCGACTCGGGCAAGAAGGAGGCGCTTCAGGCCGCCATGGCCTGGTGCTCCACGAAGGAGCTGCGCAGCTTCTGCAGCGGCATGGGCGTGCGAGTGCGCAGCAAGCAGTACGCGGTGTACCACACCAAGGCCGGCTACACGGAGTTGCTGACGCAGCTGCTGCGGGCCAAGAGCGCCGGCGATGGGATCACTGTAGGGCCAGCGCCGCCGCGACCGCCGCCGATCGCCCTGGTGCCCGTGCAGCGGACGCGGAAGACCAAGAACTGCAACCTGCGCCTGCTCAACGTGCTCTTCTCCGAGGCGATGGCTCCGTTCCTCAGCGGCATGAACGCGGAGCCGACGCAGGCGGAGGTGGCGGCGGGGGCTGTGGGCGGCAAGAACGCCTTCTGGACCAGGCTGCGGGCCGAGTTCGTGAACGCCAAGGCCGAGTACAGCCGCGTGGCCTTCCAGGAGAGCTGCCTCGCGGGCTTCGACCTGTCCACGCCCGTGCCGCACTCGAGCACCAAACTGAGCGAGCTCTGGACGGAACTCTGGATGGCGTACAACAGCGCGCTCATCCGCTTCACGCACTCCACAGACCCGCACTTGGAGTTCGTGGACTGCTGCCCCAGTCGGAGCGACGTGTTCTACATGCGCTGCTGGCTGAACGCCAAGCCCGACGTGCTCTCGGAGATCTGCGCCAAACTGCCAGCAAACGTCGCACTGAGTGGAATTTCGTCTGTGAGTGGGATCGAAGCAGCTGGAAGTGCGGGAGCTGAACAGACCGAGCGGGCGACGTCGTCGAGGAAGCGCTCGCGCATTGCGATGGATAACGAGGTCGAGTCGGTCGGAAGTAGACACGCACCGAACAAGGCTGCAGAGCGCGCATTCCTGATGCAGTCTATCAAGCATGCGGTCGAGGTGTTGACGATGGCCCGTGGGTCGGAGTTGGGTTTGGACGTGGTGGAGACTGTGAAGTGCGAGCTGCAGCAGTGCACAGAACGGCTGAAGAGGATCCACCAAGAGGAGAGAGAGGAGGGCGAGGAGACAGAGGAGGAAAAAGACGATTACTAGTTTGCTGTGCTATTTAGCCTGGATGCTCTGTGGAGAATGGTGCTGCAAAATGTGCTGCAGGCTTCAGGGCGGTCAACGAACATGGCGACGTGGTGGTCTCAATGCGACCGGGGGATGGTGGGAGATTGTCCAAAAACCTACTGAAATTGCCGGTGGTCGCCAGACTATTGCCTGCCGACCAAAAGGTATTCAAGTTCGTGAATGTCGGTCATGCTTGGACCACTCACAATGAAAGAAATGCGCCCGAAGTGGAATTGATTCGTGGTTATCGAGAACCAAAAACGCTCGTATCGGGTGAGCCGATGATTCGGGACGATCGATCGCACTGTGGTCGCGCTTACTACCTCACCACTGTTGTCTTGGCCGATTCCTACCAGCGTCCTTGGAGTCCCAACTTGGACGGACATCCATGTTGCTTCCAATCTTCGGGGCGAGTGTTTTACGTTAGCGCAGCACCGCACCAGGTGCGCGTGCATGCAGCGACAAAGGATCGGGACAGCTTCAAGTGTACCAGTACTGCAGCTTGCTTCAACTGGTACACTCGACGTCAGTCGTGGTGGTCCGGCGGCGCCATGTCACATTTGATGTGACTAGCACCAGCGCCTCGTCTCGAGATTCGCGTCGGCGGCGAGGGCGGCAAGTGGGTGGTTCCGGCGGCGCCGTCCGGTGTCGCGCCGAATACGGAGCGCGCTCCGGCATCCGGAGCTCCCATCGCGGAGCCAAATCCCGGCGACGCGGCGGGACGTACAGCAAGCAGCGTCCACGCCTCAACTCGCCTGCAGCACCGGCCAATCGAGAGGAATTACCATGATCCAGTAGAAAAGTACTGGATTGCACGCCAGACCGACATTAATTTCCTTGGCACAGTAGAAATCTGCTAAGTACGCAATGTGCAAACTGCTTTCTATTTGAGGGACACAGCAAGCTCGGCCTCGTTGTTTTAAAGGTTAAGAAGGCGTCCGCGCCTAAATGCTACCCGTGATGTTTCCGATGGGGTCCAAGGTATACATGCTAAGGGCAGAATCAGGAAGCGGCATCTACACCGGGCGGAGGGGCTCCCGAAAGCTTGGTGTGTCGCTTGTTGGCTCGGTGGTCGGTTGCAAAGTGAACGAGCTCAACAGCAATCGACCACAAGAGCATTGGAGTGCAGGAAGTCTCGATCCGACCCGCGGGATCCAACCGCACTGTAGTGAGGGTTTATCTAAGGTATGCATCAAGCAGGAGTTGGCCGGGTAGAACCGACAAGCCGTGGCTGGCGATCACTATTGTTCGCGGTGGGCTTGCGTGCCGTGGCGTTCGATGCCTGTGTTTCTGCAGCCGTGGTCTGGCCCTGGTCGACTTCATGTGTGTGTTGGCGAGGGCAAGGACAGCGGCGTCGGGTGCGTTCTTGCTGTTGCTCACGATGTTGTTGGCATTCTGTCGCGATGAAGCGTTCATCATTCTCGGGGGGGGGGGCTGCAGCAATACGAGGAACCCATCTCAAATAGCATACCGAAGGCACACAGAGCTCTAATAGATACGTTTTCAAAACTTATCAACTACTGTGACAGTAGTTTGTTTTCATGTCGGTCTGGGGGGCAATTCAGTACTTGTACTTTTCTACTGGATCATGGTAATTCCTCGCCAATCGACCGCCGGCGGGTAGAGACGGTCGCCAATTACTCGAATTGTGCGCATAACGCGGCGACTATCCGAGCGCACTGCAGAAACGAGCCGAGACAAGTCGCTGCCGCGGTGATGAGTGTGTCTGCGGGACCTACCGCCGTTGCCGTCGCTTGTCTGTGGCGCTGCGGCAACAGCAGCGGGAGATCCTCATTCCTGAACTTTCATCCGCCATCTCAAGCCCCAACCCAACACCAAGATGCTCCCGCCGCCCTCGCTTACGGTCGTCCAGATGCTCGCGTCGGAAGAGGCCGTCGCCGCCGCTCAGCAGGAGGTTCCGTGCACCTGCGGCGCCAAGGACTTCGTGCTCAAGCGCAAGCAGCAGAAGCAGCTCGCCAAGGAGACCGGCACCGTCGAGGCCAAGCAGGCGGCCAACGACCCCGCGGCCAGTGCACCAAAGCTACACCGCAGTCTGTGGCGCAAGCTGCTGGGCAAGGGACCCAAGTGCGTCTGCCAGAAGAGGAGCCCTGTCGCCGCCACCAGCAGCAAACCCGGGGTCGTCCAGATCCCAGCCGAGTACGTGGGCTGCACCGTCGTGACCGTCGCCGGCAAGCGCGTGCCGTTCTCGCGCGACATGCAGCAGCAGTGCCGCAAGTCGTGGAAGAGAGCGAATAGCTCCCGGCCAACCGAAAAAATATAGTAACTTATTCATGCACTACGTGTTGCTCTATTTGTGTGCTGTACGCAGGGATCGACAGTAGTTTGCTTTGGACTACTATCCATAGCGCTATTAAAATGATGCCGCAAACTACTATAGTAATTATTAGTTTGGGACTGATCGAAACTAATACTACTATAGCAACTAATACTACTACTAGTAGATCAGATCGAGGCCACATATTAAGCCTGAAGAAATCCAGGAGCAAGTGCGCGAATGACTTGCTGTATCCATCCAAGGGAGGGGCAGTCTGGTTCGATCACTTTATTGCTTACTTCGACGCGTTAGAGGCATTTCCTGGTTTGATATAATGGCAGGGCGTGCGTCTTGACAACGTTCGCAAGAGCGAAATCGTCGCACGAGCGAGAAGCTCGCCTCAGAAGACTGTTTCGGAGGGCCAGGCCACAAACATCATGCATTTAGCTTTCATTCTGTAAGTTTCTTGCTAGCCCAGAAGCCCCCCAAACCTCCGCAACGACCAAGAACTCTCACTTCTCTGACGTCCTCATGAAGTATGCAAACTCCGACTGCTACGCCGAGCTGATGATGAACACCGCGCTTGCTGACGACACAAAGGTCGGTCCTTCACAAAGGTCGGTCCTTTGTGTCGTCAGCAAGCGCGGTATTCATCATCTGTGCAGCAACGAGCTTCATGACGCCGGCAATCTCTCCGAGCGCTTTTGCAACCGAGCGTAGAACCGTCGTATGGAGCGCGGGGTTACGGATTAGGAAGTCGACCACCGAAACTACTAGAAATACTATCCTCTACTATATTAATATTACTATAGTAGCGGAAATCTATGAAGTAGTACTGATATTACTGTAGTAGTTTACTACGCCTATGCTAGGGTATTAATATAGTAGTTCAGACGAAAATCAAAGTACTGTCAATCCCTGGTTGTACGTATTACTAGTACTGTACTGTATTATTCTGCAGTTTAACTAGGTCGCCAACAAACAATGAAACTCTCGCGAGCGGAGCCTCTGCTCAGTCATCCAGACACAACATCTAGACACCACGTAAGCATGCCAGCAACGGCTTCACCGAGCACCAACATCTCTGGCAAACAAGCAGGTCTCGGCTCATTTTCTAAATGAACTGCTCGATTGTCCCTAACGATACATCGAAAAGACCGGGGACTACCGGTACCTAAAACGAAGCAAGAGCGGAGTGGCTCAGTTAGAAGTCGAAATGCAGGGATTGAGCTTGCTCTCGTTGTTATCTACTCCTGAGTAGCTGTTTATTTATTGGGGCTTACGTCCTATCGGCATACGCATTAACATTTCGCACCGAATCGTCCCGCTCGACTCCAGCCAACTGTAGGTCTAGAATGACTCCTTCCGGATGCTTCGACCGCTGTGGTCACCGTAGATCTCACGGATGAGGCCGATCACGCGCTCCACCGCCGGCAGCGAGAAGGTGGCCGCAGCCCATGAGTCTCTGCGCGCCTCCTTCAGCAGCTGGTCCCATTTCTCGCCAGCCAACGCGTCGGCCACCCCACGGAATTCATGTTCGTACTTCGTGCCCTCCGAGTGGGGGATCCCGCGCTGCGAAAGCCAGAAGAGGTACGCGTTGGGCACGCGCTCCGTTGCGTCACGATGGTAGCGCGCCAGGTCGTGCGCGATGGAGCCTTCCCACTCCATGTACTCGCCAATGCGAGTGAGGAAGTCTAACCGCTCCGGGGTTACCAGCTCGGACGCTAGCGCCAACGAATCGATAAGCAGGAGCAGCGTCGCTTGCCATCGCGTGGCCTGCACTGCCACGTAGGCCAGGAATCGTTCCTGAAGCGGTTGGCCACCATCTGTGCTGTCGTTGGAAAGCGTGCCCAGCTCGTAGCTCCTGACGATGTCGTTCAGCAGCTCCCACTGCTCCTTCACCAAACGAGCTCGGAGGAGATTGTGTGGCACCTCCTGCTCGATGTGGTAGTGCAGCACCTGCCACAGCGCGAGGAAGAGCGGCAGTCCTGTCGAAAGCAGTTCATCACCCGGCTCGACACTCTCAACCATCAGGTTGTGGAAGAATTTGGCGTCTAACTCGTGCATTTGTCCGCTTGCAGACCCGCTGCTCGCTTCCAAGAGCTTCCGCATGAACGCGCGAACCTTCTCAGGGCGCACCTCCATTAGGCGGTACGAGAGGATGTTGATGAGAATGGACAGCAGCTGCAGCTTGTTCTGCAGACCGACGTTCGGGCGCGACGCCAGCAAATCACTCTCCGAGTTCGAGGCGGAGATGACGATTGAGCGCATGGAAGCCAGGAACAGGAACATCTTCTCGAGCTGATTGTAGCCCTTATCGCCGAGTAATTGCCGCTGCAACGTCGTCTGTGTCTTGTTAGCAGCGTTCGGCGCCATGATCGCAATGTACTGCGGGTGCTTGTTGATGGCTTCAAACGCGATGTTCAGGCTGATGGTTCCCTCCATGTCCGGGATCGGAATCTCCACGTAGAACATGGACGGCAGCGTCACGGAGACCGGGGAGGTCGGAGGTGAGTTGCTCTGGATCTCGGAGAACACGGCGTGCGCGTGCATGTACTCCTTCGCCGTCTCCACATTAATCGATTTCCGCAGCAGCATGTAGCTACACACCTCCGACACCAGCTCGCTTGGTGCTCCAGCAGCGACAGCGATGTTTCGTGCATGGAGAGCCATGTGACCCTTTTGAATACCCGTCACCGCGATAGCACGAATTGCTGCGAAGTTTTGTGCCAGCCCGACACTCACGATGATGCCGCTCAGGTTGCGAGCGGTGGGTTGTTGCAGAATCGCGTGAGTCGCAGTGTAACCAGGGTGGGTCATCAACGCACCTCCCTTGGAGCCGACTGCGATAGGCATCTCTAAGCTGCCGCGCAGCACGCGCGTGCCTGAGCCGTCCTCGGCAAGGCCGATCTCGTAGTGTGAAAGTGAAGCGTACTGGCCCGAGCGACTGGCGTAGCAATGCGCAGCCGACTCAATGGCGCGCCAGTCCTGGCCCGTGGCAACGGCCACGGCATCCACGCCGTTCATAATGCCCTTGTTGTTGGTCACTGCGCGGTACGGGTCGACAGCAGCGAAGTTGTAGGCCTCGATGATGCGGTTCGCCACATCCTCGCCGTCCACGCCCTTCCAGCCGAGCTTCTTGAGAGGTATCTCGAACGTAGAGCGAGCGCGGCGTTGCATGCACAGGTTGGTGAGAATACGCAGACCCACTCGGCTTCGCGTGATCTTGGAGACCTCTTCGGAGAGTCCTTCGGCCACCGTGTTGACGATATTGGCGCCCATAGCTTCACACACATCCACGTCAATGTGCACGACCAGGAACTGCGTCCGGGGCTCGGACGCGTTGACCACGAGCTCATCGTCGCACTGGCTGTACCAGGCACTGCCACCGGCAGCGGTGGTAGCCGTCCGCGCAGCCTGGCTGACCACGCGGCAGTAGATGTCGACGGCACCGCCACCGCGTTTCTTCATGTTGGGGCAGAGCGTCGTGTTGGCGATCGACAGCAGCCGCTCGCGGTTGCACTCGACCGCAGCGATCGCGGCCGGGATGTCCTCCGTGTCCACGAGCTGGATCTGCGACGTCATGACGTTGCCGGACGTCGCCGTGCGGAAGCCGCCGCCAGCAGCAGCCACGAGTTTGGCGGCACTGGAGGCCGCCGCCACCACGGAGGGCTCCTCCACGGCCATGGGCACGGACAGACTCTTGCCGTCGATGACGAAGTTGAGGCCCAGACTGCAACAGCAGCACACACACAAAACGAGTCAGCGCGTCAGAGCCTCCAGCCAGTCAATTAGCCATCAAATACCCAGCTACCACTCACCCGAGCGGGACTCCGAGCACGCCGATGCAGTTCTCGATCATGAGGTTGGCCGTGCGCAGCGGCAGCTCGCCGAGCTTGGCGGCCGGGTCCGAGGGCGGCAGAATGTCGGCGGCCGCATCCGCGCCGGGCGTCTGCTGGGCCTTGAGCGTCTTGAGCCGCGGGTACATGAGCGCCAGCACGTCGAAGCGCTCGCGCAGCGTCTTGTTATAGAAGCCGGACCAGACCGAGGGCTGCGGGGCCGCGTCCTGCTGCTTGTCTGTCCAGTTGTCACTGGCGTCGTGGCTCGGCTGCAGCGGCTCGAACTGTTTGCCGCCCGTGGAGTTGCTGGGGGCGGAGCACAGACGCTGCACTTGGCCGGCGAGCGCGACCACCTGCGTCGCCTTGTCCTGCAGCGGCTCGAGGTCGGACGCCGCGTCCTGCGACGACTTGAGCGCAATGCGCAGCAGCGCCAGCGTCTGGTCCAGCGCGGCCTCGAGATCCGCGCTGGAGGAGCCGGCCACCGCCTCGCCGTGCGAGAGCTGGTTGGTCATGGCAGGCGGCGAATCGAGAAGTGACGTACGTGAGGCGGTCGTCGCCGCAGCTCAGGCTCGGTCAGGCCTCTCTCGTTCGCAAACAGACTCGGCATAGACGGCGCAAGGACGCACTTATTTCAGTACATACAATCAGCTAATTTGTCATTTTTAGCATGCAATGCATGCCATGCATGAGGCGTTTCCATCCGGCGCAACTGTTTTAAGCTGCCGAGCGGACGAGAGGCGGAGGCGGCTACTAACGCGGCCGAGAAGCGAGGAAGCGTCGGGCAAGGCGCCGTCAAGCCCGTGAGCCAACCTCGAAGCTGCTGCGCGGCACCCCCGGAAGATTGGGCGCGAGCCTTTCCACCGCCACCCCGTCGATCCGACGAGATGCAGACGCCGAGATGCGAGAGCGCGTGTGTTTGTGAGTCTCTTCCGTCTGCTGCTGGTATTACAGTAAGCTTATTGCGGTATATGCACATGAAGCAACGCCTTAGTGTTCGAGGCTCCGACTCGCACTGGATTCGCAGCGACTTGGCATCACGTGGTCAGACTGAGGGCATTGCGGCCTTGATCATGACGTGGCGGGCGCGCGCCGACGCAATCAGACGCTTCTTACGGTACAGCAGGGGGACGCGATCTGCATGTTGAAGTGGCTGGACCTCGCAAGGCGGGGCTGGACCAGCTCAGGCTGCTGGGATCACTGGCCCTCAGCCGCTGCCTCGCCGTCGCGCCATGATGCCCGAGTGTCACTGCGGCAGACTGGACGCTGCGAGCGAGCACGTCCTGCGCAGGAGACCTGCGTGCCAACACGACGGCAACTCCGGATGCCTGCGAGTCCCGCCTTGGATGGTGACAACTCACTCCAAGCGACGGGGATCACGTGACGACAAGCGAAATGGGAGGTCGCGAATAAGATTGAGCGGTGGTGCTGCTGCGCATGCAGGCAACAGTGCCTACAACTTACATGTAGCAGACAGCTATCAGGTCCACGCACCCCTAGCGAGTCAAGATAACGCGACACTTACAGCTCACAGCTCGAGACTCCTGTTGACCCTACCTGCATCTTGAGGAGCCGAGCAGACAGCAGTGCTCGACAGCGAAACGCGCTCGGTTTGGCTCGAACAGTGCCGGTAGCTCATTTTGTCTTCAGACAAGTCTCCCGAGCGACTCGGTGACTCGGCAGTTCTGAGCCGAGACCACGTCGATCTCACGGCCGGGACTCCCTACGGTGGCGCGGTCACGACTCGTGACTCACGAGTCGGATTGCTCCTCGTCCTCCCAGTCGTACTCGTCGTAGGACTCGTCTGGCCCAGGAGACCTGACTGCAGTGGGTGGTTCTGCTGCTACCTCGAGTTCCGCTGGGGCTGTTTCTTCTTCTCCTTCCCCAGCCTTGTCGTGACTTGATCCCCGTGGCGATTGCTGCGAGCTGTCAGTGGGCAGGTCGGCTTCGTTCTGGCTTTCGGAGAGCGCAGGCAGCCCCAATGAATCGTAGCTCTCCTCTTTGGCCAACTCCTCTTCTTCCTCGTCTTTTGTTTTGTCAGCGAACACGCCTGCAACCGCTGGCGTGCCGTCAAGACCGTATCCGCTCGAGTATTCCACTGCATCTCGCAGCTTCTTGTCGATCAAAAGTGCCAGCTCCTCCTCTAGTTCGCTATTTGCTTCGCGCTCGTTGTGTTGATCTCGCCAGCATAGCGCCTTCCAGTAGTGCGGTAGCTCCAGTGTGTTGTCGCATGTCTAGCGTAAAGTTAAACGAGTGTGAGCGAAGTTGCCACCGTCGAAGTTATTGCTAAAAGACACGTACATGAGCCTGTGGCAGCATCTGAAGGCACTTTTCGTGCTCGGCTCCAGAGATCGCGGTGAACGGCATCTCAATCCGCAAGAACTGAACATGTAAACGACACAATCTGAGTCAATCATAGCACAAATGAAGGCCTTCGACATGCTGCACTACATACCTCCGTGCCTGCCAGGGGCAGCGTATCAACACCGGTCACAAACTTGATGAACTTCCGCTTCAACAGCGGCTCAAAGCTGTTAACTGTTCGCCAGAACGCGTCCGTGAGCGGTTGACAGCTAGTGAAGTCCGAGTCTGCAGCCACTCGAAACACCTCGTTGACAGTAAAATCATCGCCGCAGCCGCCACCAACGCTGCCGCAAATGCTTTCCACCAGATCTGCCTCAGAGATTCCAACACGACCAAGCTGGTCGATGGCAATCACCCGAGTGAATCCGCGGTGAACACAGTCGATTTGCCACCCAATTCCTGATGTTGGCCCAAACTTCTCCTCGAGCACTTTGGCGATGTACGCCTCAACGCTGAGGTTCTCGTCGGCCCCTTCAAACTTCAGATATTCGGCGAAATCGGATGGCTTCATGTCTTTCATCCCGGACAAAGACTTGAACAACTGCGGA
Source organism: Phytophthora fragariae (assembly GCA_009729435.1). NCBI lineage: Eukaryota > Oomycota > Peronosporomycetes > Peronosporales > Peronosporaceae > Phytophthora > Phytophthora fragariae. Next base: position 84,683 of record QQOI01000078.1, on the reverse strand, counting down.
TCGAACAGTTCGATCTCTTCCAGCGTCACGCAGTGCTGAGGGTTCAGCAACAAACGGAAGAAGAGCGGGTGAATCCTCAACTGAATCGAGCTGAAGTGTGTCATGGCGCTGGCGAAGAACCACCCGATAAAGATCAACACGTTGCGCGTCTCGCGCGAATGAACCGTGTTCTCGTTGAGCCAGTAGCTCTCGGAACCTTGCACATACACGAATACGGCAGCATTTGGTTTCGAAATGCGCAGCTGAGAGGCCGACAGCGAATGAGTCGGCACTCCTCGGTCCAGAAGGAAACTGTCGTCTTCAATGACCTTATTGACAACTCGAGAGATCGTTTCTCCATCGTTGGTCTCCCATTCGAGCTGAAAACCTGGGCACACAACACGAGCTGCGCCGGGGATTGTCATTGTGTTTCCACTCGCAGTTATCTGTGTTGGACTTGCCTCCACCGATAGTTTGTTTGTTGGTAGTTGCTTCCATTTCGACGCCAATTGCTTGCCCACAAGCACAAACCATTCCTTCAGAGGACCTTTACCTTCTCCTTCCTCTACCTTCACGCCATCCACGAGTTTCTCGCCGAATGAACTCTTGAAGAAGGGGAAGAGCAAGAAGTTCGGGGTGACCTTCTCAGACGATAAATGGTGTTGCCAAACGTATTCCACACTGGATTGCAGTGCATCTTCGCGATCGCAAACGACGGTGACTTTGGGGAAGACGGTAATATCATCTTCATCCTGCGAGTCCTGCTTAGAGCGACCGCACAATTGCACCGCAAGAAGCAGCGTCTTGCACATTGGATCCAGTAAGGAGTAGATTTGATTCATGGGTAGTCTCATGGCAGCCAGGACGCTGCTGACAGGGTTCCAGTTGTCACCGAGCTCTTCTCGAGGATGGTTGACTAGATACGGGTAAAACACTTTCACAAGACGGCTGAGGCCAGGCGAGACCGCAGGTCGACTCTTTGTCTGAAGTGCGAAGCCATTGCCTCCTGACGCGCACAAAGAGACAAGCAACGTAGAAGCAGTTTTCAGATATCCCCATGTCGAGTCGTGATACTCCTGACGCACACTTTCGGCGACTTCAAGGACTTCACTGATATCCATTTCAGACACGAGCGAATTCTTCAGCTGGATCGAACGCTGCATGGCGTCTGCAACAGTCGAGCAGATATCACCAACGACGGCATTGCACTCGTTCACTAGGTGCCTCGCTAGATCAAGCTCCTGCGCTACTTCACTGCAGAGAAGGCTCTCCAGAGGCGATTCCAGCACAGCCAGCCCATACTGTTCCAACATCGAGATGATGGAGCCCTCCATGCACTCACTAATTGACAAATGGCTTTGAAGAGTCTCCGTCAGTCCTCGTGAATCGCACCAGGCCAGACGTGCACGCGCATTCACCTCAGTAGGTCGGTTTTCGTCTTCAAGGAATGTCCATCGTTTGAGCTCAGTCACCAGTCTTTTCGATATTGTCTGCGGGTCGTCGGCTTCAACGGGTTCCTCTCTCTCAGGTTCTAGCAAATGATCGCCTTGTTGCATACCAATAATGGGCGGAACGTTGTTATTTATCGCAGACGCGCCCGCTTCCGTAGCAGAATCTGCGGTTGGTGTCAGATCGTCCGTCTCCAGCTCCGTGTTCGTCTTTCCCTCGTTAGCATCGTCACCCTCTTCATCGAAGCTGTTCTCGTAGTCCGATGGGTTGTTCTCCTCTGTTCGACTAGTAAGAGCTTGTTCGGGAGAAGTGGGCAGTTCGACTGGAGCACTTTGGCGAGCCATCGGATCTTCACTCTTGTCGTAATCTTTATCCTCCTCGGTGTCGTCTGGAGTAGCAGGTTCATTGGGATCGGCACTTTCTTCTTCAGCTGCTAATTCCACCGCATCTTGAGGTTGCATTGGCGTGGTATCTGCCTCAGTCTCCTCTTCTTCCTCAGCATCCCCTGCTTCGGCATCAAAACTGTTGTCGTATTCTGACTGGTTGTCACTCGCCTTTGACCGAGCTGAGCTCTGCTTGGTGCGTTCTGGGGTAAGACCACTTGCATTATCCAATGTTTCCAAGTCTGTCGCTCCCTGCAATACCCCATCTGCAGGAGAATTGTTGTCCGCGTGCTCTACCTCGCCGTCGTTTTCGGCGACGTCAGTGATTTTGGATAGCTCGGACACTGATTGCGGTGAACTTGGTTCAGACTCGTTATGAACATCCCCGTGCATCGAGTTATCCGCGTAGTCGGATTGATTGTCACCTGCTTCATCTTCGTCTTCATGGAACTCGGGGGATTCTGTTCTTGGCTCGCCTCCATCCTTTGGCTCCAACCTGTCGGCTTCGCTATCATCGCCAGCATCACTCTTTGTAGATGGCCCAATGTCGCTGGCAGCATACTTTGCATTGTTTTCTGCGTCATCGTCGTGTTCATTTGCACTACTAGGCTCGGTTCGATTTCCACCGCCTTCTCGAGAAGAATTGCTGCGAATGAAGTCCAGACTCTCGTCCAGTAAATTGACAAGATCTGCAGCAGATTCGTGGTCGTGGTGCTCTTGGTCTCGGCCGCTTACCAAAATATTATCTCCGCTTCCTAGCCTGCGGCTGTGTGGGGCAGGATCATCGTTGCTATCCAATTCACTAACGTTAGCAGCACTCAACTTTGTTTGGGCGTCGACCTTTGTATCACTCGCGTCGTCATCATCGCGACTAGAGTCACGCATACGGCCACTGAGAGCGAGCAGCTCCGTCGGAGTCATGTCTTTCGCGAACTCGACCATTTCCATGATAATCGAGTGGGCAGCCAGCACGCGACCCAGTTTTTGATTCGGCTTGATCAGGAGGGGATTCATCTTCCTGAAGCAGTCCAGGTTGACTCCTCTTACCTGCAGCTCTGCTTCGGCAAAATCTAGATCACTTACCATCTTCAAAAAGTAGTTCCGGCCGCGCCACAAGAACGGAGGTGGGGTTCTGAGACGCAATGACAAGTTAGTGTCAGTGGCAACGGAGCAACGATAACCAGTGCATGTAGTACGTACTCAGACTGCGCTCCAGCCTCTAGCATCCACTCAACCAAACCTTCTACACACTGGATTCCGGCGACTTGTAAATCTGTGGCAAGCTGTTGAGCTAACTTCGTAGCTTCACGCGCGTTTGTCATTGCACCTGGATTCGGTCCATGACGGCTCAGTGGCGTTGATGCGAGTGCCATTCCACCCCTCGACCGCATCTGTTGCCGCCCTACATTGGTTGATGTCGGTGGTTCAGTTGGCCGAGACGGGAGAAACAATGACTCTTGCACGGGCGTGCAGAGGATCAGTGCGCTCAACTGGTAGAGCAGCGTCTCACGAGCGTCGATCGCCTTCAAAACCTTAAACCGCAGCTTCTCCTCCTTCGTAGGCTGTGCGGATTCCTGAAGATCGAACAATGTGCAAATTCAAGAGCTGTCACTAACCTGCTCAATCACGACACGTTCGCAGTGGCGCACTTACAGAAGGAGGCTTGGTTAGAGTTCCCAGAGGCATCAACTTTCCACTTGACGGCTTCTTCGGCTCCCGAAAGCGCTTCCCACCGCGATTTCCTGACAATAGAGCGAACCCTGAGCGTCTTTACAAGTATCGGAGAACTAATCAACACAGCGCCCTTCGTACCATATTGAGCACGCTCGTTGCGAATCTTGGATTCCTTCGTCAACGGTGTTGGTGGGGTACTGAACGTCGGAGAGTGCGCTGGCGACGGCGCTTTATTGGATTTGGGCGGCGGGTCGACGGCGAAGCGGTCATTCCAGCCTTGCTCGCGCCGAGAGAGCTCCTCTTCCGATAACGTGACGAGATGGCGGTGGCCTCGCAGAGGGTGGCTCGGCTTGCGAGCGCCCACTTTCCTCGGGTGTCGCTGGTCGAGGAAGTTCTTAACGATCGATTCCCGCTTGGCAGTCGCCATGGCCCCACCGATTCGAGCTGTGGCGAGGCCGAGCAGCGGTCGGTCCCAACACTTCAACGGAAATAGCAGACGAAACTCCCCCGATGCTGGTCAATCGGCCATGGCCCCCGTACTGTCCAAAACTGCTTGCGTGTTAGTGGTCTTAGCGCTGGCTAATTGGCCCTCTGCCGCTTGATGTCGGCTTTGACGGCCGCCTTGCACTGCGCCACTGCCTGCAGCTCCTCCTCGATCGCAGCGATCTGGGTCGGATCCCTCAGTTTGCCTCGCTCACGCCGCAGCTTGCGCTCCCGTTCTCGCAGCGAAACCAGCAGCGAGAAGTCGGACGACGTGAATGCCCCCGGAGCGTCAGGGGCGTCCTCCATCGCAGCAGCAGCAGACACCTCCGACGTCTCGTGGAAATTGGAGCCTCCGACGTACAGGCCGCCGGTGCACAGCAGCACGAGCCACAGACCCGTTGCGTGGTACGCGCGGAGGGACAGCAGGTGCATCTTGAGCGTCGACTTCCACTGCTTCACGACGCTGCTCTGCTGGTTCGAGCACGACTCGCACTGCGGGTAGAAGCGGAAGGCCGTCGTCCGGCCCAGCAGCTTCCGGAAGAACTGCTCGTCCCTGCGCTTGGCCACCCTACAGACACGATAGAGACACAGCGACAACAGTCAGACAACAGACAGACAGCAACTGCAGCCTCAGTCCCTGCGTACAGCTTGGGCGGCATGTGGTCTGCGTGGTACCGCACGCCGCGCTTGACGCCGCACGTGTGGCAGCCGTAGAGCCGCCCGAACTGCTGGATGACGCCCCTCTCCACGCCCGTGGCGTACTCGGCCGTGGCCGGTAGCGACGCCTTCTTGAGGTGGAAGGCGCCCAGGTCGGCGAAGGGCGAGGGCGCGAGGGCGTTGGGTCGCCCGCCCAGCAGCTTGAAGCAGAGCAGGCCCATGGCCGCGTACACCGGGTACGGCGCCTGCGGGAGGTCCTCCCAGCGCTCGCGCGCTTTGCTGCGCAGCAGGCGCCAGGCCGTGGGCGGCTGCAGGTCCCGCCCGCTCCAGCTCCAGCTCCAGCCGCGCTGCTGCTTCTGCTGCGCCGCCAGCTCCTGGAAGACCTCGCGGGGCGCGGAGGCCAAGTGCAGCGCCGCCACGGAGGATGCGCCAACGGCGGCGACGCCCAGAGCCTGGGGCAGCAGGAAGCCGCTGGCCGAGCCGACGCGCAGCAGCTTCTGCGCCACTTGCGCCGCCGAGACGCCGCCCAGGAACAGCACGCCGCCCGTGGCCGCGTCCAGTGCGTGCGCCGTCAGCGCCTCGTACAGCGACACGGAGCGCTCGCTGGCCAAGTGCCGACGCAGTCGCTGCAGGACGTCACGCTTGGGGTCCTCCTGCGCCATCGGAATAAGAATTAGCGTTACATGTAGCGAATTGAGCCTTTTTGTAGCGGATTGAAGTAATTCGGAAGTTGAAGTGGGAGACATGGCTACATTTGTGACACAAAGCTATTTTCCAACCGTAGTTGAGGACTGCGGCCATGGAGGAGGAGGACGCGACGGCGGGTGGCGCCACGAGGCGCAAGTCGCTGGCCTCGCAGATGGAGGAGATGGCCAGCGACGGAGCCTTCCTGCGTGCCATCGAGCACAAGAGTCCGCAGATGGACGTGTGCCGCAGCATCTTGCGCAAGCCGACGGGGAAGCGGACGCTGGAGGACATCCACGTGGTGGGTCACAGGCGTGTCGTGTGTCGTGTTTTCACCTGCATGAAGGAGGTGGCAGCTGACACTTCTCGTTCTTCCCAGCTCAAGTCGCTGTTTGCGTCGTCCAAGCTGCTCGACTTCTTCTCCAACCTCGACGCCTGTACGTGAGCATGTGATGCGTCATTTCGTTCTGTTACCCGCTCGCTGATTGTGGACGTTGCCTACCGCTAGTTAAGGTTAGCTTAACCTACTTTATGGCCACTTTTTACCTCGGCGAACCGCTTCGACTGAAGTGCTCTGTGTCCATGTGTCATGCAGCTTGATCGACTGTATCAATCTCTTGAGATTGTCGCTTACGCCGAGAAGGGGGCGTATGTCTTCCACGAGGTGAGTTGTACTATAGGCACTGAACTTCTGCAGCACTAAGACAAACCAACCGCTGTGTTGTTGTCTGCCAAAGGGCGACGATGGCGATAGTTTCTACCTCGTTTACTCTGGTCGAGGTACGCATACAAGTCTTCTTGAGTACCGACGAGGGCCTTCATCTAAATCGCTAGTACGCTGTTATGAGTGCAGTGGAAGTGGTGAAGAACGAGGTCGACAACCCAGCTCGCACCAACGGAACAATCCATCTGACTTTCTTGGGTCCAGGAGATACTTTCGGTGAACGGGCTTTGTTATCCAACACCGATGTACGCGCAGGTAACCCCCCCCCTGTTTGTACATATTTGCAATGCCAAGTTCTTATTGCACTGCATTCTAGCATCCGTGATTGTTGCAAGTGCCCCAGCGGAATTAGTTTTCATCAACCGCGTCGTGTTCAGCGAGCTACTCAAGGAGTCGCACGATTCGAGCAACACTCATACGCTCGAAATCACGAAACGATTTCGTAGCAACAAAGACATTGTGCGAAATATCTTCATGCGGAGCTCCACTCAACGCTCTGAAAAGGACCTGAAATTCGCTGTCGAGTATCTGAAGAGCGTCAAGTTCTTCTCGCGCTTTTCTTTTGAAGTCCGAAAGCAGCTATGCAAGGTGATGCGGCTCATCAGCGCTGTCACCAACACGGTGCTTTTTGCTGAAGGCCAAATAGGACGACACTTCTACATTATCTTCACGGGTTGTGTCGACATATCCGTCCGGGTAAAAAACCGCTTTGAGGAGACAAAAGAAAGCGTGGTATCGAGACTTGGCGAGGGCGAGTATTTCGGCGAGTTAGCGCTCTCTCAAGCGGATGGTGTTCGTCGTGCTACGGTAATGTGCACCGAGTTCTGTGAGTTGCTCGTGCTGGGTCGTGATGAATACGAGCCGCTGATCAAGAAATACCAGAACGAATATCACGCGCAGTACGCGCAAATGCTTCGAAAGAATCCATACTTTATAGGACCCGAATGGGACGACAACACTATCGAAGGCATGTGTTCGGTAATGACCGAGAAGTACATTCCCTATAAAGGCGAAATCTGCAAACAGGTGAGTGGGTGGAAGTGAAATTCTTGCGAGCATTCATATTTTACCGACTGCTGACAAGCTGGTGGTATCAGGGATCACGTGCAAGTGAATTATTCATCGTAACTAGAGGCGAGTGCCGAATCATCCACGAAGGCAAGCACCCTATCACGAATGCGCGCCAGGTCTACGAGCTCGGAAGATATGGCCCAAATTCAATCCTAGGCTGCGCAGAGTAAGGATTGTGTGTTCTATCCCCCTCCAGCCTCAGTACTTATTCAGGTCGTTGTTCACAGGGCATCCGCAGGAAAATTCAACGACATTTTCGTCCGTGAATACTCCATTTTAGCAGAGTCCCCGATGAAAATTCTTGTGCTTTCACGGTTTGACATATTCCACCTAATGTCAGCAGAGGCTCGGGCTAGTCTGCAGCGATCCTCGAACGGATACATTCGCGAATCCATCCAGAGCCGTGCACTCAAATCGGTAGCGTGGGAGAAGTACAAGAAAGAATTCATCAGCAGCGTCATGGCTGAGAACCATTGTCAACCGTTTGAAATGGTTGGTGGCCGCTCCGACAGAAGCGCGATCTCTATTCATCATAATGTCGCGCTGGGGAAATCGCAATCTGCGCCGCTGCTGCCGCTTGATGGAGCTCGCACATTGGTTGATCCGGGCTCTCTCATGCTTGAGCGCCGTCGGGGGGTAACAAAACTCGGTGTGTCTGGTGCAGTGCGCCAGATGAATGGGAGTCCCAACAGCGAGCCTCAGCTAAACAACCGCAACAATACATCGGCAACTGATGAAAGAGATGGCCAAGGTATATCCGCTGAAGCTAGTTTTGCTAAAAGTCGAAGCTCGTCACTCCCTCAAGACAACAGGGATCTTTTGAATCTGCACGCAAAAGTAAACCGTTCGGCTTCTGGATCCTCGCTGCTGCAGAGAAGATCATCGACAACGACAGTTCTCGCGTTCAAACTTCAGCAGAACGGGCATCGGTCTAAGTTGCCCCCTGTGGCCCAGGACGACTCCACACCTACACAGGCGCCGCTGTTTGCCCTCGCTGGTTCCGGTAGTAGTAAATCACTAAACCGTCGTGCACATGGTCCGGGTGACATAAATTTCACCGAAAAGAGCTCGCGCGCGTTGCTTCCTGCGGTGTCTCCGATCAAAGAAGCAGCAAGCGAGGAGACGTCGAGTGCGAAGCAATATCGTAGCGATCTGCGTCGTTGTGGTCGCATTCGACCGGAGAAAACAGACAATACCTTCAACGCCCCCAAGAATGGCCTGGCAGGAGCATCGACCACTGCTACAGCAAACGCAGCCACAATGTGGGACCCCGTTCACGGTGTATGTCAGCCTTTTGCTGTGCTGGGACTCATGAAAGAGCAGACCCTTCGACCCGCGTCCAGGGGTATCTCCTTGTCTCTTTCGTCTGCAAAGCTGTCCAAGTCGGCCAAATCTGCGGCAGATCAACTCCGTAGGGCTGCTGCTACTGTTAGCGTCACAGGACACATGGAGTTCACGCGCTTCCGCGTATTCGGCAAATTCCGGGATATCGACGACGCGCTCAACCTTTTCCGGCAAATTTGTGCCGTAGAGAAGACTGCGGGTCGGTCTGAGGGTCACGACTGCAGCCGCTTTGCTATCTACAAGGAGGACGAAATGACGATGGCGCTAGAAAACTTTCCCAGTGTGGACACTGGAGACGCTGCTGGGACCCCTACCATCCAGTTCGGTGCTGCAGACCTGCCGCAGGCCACGGGTCAACGGTTTGCCTGTGTCAGTGTCTCACTTCAGTCCACTGGAGCCACCTGCATTGAATCCATAGTGGTGCACGTCTACCAGTGCTTCCCTACACCGCAGAGTGCTGTGAGGTTTGCACGCCAAGTGGCGTCCACACTTTTGGCTCCAAGTGCCCTGAGCATTGTGCCGTTGTTTGAATGGATCACACTGTCGGAGCTCGAGAGATTTGATGCGCGCAATAATGATCTGGAACAGGAATTAGAGCTCGCTACGCGTAGCGGTGGGCGCGAGAGCACGTGGAAAGCAAGGAAAGAGGCCATCAAGAAAGGCGTCCACCAGCAGCACCGGTTAAAATCTCCTCATTCGATCAGTATATCGTAATACATGCACTATACATTTTCACTTCTCTTTTTGTGATGATCTTTTTTTTCCTAGAAAATATAATTCATGTCGTGCGATCTTGTAGCGTGAAGTGTGAAGTAGCTTCCCTCTTTGCATTAGTACGACTTTAGTTCTGTAAACCCGCCTCTCGATCATCATAGTACTCTCCGTCAATTGCATCGATTTCGCTAACAAGCAAGCAACCAAACAGCATGATTGTAATGATGAAGTTCTGTTGCAGCAGCGATATTTGTATATCCCATCGCCACCATTCACTCTACGCACTTGACTCGGTCGGTGTAGTTGTTCTTCGGCGAAGAGTCTTCGAAGTATTTGTTTCACTGAGAAAATGGCTCTGGCTAGCGCTGCGGTTATTCCGTGTACTTATCACGGTGGGGGTCAAGTTACCTCTCCGCGAAAGTGGACCTTATCCGATACGGCGTCAGAATCTGAATTTTGCCATTGGCGACTGGGGCAACGCCCGACAAGGGCGGTGCAACACCAACGATTTCAATGCCCAAGCAGTCGCGGCGACTTTGGTGAACACCAATCCTGCAATTTCCGTAAAGCCCAATGCCATCCTCGGTCACGACAATTGTACAGGACTGTCATTCACAGCCTCGCCTCGGCTATTTGTCCAACCTTCAGAAGAAGTTGCCTCTGTCGTCTGAGGACTCAACAGCCAAGCACAATTTCGATATCAAAGCGTGATTCCTGAAGTATTTTGACGTATTTTGACCAATCGCAACATTCGCACAGTACTGTATCAACTCAACATCACTTCTAACCTTTATTGAGTTCTCAGAGCATGGCTCCCCGCACGGCCGTGACGCTCAACATCTACGACCTGGTGGAGGCCAATGGGTTCATGGCGCGTACGTCGCGCACTCGCCCTTGCACCGCACACGCATGTGTCATACATACTCATGTCAAGTCTTTCTGTGCCTTGGACAGCGCTGGGCCTCGGCATCTTCCACAGCGGCGTCGAGATCGCCGGCCAAGAGTTTTCGTACGCGAGCGGCGCCGGCGTCTTCTCCTCGACTCCCAAAGAAGCGCCCGGTATAGATTTCCCATTATCCACCCCACTGCTGCTGCGTCTCTGACGTGTTGCTCGGCGACAGGGGCGAAGTTCCGGGAGTCGGTGGCAATGGGCTACTTCGAGGGCGGCTTCCAGGAGGCCCATCGACTCGCCTACTCGCTGAGCTCCGACTTCGAGGGAGACGCCTACAACCTGTTCACCAAGTACGGGAGGGGGTCTTTTCCACCACATTCTAATACCCACTTGGGGCCCAGTTGACCAGTTTAATTGGCACGTAGGAACTGCAACACGTTCGCGGACGCGCTCTGCCAGCTGCTGCTGGGCAAGGCCATCCCGTCCTACGTGAACCGCGCGGCCTACTTGGGCTCGTTCCTCAGCTGCCTCATGCCCGCGGACATGACGGACCAGGCGCCGGTGGGCGACCCGAATGCTCCTTCGCGTCTCACGAGCGGCGCCCCTCGACGCTCCGATTTTGTCTACACCCCATTTGCCGGTGCGTTGCGTTGCGTTGCTTCATTGGTTCGGCGGTGATTGGCGAGAAAAGCTGAGGGTGTCTTGTCCTTTATAGGCTCCGGCCAAAGTGTCGGCGGCACCGCGGACTCCTCATCGTCCACGGAGTCGTCGACGCTAGCTGACCGCCGCGAGAAAGTTCGTCTAGCAGCTTTGCGACGAATGGGCGAGCACGGACAGTAAGCATAGATACATGCTCGGTTCCAAGTGTACTGTATCCTACCGAGGTGCAGCCTTGCATGCGATTGCTGCTAAATATGACAACCTTCCCGACCAGGCGACTCTCGTCAAGGGGTTTCAGAGAGCTTTGCCTTTACTCAGTGAACGGAACGGTCGTGAGCGCGCGCAGGCATGGGGAAGCCGCCGTCGCCGAGTAAGAAAGGCAGCGGCCACATCGGAGGTCGAGCTTTGAGCGCCACGCGCTCCGATAGCGGATCTGCTGCGTTTGATGATGCAGACGGCGGAGTCACATCTACTCCCCCTCGAGTAGAGAGCACAATTGTGAACCGAGAGACAGCTACGCACTTAGCTTTTGCTAAAAGGTAAGCAAGCAGTAATACTCCGCGCGCTATTGTGAATACCACGACCGGCTTGTCCTTAACTGACGGTCTGCCTGCCTTGGTTGGAATTTCACTAGCCGAAAAGAAGACTTTGTATATGCGCCAACTAGCCACTACTTCCACATTTTAAATGATCATTGTCAATGGGATCACGAGGTGCGGTCGGCCTTACTGGCTGTCGTTGGACAGCCTGGGGATGGCAAGTCTGCTCTACTGGCAAACTGGGCCGAAGAGCGGCGTCGCTCAGTAAAAGGAGAGCGTGAGCTTATCTACGAGCACTACTGTGGGTGTTCCTACGATAGTGTGAAGCTGTCACTGTTTCTGTTTCGGTTTATGAACCAGCTCAAGATTTCGTACAGCCTGCGCGACTTTGAGCTCCCCCGTGAGCACGAGGAGGAGAAGTTAAAGTTCTCTTTCAGTCGATGTTTGGAAGCCGCGGTAGGCAAAGGTGAGCACACGACAGGGTCTGCATCAAAGAGGAAACGGTACGGCTTGAGAGTCTCTACGTAATTTTCGTTTCCACCGTTGACATGGATGTACTGCGTCCAGGATTATCCTTGTTCTAGACGGGATCGATTGCATACGGACTGAGGACGGAGGGGACTCTTTGTCCTGGCTCCCAAACAACTTCCCTGCTGGAGTCCGCATCATCGTCTCGAGTACGCAGATTGGGACAAAAGGAAAACCCCATTTCCGTCGCTGCCAGAAAATTGTGCGGCAGCCGGCCGTGTATGACAGCGAGTACGTCTTACACTATGCTGCATTCCACAATGACCCATTCTCATCCTATGTCGCTGCGTGCTCAGTGGTGATTTAATATATGAAACGACGTTACCGCCACGCGACAAGGAATCGCACACAATCCGCGAGTTGCGCCGCCGCAATGCAGCTTTTATGGTTGCAGAACCTCTTGACGAGGTCTCCTGCTCAGCAATTCTAGAGGTAAGAGCCGCGATGTAATTGTTGTAGCACCGTTGAATACTTTATTTACTCCGATGTGCTGGAGTTAAGATGTATGAACAAAGGTTTTCGCGCGAGCTGGACCCGGAAGAGAAGCAACTGATCGTAGCTGCTCGAGGAAGCTCCAGCCCGCTCTATGTGAGACTATTGCTAAATGGGCTTGAGCTTTTCGACCCCAGCGAGAGTGACCAACGCCACCAATGGCTTGACCAAGCCTGTGAGAGCAATCAGCTGAATTGTGTCTACGAACTTTTGATGAAACAGTGGAATGTCATTTTGCTGAATGACTTGTTTGCTGAGCTGGAAGAACGTACTGCATTTCTGGAGGCCGCGGCTTCGAGCTCCTCCAACGGTGGAGCACCTTTATTCACGAGTGATCGTAGTGGTGTAGATCAAAACGGCGGTGCTCGAAGCTCCATCAAAGGCGCACCTGTAGAACTATCTGGTGCAAACAACAACAACGGTCTGTCGTCAAAATTGAATGCGACCAACATTCCTATTGATATAGAAGATATCGAGAGCCTTCAGGTCACTATCGAACAGCGCTCCCTTCTGATTCGTCACACACTGTCACTTCTCGCAGTATCTCGCTATGGACTGTCCGAGAACGATTTTGTACGGCTTTTTGGTGAGAGTATCTCGCGAAGCATTTGCCAACGGCTGCTGGCCCTACTCAAACCTCACCTGATGACAATTCGGCGGTACGATTGTGGACCGGGCTCTCAAAATCCGGGAAGCAGCATTTCTGCTTCGGTCGGCAATTCAAATAAGGAAAGTGGTAATCAAGACAACGGTGGCGAGCCAGTCGTGCTTTATGACCTCAGCCATAACCAACTGAGGATCCTTACACGATATGGCTTTCTACTTGATGACCAGCTGCGTGGTTGCTACTATCGAGAGCTCGCCGTGTATTTTGAAGCGATGGAGGCTTGCCAGCGTCGTGTGGATGAACTCCCCGTGCAGCTGGAGCGCTGCTCGATGTGGGGCGTGCTGCAGAGCTCACTCGTGAATATGAAAATGTTCCAGCTGTGGTGGACTGAGCGGAATCGACAAGAATTCTTCTTTTACTGGATGGTACTGTCGTCGAATTGCTCCATGCACGATCCCGTAGACGACTTTATCCGCTCACTTGACGAATATATCGCTCAAGAATCGCCAAGCATGGAACAATTGCTGTCAATTTTCCTTACGATCACCGACTTCTTGCGCGCTTGGCAGAAAATTGACGAGTCCCGCGTGGTCAATCTTGTTCTCAATCGGCCGAAGCCTCCTCAGCTTCAAGAATTTCTGGCTAGCCTTGGCACCTTCTCGACGTCTAACTTATCTGAAAGTGAGGCAGAACGAGTGCAAAAAGAGATCGAGGCTCTCGTAATTCACCCAGACGATGGCTATTACGTTCGGAGGTGGCTCTGGACACAGTTCCCGCTGATCGGAACTGCATTTGAGAGCCGTGTCTTCCGTAGCACCGGCTCAAGTCGAACCCCAGCAGACGGCGATTCCACGTCAGGAACACGAGATGAATCTATTGGGTCCGAGTGCAGTGGCCCCGGAGAAAAAGCCTTTTCTACCAAGACAGGGGCAGCTAAGAAAGCTCTTAACAGTCCTGTTGGTGTTGTCCTACCTAAAGGAATCATCAAGGCAAAGAAAACGTTAGTGCCAACGAAGCGTCGACCTCAGCACAAGGTCTCAACCTCTCTCGCACTTGAAAGCGTCACGGAAGAAATTGGAGCGCTCGAGTTTTTGTCAGCAGAAACTGGTGAAGGTTCCGTCTCAAAACTTGAGGTATGGAACAACGTGCTCGTTGTCACCGCTGCCCAATCTAATGCTTCTGAATTGTCGTTGCTTCGTATAGAGCCAACTCATGGAGCTGCGGATGAAGTACGACAGGAAGAAGTTCCTTGCGCGTGAAAAAAACGAAGCACTCAAGTCGGTGGAATCACGGGTACAGGATGCTAAAGCAGAGATCACCGCGGCGGGCCAAAGTGCGACCCAAATTGACGATCTGCTTGAGAACATTCGCAACGTGAACGACGAAGCAACGCTCGGTCGCCAGCGTAGTGAGTACTACAAGTTGATTCTACGTCACTGTGAGCTGAACCCAGCTCGAGACCCTAAAACAATCGAAACTGCGGAGACGACCGTAGCAAAATTGAAGCGCGAGATCGTGGATCTGCAGCAGAAAACACAAGTGGTGTCATACGAGAAGCGACTTGCGAGCCTTGACGTACCGAAACTGGCTCAGGTAGCTCAAGACAAAGCTTCAATTCACCAGGAGGCACTTTCACGGCTGCGATGGCGGCAGGAGCTTGATCGTCGACTTTACTACGCCAGTCTGTCAACGAAAGATAGCGGACAGATCACACTAAAGCCTAGCGCTACTGTGTCAAATTCGTCACCAAAGAAGGACCCACCGCACTCCAGCTCAGCCCACTCGAAGAGTACACGTAACAGCGTCACCTTCACTGCAGACGATTCGACGCAGACAGCTCCTGTTGATCCAAACTTTTTCCGTGCAAAGGACAAACTCTTTCATATGAAGGAGACCTCGTTGGCCAGGCAAAAGAACGCCGAGAACCTGCAGCTGTACGTGGGCAGTGCTTACAAAGACGATGGAATATTGGGTGCTCTTCGACAGGTTGGCATCAACAAACCAGAGGAGGCGTTGCTTTGCTGGCAAAACCAACTCGACCACTCGGTTCAGCTCGAGGAGGAGGAAAAGCAGGCTGAACAACGCGTGCTGGAGTATCGCGAAAAACTGGAGCTCCTGCAGACGCAATTCGTGAATCTCAAGCTCAGCGGTAGCTCGAGCGGACGGGTGGAGGGCTCGACGGAGGACGACGCAAGCAGTGCAAACGGGGACGACGAAGCTGCAGCCTCCAAAACCAGTGTCAACGTCAAGATGCTGGAGAAGCAGTTGGCTGAGGTGAAAGCTGTCAAGCAGAAGAAGAAGGAGCGCGTTGCACGGTTGCGCTCGCTGCACGAGAAACTGCAACTGGGACTGCTGCACATCGCACAGCTACTTGGTGTGACCTCCGTCCAGCAGCTAAATGCTCTGGAGGTCGTCGACTCCATCGAAAAGGTGGTGCGAGTTGCGCTTGGAGATGAAGCTCATCTGCAGGCGGCGCCCAGCCCCAGCTTCCGTCACAAGAACAGCACGCGAATGGTCAACGTACCGGGACAAACGGGAGATTCCATGGGCCTGCCATCGGACACGCGCAGCGACGACGACAAGGTGCGCTACAACATCCGTGTATCGCGATCCGAGAAGCGCCAGATGAATCCGTACGTGGATGCGGAATTTGACGATGACGAGCACGAAGACGACTTCGATGAAGACGATGGCGACGACCACGAGGATGCTGGGAACAACGCAGAGCATAGCGACGACCGTGAGGGGTCTCCTGGCAAAGTTCGAGCTTCCTCTGCGCACAATGACTCCAACACTGTCAAGAAGCGCCGCGACATCAAGAACCGGTCGAAGCTTGAGCTGGAGAAAAAGAGGGCTGCGCAGAAGAAGAAGACCAAAGACTAGCAGAGTTAGCTGCACAGAGACTCGAATGCGTATTTACCTTGCATTCGTTTTCTTTCTTCTTGTTAGTTATGGCGGTGGGGCTTGATACTCGCTCGCGTGTCTTGGGTCCAGGCAGCACCAAGTCTGCGTCTGTCTGTTCCTGCGGCTCGGCAGCCTAGCGTGCCCCACCCCCTACACAGACACCGTCCTCGTTTCCCTTACGCCTGGCGGTGCTCGTCGTCGTACGACTCGTAATCGTCCTCGTCGTACTCGTGCTCGTAGTCGTACGTCTCGACGGGCGGCGCCTCGGGCACAGCCACCACGAGGCCGTCCAGCTCCTTCTGCAGCACGATCTCCGTGCCCAGACGCGAGCTAGCAGCAGAGACACAGTCAGCACGCAGCGGCAGTAGCAGCAACAACAGCAGCAGTGACAGCATGTCTTAACTTACTTGACGGAGCGGTCCTCGGCCGGGACGTACGTGTCGATGATGTGGCGCTCCTGCGAGTTGGCGGGCGGCAGCTTGGCCATCCACTCGTTGGACACCACAACGTGCGACTGCGGGGACGTGGCGCCCTCGCCGAAGAGCGACTCGGTGTAGAAGTCGGCGCGCCGGGCGTCGTACACGCCGCCGCCGCCCATCGAGTCGTCCTTGACGAAGCCCACGTTGTTCATCTCGCAGGCCTGGCGCAGCGTCTGGCCGGCGCGGCCCTGGACCACGTGGCGGTTGCCCTCGTAGTCCACCAGCACCACGTTCACTCTGCAGCAAGCAACAAGGAGCCTCATGTGTCAGCGTCTGCACGTGGGCGAGCAGTTCACAGCAGCCGCACGCACACTTTCTCGGCCACGGTGGGCGCGGACGCCTCGGCAGCGAACCCGCCGATGAAGCGGCGGCTCGCGGCGCGAGACAGCGCGGACGATCGGAGAGCGCGGGCCAGCATCTTGGTATGAGGAGGAGAGCAGGTCTAGAGCCACACACGCGCGCACACTTGAGTAAAGTATGGAATCGGCGATCTCGCCGGCGATTGGCCAAAATGCGCAATAACTGTTTTCAGTACTAAGAAAAAAGACACTTTTCCAGCCACTGTTTAACACTTTTTATCCACTTTTTTGGTTACGTTGTGGTTACGCGCGGGTTACGTGTTGCCCGCAACACGCGCAACGTAACCGCATATAAGCGGATCGCGCAACATAACCGGTTACATAATTGGTTACCCGGTTACAGGTTACAAATGATTACCTGGTTACTGGGTTACAGATAACTGTAATCTGTAACGTAACTGGGTAATCTGTAACCGGTAACCTGGTTACCTTACGGATAACCAGCTCAGCAGCTTTTCGGGAGGCAGGTAGCTCGCGCCATGGCGGGGGGCATGTACACCAAGATGACATCCACGGGCTCGTCCCTGATCGTGAACCCGCGCTCGATCTCCAAGGAGCTGGAGGCCAAGATCTCGGCGGCCATCGCGGGCGTCATCGCGTCCCACGACGTGGCCAAGCTGACCACGAAGCTGGTGCGCCAGGCCGTGGAGAAGGAGGTGCGCGTGAGCCTCACGAACCACAAGGACGTGCTCAAGCGCCTCATGCACCAGGAGCTGCGCAAGCTCAAGGCCAAGAAGGTGGCCAAGCGCGCGGCCCCGGAGCCCTGGAAGCTGGCCATGAGGCGCGAGGCCATCGTCAGGGGCCTCAACCGAGTCTACCAGATGCTGCGCGAGGCCGAGAGCTTCCCGGACTGGGGCCTGCACGCCATCCAGTCGCTCTACGACCTGCAGGCGGTGGAGGCGGGCGAGGTGCTGAGACTGGCGACGCTCTACGCCCGACTCATCGGCGCCCGGTGGCTCAAGGAGGACCGACACGCGGACTGGGCGGTCGGGACTGTCCCCACGCCCACGCAACTCGTCCGCGCCATCACCGCCGTCCACTTGGTGGAGCGTCTCGGCGTCTCCCATTCGAGGCGCGTCGATTTGCTGGACTTCTGTGACCGATCACCAGCCGTATACGGCCCCAAGGTGAGTCTTGGTGGACAGACGAGATGTCTGAATGGACTGGATGCTAAGTTTTACTTGCTCGTTGCACAGGAACTTCTCGGCTGGAACCCTGCAGAGGGACCCCCGCTAGCGGATGACAAGAGCGGCGCCTCGATATACGAGCGACTGACGAGTGCACTGGTTCTGTGGCACCACTCCCGCGCGCTCGGGATCTCCATTGGATTCACCTTGCCGCAGTTGCTGCAGCACCTTTTGCCAGTGTACCCGTACAAGGGGCCCGGTGATCTTTCCCCTCAAGAGTATGAGGACCAGGTCCACTTGGTGACAACGCTGGTCTTTGTTCTTACGAACAATGGAAAGCTGCGCTGCGAAACGGTAAGGATGCGAGGTGTTTGAATACGGTGAAATGCTGCTGCGTACCATAGCTTACGTTAACGGTTGATTGTGTACCACGACAGGATCTTCTTCCCCATGAATACTTTTTCCTGCGCCATCACGTTGTTTACCATCTCGCACAACAAGATGTGGCCTTGCTGGGTGAGACGTTACGGGTAAGTAACAACTGCACGTAGCCAGTAAAATCGGATCACTAACGCTGCACTGTTCCCCATGCGTAGGCATTGCGCTGCTTTGATGGCTCCAGTAATCTCGTGCAGATGCGCCGTGGGTTGGCCTTCCTGTTGCTAACCCAACGCGACGATGGGTCTTGGATGACTGATCCGACAGAAAATGATGTCACTCAGCGATATTTCTCAACAATTCAAGCGCTGTGGGCGCTGTGCGAGCCTCACCGAGTGGGATTTGCCCCCGCCTTCCCGGATGCCACACCAATCCTGGAGCTGCACTTGAACGCGGATATTGACATCGTTGCTGTGAGTGCTATGGCCCCTAGTGTTGCGGAAATCTGCGAGCCGGCTTCTTACAGTTTATATGTTGTTGGCTATTCAGGATGTAACCACTGACGTGTCGAAGAGTACTCCATCTGCTTCACCTGCTTCACATGCGGCAAGCAGTGCCGATCCTGAGGTGGCGGCGGCGACGGCAGCTGCTCCGTCCGAAAACGAAGATGTGGCGACTCGTGTAGCATTCCTGCAAGGCCTATTGGATCAAAACGGCAACGTGAAGAACGTATCGGCTGCGCTAGCTACACATGTGCTGAGTACACTTGAAGATATGGTGCTCACTGTTGATATCCTCAAGAGCACAGGGGTTGGGCGCACTATTAACAAGCTTCGCAAGCACGCTACACCCTCTGTGGCCAAGGCCGCCACGCAACTTGTCGCGAAATGGAAAAAGGACTTGCTGTAGGTGTTGTAGGTTTGAAGAAATACTGACGTGATCACTCACCATTGGTACGAATGTGCTCATTGCGAAGTACGTTATCACTACTGATGAACTCGACTGGCTGCCCGGCATAATGATCACCAGGGACTAATAGCAGCAAGAGCGTTTTTCGCAGCTTTCCATGCTGAGTTGGACGGAGATCGCTCCTGCTCTGCTTCATCAAAAGATCCGTAGTGCTCGTCCTCCTCCGAAATCAACGACTCCTCCAACTCGTATGGTGATTGCCCAGAGGGTGGCGAGTAATCACTGTACGAAGACTCTGAGTACCTGTCCGCCCGCGACGACCCGCTGGCGCTGCGGTCTTCCATGTCGTCTCTGCGGCGGTCCAGCTTGTCACGAGACTTTTTCCCTCCAATTCCAGCAGAAGATCGTCGGCGGGCTTCAGGTGCTGGAGAGAGCCGTGTTTCTCGCGGTCGATTCGCCACAAAGTATACCGAGAACAGGAAACAGCTCATGGCGACTCCGAATGCAACAACTAACTCGACGCACATGATTACAGAGAGAATACGATGATCAATGGGCGGTGTGTCTGGACTAGGTGGCGGGGTCACTGTATCACAAAGCAAAACGTCAGCTATAAGACCACGGCGCAGTTTGGTTTGCTATCATACCTGCTGGTAGCAAAACGTTTAGCAAGACGGCTGCTGCCAGCGTCGATCCCAAATAACTGTCGTCAAAAACTTGAACCGGGACCGCATTGAAAGAGTCATAAGCTAGCGCTAGCGCTGTAGGTGCGGGCTCCTCTGCGGCCAGCGAAAACGGAGACCAAGCAAGCGACGTTCGAGTAGACATTGTTGCCTCGCATACCATGTCCCTCGTTTTGTTGCGAACGTAATCAGCCAAACCAGGGAACTTGTTCTAGCAATCACGAGTAATTAGCGTATGAGTAGGTAATCTGCACAAACAACAAAGAGCAGGCCTACCCGAGCAAACCCTCGCTGCAAAAAATAGTTGTAGAGCATCCACGTGGTTGTTGGAGGGTGGTCGTCAATTAAGCCAGAAACTTCAGTTGAATCGTCCCCAGAACAGGCAAAAAATGAAGCCGGAAACTGGGTGCAAAAGAAAGAGAACGAGCCCGGCTCCGACAAAAAATGCTTCATCGAGAGCATCTTTTTGTCGTCATCTAGCTCCGCACCATAACCAGGAAGAAATCCCCGCAAGGAGTGAACTGAGGTCATCGAAACTCTGCTAGAGTCAGCGAAAAAGTCACTAGATGCGTTCCAGAGACCCTGTGTACTGTTGTTTCCGATGAGAGCTCCCTCTAACCCTCTGGCCATTGCGTGCAACACCTCCATATCGTTCAGAAGTTCTTTTTCAGTAAGTGTGAATCCCGTACACACGGACGAGTGTTCCACGAGCACCCGCCCAATATTCACAAGCCCCAATGACGACCGCAGTGCAAGTGCATTGAACTCCACATCCTCCACTCCAAATCGAGGAGTCTCACTGCCATTGTCTGCGCCGGTGCTAGAGGTTAATACAGTTGATTCGCGAGTATAGATATCGCTGTCTCCTCCACGCTGCTGCTGGGCTGCGAGATATATCATAGGCTCGTACAGATCTTCCACCGCGTCTTCAGCTGATAATATACTGAGCGCTCCATCTGCAAAGCGAGTGCGGGCTTCTTTGGGGATTGAGCCAACAACCGTCTCATAGTCTGGTGCATTCTTTAGCTCAGCGAGAAAGTCTTTCCAGTGCGGTGATAGGGACGAAAATGTTTCCCATGGGTGCTTCATCATAACAACCACATACAAAAAGTCGTCAGGTCCCGCCCACACAGATGTGTGAGCTCAGAGAGATGCACGCACTTACACGAGCAGATAGCAAGCTGTTTGGGGCGGGGCCGCGACGAGTGGAGAACAAGTGCTTCTGCAGCTTCAACAGCGGCTCGTAGACGTGGCATAAGAACTGCACTGCAGTCGTCCTCACTCCCAGCACCGAGTCGTACGGTGCCAAGCGGAAGATCTCCCAGGCGACATCGGCAGCAACGGGCGGAGCTGAGATCGTGGAGGTGTTAAGAGAACGCGCCGACGGCTCCTGCTCTCCTTGCTGTCCCTTCGGCGCCGGTTGCTGCCAGAATGCCGGGCCGGGGTGGAAGGTGCGGTCGCTGGGGATCCACCGCCAATCTGACGGCACGGACGGACCGTAGACCAAATGAGGCAGCAATCCGTCGGGCGTCAGGTACTGCAGGATGCGCTGGACCTGCGTTGCGGCCTGGTTGAAGTCCTCGTGCGCGAGAGCTTGCGCTGCCATCAGAGCTTCTGCAGGTTTCTAGGCGCATGCAGCAGCAGCGTCGCAGTAGCGCAGGAGACGTGTTAGGAGTTGCAGTTGAGGAGGCTCTGATTATCATTATACTATTACCAGATACTGGAAGCCCACGACGTCGCGCTTGCCCGCCCCGACGCCGCCCAGCTCCACGTCCACGTGCGCCGCCAGCAGCAGCACGGCGTCTCGCTCGAGCTTCCTCTCGTCGCAGGGAGCCGCCGCCATCGCCGTCGCCACGCACGCAGCGAGTAGCAGGCGCATGGTCGCTGGGGGTGGCTCGCGAATGGCAGCTGTCCGAGGAGGACGTGTCACAAGTTCAGCGTTACCCTTGAGTTATGTATGTGCAGGAGTGAATGTGAGACAGTTACATCGGGACAGACTTTACGACGCTTTTTGGGTCAGTTTGACCTTCAAGCGACGCATGGCATGAAGCGCTGGAGCTTCCACGCGGTGGCGCTGGCCAGCGGCGCAGCGGACGAGGAGCTGGCAGCCAAGAAGGAGTTGCTGGCCAGACTAAGGGCGGACGCGACGCTCTCGAGCTGGCAGAGGAGCTGCTCGTACCGTGTCGTGGGTCGCGCGCAGCTGGAGGAGCTGGTGCGCGCGACCCACGCGGAGGAGGCGGAGGCCA
Source organism: Phytophthora fragariae (assembly GCA_009729435.1). Taxonomy (NCBI): domain Eukaryota; phylum Oomycota; class Peronosporomycetes; order Peronosporales; family Peronosporaceae; genus Phytophthora; species Phytophthora fragariae. The sequence goes on along the minus strand of QQOI01000078.1, from coordinate 62,718 downwards.
GGCGGCGTGAAGAGAGACAAGAAGCTGCCGGGGTGGGAGAAGGCGACGCCGCAGAGGAGGAGAAGGAGGATCTGAAGGCGGTTGCCGTGACGCCGGCGCTGTTAGCGCTGGCCTTCCAGCGATTCGTGGCTCGAGACAAGAGGGAGTTTCTGGCCTATCAACAGCCAGACTCAAGTGGAGCGGTAGAAGGGGGAAGTGGACAAGTGCAGTCCCCAGTCTCAGACAAGGAGACGCACGGGGCTGAGGACAGCGAGGGGGGCCCTGATCGGCCTCCTGCACGCGTGTACCTGTTGGTTGACTACCCTACTTCTCTGGCCGAGGTAACTGCACTGCTGAGGCTGGGGGAGGTAGGCGGTGAATCGCAGGTGGCTGATGGTCCTGAAAACCTGCCACTCCTGCCGCTTATTGACGGAGTCGTGCTTCTGGCAGATCCTACTGCAATACGCGGTCGGAACAGAAGCAGCTCCACAAATGGGCCACGGAGCCGAGGTGGATCCGTCATAAAAACTGAAGGAGCAACCTCGAGGATGTCTGTGATGGAGACAACCGTGTTTCAGACGTCCAATGCCGTCGTGAAGGTGTTCTACGAGGCTGCTCAAGTGGGAGGAATTGAGTGGAGCGACTTTACGTTCACGAATGTGGGCTGTAGCACGGAATCGTCAGGCATTAAATCACCAGAAGATCTCGAAAGAGAGGTCGTCAGCACTGTCGAGAAGATAGCAGCTCAGAAGTTTGCATTCAAGAACTGGGTTGCTTCTACCAAATTTGCTACGATTCCGACCTCATCCGGTGATGACAGGGGTCCTCTCTACAAAGAGTACGAATCTGTCCTAGATGGCGTGTTTCCTGGCAGTGTTGCTGTCAGTACAGTGTTATATGCTGTCGTGGAGGCCGTGGCAACTCTCTCTCCACCCCCGATGAATTCATCTACATCTGCTTACAGCTATCACCAAACCGCTTCATCAAACTTCGAGGAGTTTATCGAGTATGGCGACTTAGTTGGTTGCCGAATTGCGCGTGCTCAACTATTTCACGAAGTACTACAGGCGGAGGGGGACCCATGCTTCCTTGCCACAGGACGTCGTCTTGACGATATTGAAAGGGTTATGTGGAGACGAAGTGACTTTCCCGGTGTAGGCAACGAAGGACGGAAGGCTATGCCTCGGACACCGCAGCTATCTGAGCCAGAGCGCAGCGTACGCGACACGGAGCTCGCAACGTTCTACGAGTCACCTCGTTTCAGCTGCTGGATGGTGCATTTAACACGACAGCTCTTGCAGGTCGAAGATCTGTTGGGAATTTCATGGAGGGGGAAACTGCAGTCTCGTGCATTCAATGAACATTTGCCACGCGCCATACTTGCACAACGAATTGCATCGGTGCTCCAGCAAAATACGACCGACGTATTTTCAAGTTATTACCCAGCCACGGATTCGCTCTTGATGGCATGCCTCCCAAAGACTGCACCTGGGCTTGTACAAGCGGCATCTTGGGTGGCTCGTGATCACGTGCGCCATCGACCAGCGTTCAAAGATTGGAAAATTGAGCAGCTTGTCTCCAAGGAATATCTCACCCCGCGTGCTGAAGCTGCGGCAGCGGCATGTGTCCCATTGTCTGCCGGACAACTCGAGTCGGTGGCAACTCAAAGTTGGTCGATGTACCCTGCTGACCACAGCGTGGTGAGACTATGTCAAACATCTCGAGGCTTGATATGGCTCACCGTTTACCTCCATGGGTGCGTTCACATGTAACTGTCGATTTCGTCACTGTGCGGCGGTCCTAACTTGAATATTCGCTTCATGTGCGTTGTTGGCAGCGAGACGTTTGGGTTACGCTCGGAGTACCGCACACCTAACGGGGGCATTGGCATGGAGTTCACAGATCAACATCTCGGGAAATCTTCGCCTGCATTGGAACGCAATATTCAGTTCATTGCATCATTTCAAGATGAATCCACGCTTCAGATTACCGAGGGGACAAGGAGGCTACCGAAAAAACCCGACCAGTTTCCTACGATCGCAGCGACGAACTCGTTTCCAAATGGTCTTATCGTGTCTGCTTGCTCTGATGGCTCTATCATTCAGCGGTGTTGCCACAGTAAGCGGAACATCAAGACCAAAAGTGCCTACAATACTAGCAGCGACGCGAACAATGCTGGAGTGCAATATGGAGAGGAAAGCGAGGCATTTCGTGTAATTTACGGAAGAGGGAGTGTATTGCGGGCGCTTCAGTGCGGGCGAAAAGAGGTCTTGTTAGCAAATGGTGTCACGCGGGTGGTCCAAGATTGCAAAAAGCATCGACACAATTCACGAAAACGACCCTGCAATGATAGTGAACTGCCACCACCACCAGTTACGACGCTTACTGTGGACCCCGAGACGAATGCGTTGGTCGAGCGACGTCCCAACGGCGTCATAATCGTTACTTTAACGAGTGGTGCCCGCGTAGCGTATCATGTAGATGGCACGAGGATGTACTCGAACGCTGGCAACACGCACGTACTCGTAAAAAAGCGAGGCTTTGCTGATGTTTGCATCGATGTGGACGTCAACGTCACAGCTCAACACCACGCGGCAGGAGAACGTGTGGCAGTCACGAAGGGTGGTCTACGTGTGCGCAGCGTTGTAGATGTTTACGACGGAACACACGTTGAAATCAGCTATAACACAAAGGTTACGGCCCAAGTGAATGGCCGAGTCACGACTCGGAAGCCCGGTGGACAAGTTATCGTCGCTAAGGACAGTGGAAGAGTCGAGTATAGCTCACAGCAACCGGGGTCGGCGCCAAATCCAAATGGCTCTGACACTAAAGACGACGATGATAGAGATGTAACGAGCCACAATGGTGTGTACTACTTCGACTGCCGCCGAGGGCGATTCCAGCTTTGTGACAGTGAGCAAAACCAATTTCACGTGGACTTTTGTGGGACAGATGAGGAAGAAGGCCCTACTATAGCTGTTGACCTCGCAGGCGTGGTGAGTGATGCAGAAGCTGCCCGATACGAAGTGGATACTATTCCGGCGAAAGCTGTCATTAACGAGCCAATTCCGCCATACGTGTTCGTTCTCAATGGCGATGGAACAGGCCTTGAGATTCTAAGACCACAAGACATTGCGGAGTATCTTGAGGGCGTAGCATCGGAAAACCAAGTGGGCGAAATAGTAGACACTGGGTACTCAACGACTCGGAACCATGTCTTCCTATGTCAATTGCGTGACTCGAAATGTCCAAAGCCCCTTTTGAATGATGCGAAACTTCATGGAGAAATGGTGGCGCTCCAACAGCCCGTAGCAACTGCAGCCAAGTACCTTCCGAGCTACTTTGCCGAGGTGAAAGACACATCTCCGCTGCAGCAATTTACAACTGTGAGGCGTCTGCAACAAATTCAACCGCTGTCTGCAGATGAGCTGGCCGAGATGCACGCGGGTTGGGCTATGTGGGAGCAATGGCAAAAGGAGCGTGAAGCGAACAAGGAATGCTATAAGGTCGTCGACCCGCGGCAGCCGGAGGTGATCGCACAAGAGGTGGCGATGCAAAAGAAGGTTTTGGCCGCTTACAAGGCGACCCGAGCGCGAAAAAAGATGGCTCGGCAGAAGGCGCGCGAGATGAAAGCCAGGAATGTCCCCCAGGAGCTGAGCCCTGGCATGCGGATGGAAACGGTTCAAGAAGGAGAAGAGGCATTGGGCGGTGAGGGTGAAGATGATGACGAATCGGACGATGAGTTCGGACAGTTTGGCTCAGATATGAGCGACGATGACATCGGCGAGACTGCCGAGGTGGACGACCCGATGGAGCTGCTTTGGTCAGCGTTCTCGCAGGCCGACACGGAAGGCAGGGGATTGCTGTCCATCGCACAGAGTACGTGTGTTGTGTTTCTTACTGCTGTGTTGCTCATGGCTGAGCTGATGCTTGCTTGTATTTGCATTTGTTGTTGCAGCGCGGCTGGGTGTGGTCAACGTTTTGGGCATTGGTGTGACTGCAAACGAACTCACGGAGGCGCTCGTGCGGTTCAAGATTCCCTATCCGTTCAATGTGCGTGCTAACCTGCTACATGCTGTATATCCATGCATCGGACACTAACATACTTGTCTTTCTGTTTCCAGGTGAGCTTTGACGTCTTCACCGACCTCGTAGCTTTCTTCCGAAGTGGCGACGAGAGCAACCAGGATTCAGAGGGACACAACTCGGAGCAGGGGGACCATATTCCATCGCTTAAAGGCATGGTGCCAGCACAGCGCAAGGGCCACGGCACTCCACGCGGGTCTGCTGCCGAGGCCATTCGTGCAAGAAATCACGACAGTGCCAGTAAGCTTATGAGCTGCTAGCTGCAGCGGTAATCAGCGAAGTTGATGCCAACCACCAATTGTCTTCTGTTATTTTTCGTCTACCGGTAGAAGAACGCGGACAATCCAACAACGGCGGCAACTGCAACTTGAGGACGGAGGGCAACCACCGTCAGTGTAGCCATCTGGAAACATGTAGCCATATCCGCTTCAAGAGGGATCTATATATGGAGTGCATGCAACCAACGGCCGCTGACGCAGCCATTCATTTCGCATTTGCCCGTTGCCGTCGCCGCCACCTCAGCAAGCATGACCGGTCCTCCGTCCCCGAAGCGCCAGCGCACCGACGACAACAAGCCGTCGGAAGCCGAGCAGGAGAAGCTGCAGAAGGTGCTCGACTCCGTGCAGAAGGTGCTCGACTCCGTGCAGAAGGTGCTCGACTCCGTGCAGAAGGTGGACGAGGAGCTCGAGAAGGAAAACGTGCTGCAGGCCAAGGAGGTGCTGGTCATCGAGACCAAGTACAATGCCAAGAAGCGACCCGCGTACGTGAAGCGCAACAAGCTCCTGGTGGAGATCCCGCACTTCTGGAAGCAAGTGGTACGTGCTGGTTACTAGTTGAGCTGCGTGTTGAAGGGCCGCCAGCATTAACCTTCTCTCTCGACTCTGCTGTGCTTTTGACGATGCAGTTTGTGAACCACCCTCTCGTGGGCAACTACCTCACGGAGGACGACGAGGTGCTCATGGACTTCCTGGAGACGTTCGACATCACCTTCGTGGGCGACGACGGAAGCTTCAAGATGGAGATGGTGAGAAACTCCGCACGAGAGTCGCTTCGTTCTGCACAAGATGCTGACCGCTTATCTCGTGTGACTTGTGTAGACCTTCAAGGAGAACCCGTACTTCTCGCCGACGACACTGTGGAAGCAGGTCAAGTTCTCGGAGGACGAGGAAGAGGTGGAGGTTACTGCATCGGAGCTCACGTGGAAGGAGAAGGCTGAGATGACTGAGGAGTCCGAGAAGTTCCCGTTCTTCCAGGTACGACGGTCACAGACCAACGTTCCCCAATGTGTCGTGTATCTAATATGAGTGTGTGTTGCATGGTGCAGTGGTTCGTCTCGACGGACGGCGACCAGGACGTTGCTGAGATCATTAAGGAGGAGATCTGGAAGAACCCCGTGCAGTTCTACATGATGGTACGATTTGATTCCACCCTATTTTGGTCTTAGTAGTCGAGCAAATGTACTCACTGGAGCTCGACTCTAACAGGACGAGGACGAAGACGAAGAGGAGGAGGAAGGTGAAGAGGAGGAAGGCGAGGGCGAGGGGGACGAGGAGGAGGCTGAAGGCGAGGACAAGGAATAAGCTGTCTCCTCTAGACGCGCTGACGGGTCGACCACTGACGCCGATAATGAATTTCTTTTTAGCTTGTTTGTCTTCATTCTGACCAGCGTCGTCGAATTTCTCTCCCCGCTGTCCCGTGCGCGTTCCTTCCTAACTGCTTTTCTTCTTGACGTACATGGCGCTGGGCAGCCACTTGATCGGGTTGCGATTGTAGATGGGCCAGTTGGGCAGAACCAACTGCGGCAAAATACAACACGAGAGACAAAAGTCAGCGTGAGCGGAAGCCACGTGGCCTTCGACGCGGACGCGACACGTACCAATGCGCTGACGACTGTAGCTGCGACCCAAGCCTGGAACGGGTATGTGAAGTCCTGCTGGAAGTAGCCGTAGATCCAGGCGGGCGTGCAGATGACCACGAAGCACACCACCAGCAGCGTCTCCGCGCGCGCCTGCCCCTTGTAGTCGACCATCTTGCAGCCAAAAAACAAAATGACAGCGCTCACACAATGTGCGTTCGTACTTAATAGGATAACTTGCTAATCGGTACACTAAACCCGTTATCGTAACAACTAATGCCGTGCTTGGCCCGGGAAGCTCTGGATATTTGTAAACAGCGTCCTATCTATCATTAACTTATATTATACTTAAAAATATAATCCTCTTCATTTCTCTGCAGTCGGCTACTTCCTCGTAGCGTTTCACTCGGAGTAAAATATTCTAAGAATTGTTTAGTCACCGGCACATCACGTAAAATGGTTTGTTTCAACGTCGTGACTCGGGTGACGGCCAGATAAAAGAAGAGCGTTGAGGAATTCGGCGTGTTGGATGTCGGAGAGAAGGCGACAACCGTCCCAATACATGTAGAACCATTTGCCAGTTTAAAGACGGAAGAAACATTTTTTTGTATTGCACGGTCGATCAAATCGCGAGTTTCAGCACCATAGGCATTCCTTTAGTTTTATCATCCCTAATGCGATTTTCGTCGAGTCTTCGAGGATACCGAGACCTATCCGTGGACCTTAAAGGAGCCAGGACAAAAATAGTGCCACCTTGTCCATACAAAAACCAATGTCCGCCAAAGCAAAGGTGTTTTCGCGCGCGAATTTGAACGACTTGCACGTCGAATTTTGCTGCAGGGCTGGGCTCTGCTGTGAGCCGAGAGCTTGTGCTTTACATCACAGCCTTCAGATCGCGGTTCAATTCGTAAATAGCAGCGCTGTGGACGGTTCAGTGTGGACGAAAATGAAGCCGTAAAAACAAGCTGTGCATGCCCTTCTGAAGCGACGCCCTTTTCAGCAGCACATCACCCCAGGTCAAATCCAATACAAAAATAAGGTCAGTAGGAGTGGCTCCCTTGGTGTCCCGCGGTGTATCGGTCGGATTGACCTCACATACATTTTTCAAGAGCTAAAGAAGAAGTGGCTCCTCATACATGTAGGTCTACCACGGATAGTGACCGTTGCTGGAAATTGATGTTCTCTGAAATTTATTTCAGAGTATATCAGTGATCACATTCTCACAAACTATACTTGTCTAAGCTCTGAAAAAAGCACAATCAGAGCTCTCGCTCAAAATCTCACCAAATTTAATAAGCCTCCAAGATCTAACAAAAATACACGTCAATTTTCGCTTTTGGTCATACTCCTCTCATAAACCAACTTCAATTTGTAGACTCTAGAGATTTCGACACTAAAATGATCACATTTCCCTTCAATAACTAATTTATATCTAGAACTAATAAAATATTTGGATGTTGCCTGTGGCGTGCTAGTTCAACATTCACGCGACATCTCACAATTTCACTTTCAATTATGACAATAGGTCAGGCTGCAAAAAAAACTTTGCAAACGCCAAATAACTTTCCGCGCGTCAAGATGGCGAGACAGGCAGGGTTCTAAAGAACCCTGTTTGCCGAGACAAGCTGGGTGGGTGATGCACTTTAAGGGGGTGGGTGGAATAAATACATAGGGTTTTTAATGTTTTGTGCACTTGTGAGTAGTAATGGGGCGGTTCGGTACGATTCAGCAAAATTTGGGACGGTTTAGGAGAATTATGATGCCGTCTGCGCGGATTTGAGCAAAATCAATGGCCAAAATGAGGACTGTGGCCAAACTGAGGCTACTAGCCAAAATGACCCAACACTAAAAAGTTTTGCTAACGTTACCTTACCCTAAGAGCATCTCGAGCGACAAGTCTTAACGACGGTTTATCATTAAATTAGCTTATTAGGACCTTACCCCAAGTCTTAAGCTTCCAGTGACAGGTCGTAATGCGGGTCAAAATGCTAGGTTAAGAATCGGGTTAAGTCTTACCGCTGTGGGAAGCGGGTGTCGCGAGGTCACTTTCAAATTGAGGTCTCAATGGCCACTGTCGGTCTCGATTAGGCCTTTTATTAATGCTTGCCGCTGGAGATGCTCTTGACCCGAGAGGGGGTGTCCATTCTATAGAGGTAATGATGTTGTAGTCGAGGTGTACTTCCTCTATACTGTAATGATACGTGTAGCCATCTATTAACAACAATAACAGTTGTAATAACAGTTGAAATTTTTGTGGGTGGGTGGGTCGAGCATAATACCATAGCCCATTTATTCTAAAACCTAACTTGAGAACCCTGGAGACAGCAAGGTGACCGAAGAGAAGTTCGCTGAAGAGCACGCTCGTTGGCGTCGGTGCCTCCAATCCATCCCCCGTCGCCCCCCTGTCCCCGCCAAGTTGGCGGCAACGCACAGGTGAAGCCGCCCAGCGCCGTGGCCACGGCTGCTGCAACGCAAGGAACGCAGGCACCGAAGGCTGCGGTCACCATCGCTGCAGCTCCGACGCGTGGGGTGGCGTCGGCCAGCAATAAGAGCGCCAGCGCGAATGCCACCGCCAAGGCCACCAAGCCCGACGCGAACATGTACGCCAAGAGCACCACACCGTTTGCGATGAACGATGTGACTGCGGGCAGCGTGCATCGCACGCGCCAGATCTGCAACACAGACTTCGAGCGGCTTCAGCAGCTCTCCAACTTCTTCGTCACCAACGGTGAGGCCACGGCGCGCTCGCCTACATTCACAAGATCCAGAGAAAACCGGCAGCCGCTGCTCGTGCTGCTCATCGTGTCGACTACGCTCATAAACTACGGCGAGACGAGCTCGTCCGGCGTGACAGCCTCGGTGAGATGGACAATGAACTTCAGCAGTATGTACAACTTGAATGCAGCAGCTTCTTCAATCAACTTAACCAGGACAGGTGACAGAAACGAAAAAAAGGCCAAGGATTTCACGAAGGACTCCCAACTCTTAAGCTGATCTTGCACATAATTAACGTGTAAATAGAACGTCTGAACTCTCTCTCTCTCTCGGTCTGTCTCTCTATCGAAACTCGACCTAATCGTCCAACGTACTTCGCTGCAACTCACTCATTTTTCAATTTTAAATTTCAGAGCTCGCCCGGGCGCTAGCGCGCGGCCTTGTGAAGATACATGAGCTTCGAGACAGAAAGCTCGAACTACAGATACCGGTAAGTACATTAAACTCGACACGAAGTGCGTTTGAAGAAACAATAATCGGACTACCGACCTCCTCCGCTTGTAGTCGACAGCCTCATATAAGAGCGACCAATCAGATTGCACGATTACGAGCTCCGTTTCAGTGCCGCTTATAAGTTCCGCTACAAATATTTAGATACAATTTTTCTAGGATAGCAGTAACCCCGGAGGGAGTGCTGTGGCCAGCCCAACACACATTAATTAGGCGGTCGCCCGGTAACTGGCTCCGGTAAAATGTTTGGTAGTGCTGATCGAATAGTAGCAAGAAAAACATGTACCGTCGAGGAACATAAGACTTGGATAGCGGTGACAAAACGGATGAATATCCGAGACAAAACTCATCTAAAGCATCAATCAGAGCAGCGTGCTGTCCGTCCGTAACCGACCGATCACCTGAATTCCGATTGGCCGAAATATGCGCTCTACGACCTTCATTGGGCACAAATACTGCTGCCGAGCGCAGCGAAAGCGGCACCCCATTGGCCAAAAAGCTGCCGAGCGCAGCGAAGGTGGCCCCCGTCGCCGGGCCGTCGGTGTTTATTGCGGGTCCGCAGGGCCCGCCCTTCATCGGACTCACTATCATAGCACGGCGAGTAGTGCAGCGAGCCGACGAGGCGAGCGGAACGGGGGCGTCATGCAACCCCGCCGCGCAGCGGCGGCGCTTGGCTATATTTAATAGTTCTACGATAATTTAACCACCGCCGCGTTGCGGCGACGCTTGGCTAGTCCATCTTCAAATCCTGTCAGTTGCATGCTCATGTCACTTTTGCTAAGCCTACCGAACGACCTCGAATGTTAATTATGAAAATATATAGTTTCGCTTAGAAGTTAAACTCGGTCACACTGGAAGTGTCGGTCGCGGTATAGGAGTGCGGTCCTCCGTAAACGTGCGAAAATGCTCCACGTGAAAATAAAATTGCCTGACATCGTCGTTGGTAACACGAAGTACTTGTTCAGATAGACTTCGTTTCAGTTGGCTCTTGCTCTCGCCAGTCACAGGGGCATCAGAGCGCGCTCTCCACAGTCGCGACTTCAAGAGCCCAAATATCTCTTCAAGAGGATTGAGAAAGGGTGAGTACACGGGCAGGAACTCAAGTCCAATTTTTTCTGCGACTAGACTGCCTTGCAGGTAGTCAGTAACGAGGTCCCGATGATGAATGGAAGCGTTATCCATAATGAAAGCGCGCTTCCTGCTTGCCAGTCCTTTTCGCATGTATGTAGCCATCATTTCCTTCATAAATGACAAGCAGCTCTCACCAGTAACACTGCCTTCTATAATCTCGAAATAGAGTGTGCCAAACGAAGGAGAAGCAGCGTAGAGCAGCGTAAGATGCTCGGGGTTGGTACTGTACGGCTCATCTGGTACAGTAGGAATCCAACCACGAATAGACCACGCTTTTCGCTTCGTGCACCGGCTCAGCTTCATTTCGTCAAAGTACACAGCTTCGTACAGAGTGTTTTGCCCGTATTTCTGGGGCATCGTAGTTGCGTAGACGTAGCGATCTTCAATCGCACGGTCCGAATTGCGGTCCCTTGGAAACCGCCGAAAATCACCAAGTCGAAAGCCAGCTTGGTCCTTGAGACGTCGAGACACAGTTCGTGGGTGTACAGCGACACCGAAGGCGAGCTCAATAAATGCACACGTGCGCTTGAGCGACGTGGTGTTGAACAAAAACTGGAAACGGGCTGCAGCGAAAAGCATTTCATTTGTCAGCTTTACATTGCGCCCAGTCTTGCTTGAGCGCACAGGTCTCTGCTGAACATGCCGAGACACAGTGCTTTGCTGTTATGGGTTTTACTTGGAAAACAAAGAGCCTTGAGTAGTAGTAGGAAAAATGAAGACTGAATTGAAAAGAGGTTAGGAAGGTCGGCACCAGCTCCTGCAGCTGGTGTGGATAAAGAAAAAATGAAACCAACTCTAGTGAAACCCCCGCTATCTGCGACGACGTTGAAGGAGCGTGCTGGAAATTGCTGTAGCTGGGATTGGGGGATATATCCCTCACAACCCCTCCTTTAGACGGGCAGTTTTTCGCATGTCGGGCAACTGGTCGAGATACTCACGAATAAGCTCTGTGACTTGCCCTAGGTTGGAAAGGGGCTCCCATGAGGGTGCAATTGAGGTGTTGACCCACTTTACTCGGTATTGCTGCACGCCCTTCCGTTTGCGATGTCCCATTATCGCTTGCACTAAGTGTCCTGTAGACCCATCCGCCACGAGGACGGCAGGAACGCGTTGTCGCCGGCTTGGATGGTTGTCCACTTGATGCAGCCGAAGTAGTGATACGTGAAATTCGGGAAATAGCCGTAGGCCGGCCGGTAACGCAAAACGGTAGCGACTGTGCCGGTGATGGCCTCGACGCGGTATGGTCCGATAAATCGCGACGCAAATTTGCGTTTGCCGGCCGAGCCTGTGTGTGCGATGTCGAGATTTTTCGTGTCGAGGAGGACTTTGTCATTAACGGCAAAGGCAACTGCGGGGCGATTTCGATCGTAGTATCGGTGCCACGAACGTTGAGCTGCCGCCATGGCATCTTGAGCTGCGGTCAAAATTGCGCTCTGGTGCTCGACGAATCTAGAAGCTGGTCGAGTCACGTCCAAGCTGGTGTTGAGCGCCAAATCTCCAACCGAACGTGGTAAGTAGCCGAGATCGGCGACAAATGGAGCCATTCCGGTGGTTGAATGAGCCCGAGAGTTATATGCGAACTCACCCAGCGGAAGATATGAGTCCCAATCGGTTTGATGCGGTTCCAGGAAATGTCGAAGGTACTCGATGATGAATTTGTTAGTCACCTCGGACTGTCCGTCGGTCGAAGGCCGAAAAGCAGTGCTCAAATGCAATTCTGAGTTTTGTAGCTTCATAATACCAGCCCAGAGCTTCGACGTAAACTTCCAATCCCGGTCAGAGAGAATGGAGCGCGGTAAACCATGTAGCCGTTGATATGCCGAGCAGAATAGTTTAGCTGTATCCAAGGCGGAGGCTTGAGTTGACGTCGGAATAAAATGCGCGCGTTTGGTGAGCCTGTCAACAATTACCATTACTGCATCGCACCCTGTAGATGTGGTTGATAGGCTCACCATGAAGTCCATGCTGATATCCTGCCATCGTGCAGCGGGTACGTCTAGGGGATTTAACAGCCCCTGAGGTTTCCCCCGCGGAATTTTGGCACGCTGACATGATTCGCAAGTAGCCACATATATTCGCACGCTCTTCACCATGTTGGGCCAGTAGAATTTCGTTGCCATGAAGATGTGGGTCTTGTGGTAGCCGGGGTGACCACGAGTGGGGACATCGTGTTCCTAAAAAAGAAGACGATTTCGCAGCGCCGTATCCTCTGGGATACACAGTCGGCGTGGAGCTTCTGCGAATGGCTGAAAATACAGCAACCCCTCTTCGTCCTGAAAGTGGCGCAGCTCAGCGGAAACTTGTTGGGCAGGTTCCTGCAAGCGCTTCAAAATCGGCCCAATAAAGGAGTCGTGAGCTCCAAGGCGACGGCACTCTTCCAATAGTGAAGGGAGTCGCATCGCAAAAAGAGAATTCGGCTCCTCTGCACGATCGGGGGTAGTAAGTGACTCCAGTAATGCAGACAAGCTGATGGCTCGCGACGTGCCATCGTTCCAGATTGGCTTGCGGGAGATCATGTCTGCGACGATGTTGGACGCATCTTCAATCCACTGAAACATTGGCTGAAAAAGTGCCAGCTCATTGAGCCAGCGTGCCAGGCGCTGAGAGCACGTTTGCTGTTGCAAAATGGTGGCAATAGTATGGTGGTCGGTGTTAATGTAGAATGGTCGGTCAATCAAATATACCTTCCACAGCCGCATAGCGTGCAGAGCTGCGAGGAGTTCCTTCTCGCGCGTAGGATAAATTACCTCTGCGCGTGTTAGCTTCCGACCACCGTAGGCGATGACTTGTTCTCGTCCGGACTCGTCACGCTGAAACAGATACCCTCCAATAGCAAAATCCGAAGCATCCATGCTCACGTGAAAAGGGCGGGAAAAGTCGGGGTGCGCCAATGCTGGTGGGGCTGCGAGGCGGTTTTTGAGCTCGTGAAAAGAATTCAGTTCCACCTCGGAAAACGTGATGCTGTCATTCTTGGCCTTACCCTTGGTGAGTTCTGTGAGTGGTGCAACGAGAGCGGCGAAATCACGACAGAACCGAAGAACGTAGACGCACGTCCCGAGAAATGATTGGAGCTGGTGTTTTGTGCGGGGCACTGGCCAGTCCTTGATGACGCTGCCTTTGGCTGGGTCCATGCGCACCCCTTCTCGACCAATGAAGTCTCCTAAACAGGGTATCTCGTCGGCGCAGAACTTGCACTTTGAGAGCTTGATGTAGAGTTTCTGGTCGACACAGCGCTGGAAAACTTTTTCTAGGGCTGTTAAATGCTCCTCCACGGAGTCCGTAGGCGTGAACACGAAAATATCATCGAAATAAGGCTGGCAAAAAGACTGCTGGTCGCTGAAGACAGCCTGCACCAATCTGTTGAAGCACGACGGGCTGCTAGACACTCCCATTGGCGTCACTAAGTATTCGTAGAGCCCATCCGGTGTCGAAAAGGCTGTGTATGGAATTGAATCCTCACGTAGTCGAACCTGATAGAATCCCCACAATAAATCCATGGCGGAAAAAAGTTTGCCGTTAGCCATGGCTCGGTAAATCTCCTCCTTCCGAGGTATCGGGTTCGCGGGAACTCGCATTTTCGCGTTAAGACCTCGAAAATCGTGAACGATTCGCCACTCCCCAGAACTCTTCCGCACGCAAAATCTCGGCGAACAGTATGGAGAGGCCGACTTCCGAATAATTCGAGCGGCAAGCATCTCTTGGGTCCATAGCCGGATGGCTTCTTTCTGCGCCGCAGAAAGGGGAAATTGCTTTCGGTGCACGGGTGTATCATCAGTCAGTTCAATACTGGCCTCCATTAAACCTTCGCGCACTGGTGGCACCGACGGAAGCTTCTCGCGAAATAACTCCGACTTGAACTTGCATAACAGGGGGTAGGCTGGAGACGAACGCAGCGCTTCCCACGCGAGTTGCTCCTTGGAGGGTGACTCGTTGGCATGGAGAAAAAGACAAAACTCGTTATCAGTGGCGCGGAGCAGTTGCTTCAGCTGGCGAGTCGAGACTACACGGGTGGATCCGTGGACAGAATTATAGTCATGCTGCCGATAGTAGTGCAGCACTTCTGTGTCGGATAGACCCTTGGAGGCAGTAGAGCAGCGAGTTCGTCGACCACCAATCCGCGTTGCTGCCTGGACAGGAACGACACTGGCGAAAGGCCAGCGCCGCAGAGCTGTTGCGTGATGAAATCGTTCTGGCTGTCCAGTCGATGTCAGGGTTCATAGTGGTAAACCAAGGCATGCCCAAAAGGACATCCTTATTTTCGGGGACCTCCATAACGAGTGCCCGAGAAACATATGGCGAAAATCCGGGAATGTCACACTTAAAAGTGACAACCTTCCGCGGAATCACCAATTCCTTGCCTCCCCCAACGCGGATGGAGACGGGTTTGGTGTAATCTTTCACGACCAGGCCAAGCTTCTCAACCAGCTGCGGCGTGATCGCGTTGAAAATGCACCACAATCAACAAATGTAGAAACAGAATGGGACCGAATGGTAGCCATCTGCTCTAGAAAACCATAAAGGCCGTGCTTCGGCCGCTTGAGCACAGGATTGTCACGGCTGTAAACGAAAAGAGCCGGTGACTGTGCTGCTCCAGGTGGCTTGGAAGCACGAGTAGCTGGGCTTGCCGGCAGTGTATGGTCAGCACTGCCGGGGCCTTGCTCAGCGGGCTGGCGCCCCGCTGAGCTAACTACTTTTTTTGCATCCCAGTGGTCCCGCGATTGGGACACGCTGGTGCAATGTGGCCTGGCTCGCCGCAACGATGACAGATGATAGGCGGCTTCGTTGCGTCGGAGCTTGGACGTGTTGTCGGCGCTGTCGATGCTCTGCCCGTTTTCTTATTACCAGCCGGTTGAACAGGCTGGACTGTGTCACGGGGGCGAGCACTACGCGCGTCTTCGAAACGCTGAGCGTGCTCGATGGCCTCCTGTAGCGTCTTCGGGATATTCTGAGAGATGTGGCAGCTGGTGTCAGCTCGTAAATTTTGCTGATAAAACCAGCGCTTCACCATCTCAGGCAACTCCATCGACGACTGAGAGAGTAGGAGCATAAAGTTGGATGTGTAGTCCTGCTGAGTCCCAGAAACCCGCAAATTATGCAGTTTTGAAAGCAGCTTGTAGTCGTAATCACTGTCACGAAATCGCAACTGGATCTGCTGTTTAAACACGGCCCACACACGTGGTGAGTCACCAAGCGTGTTCTTAAACTCGCGATACCACGACATGGCTTCAGGACCCAGAAAAGGGACAACCATGTCGACGAACCGAGAGTCAGGCGAATTGCGCTCTGACGCGTACGCACTCAGATGTTCCTCTATGTGGAACAGTCACAGCTCGAGGTCCTCCGACGACTTGCCGTTGAACTTCGGTGGGTCAGCCTTTTGTTTTTGCGTGTTTGCACGTGCTTGACTCTCGAACATCTCGCGCTGGAACAGCGCTTGCTGGTTCATGAACGCCTGGAACTGCTGCTGCTGGGCCTGCATAGCCTGCTGCTGCATCATCATCATCTGCATGATCTGCGTAGTCACATCGGGTGCTGGCGCAGCTTGGGAAGTAGCCTGACTAGGCGTGTTCGCAGCCGCCGATCCTGAGGAGCGCCTTGGAGGAATAGTACCTCCATTACTTGCAGCTGCCTCGGGAGAACCCGCTGCGCGAGCGTCATGTGCGTCGCCCATATTGATTTCTTCGTCCAGGCGAGTCTGCTGGCGGGGGCGAAGGTTGGGGGACACGTCTTCAGCGGCGCGGGGTGTTTTCATCCGTTTAAGTACGAATTGCTATCGCACTTAGTAGGAGTGACACGGTATCCGGACAACGGCGATCAAGTCGAGTCGAAGTCGGGAGAAGTCGAACCAGAGTATCACGTCAGGTTTAATTTCGAAATTGTTATGGGTTTTACTTGGAAAACGAAGAGCCTTGAGTAGTAGTAGGAAAAATGAAGACTGAATTGAAAAGAGGTTAGGAAGGTCGGCACCAGCTCCTGCAGCTGGTGCGATTAAAGAAAAAATGAAACCAACGCTAGTGAAACCCCCGCTATCTGCGACGACGTTGAAGCAGCGTGCTGGAAGTTGCTGTAGCTGGGATTGGGGGATATATCCCTCACATTTGCGCTGCCCCAACGCGCGCTGCAATTTCCACTAGGGTCATCGTCCCGGCCAGCTCTTCTATCACGGCATGATCCGCCTCGGAGAGCCTCGGTTTCTTCTTGCCATACCCAGCAATTCTCCGAAGTTGACTCTCTTCCGACGCAGTTGCCTCGTGCTCACCTCCCTCCACGGCCAATCGTAGCTGTTCAAGCTCGCACTTCTGCTGAGCTCTCTTCTTCTCCAGGCGCTCAAGCGCTTTCTTCGTTTTCTCCGAGTCTAGCTGGGCTTTTTCATAAGCCATAATCAACTCCTCAATTTTTCGTTTCGAGCGCTGCCGCACATGCTGCTCCGCGACTTACTCCTGTCTTTGCTGGCGCTTGCGATTCAAATGCTCCCGGAGGATAGCTTGACGCGACTGGAGATTAACGTAGGCCAGGTCCGTTTCCAGCGCCACCTCGGGAGCAAGCCTTGGGAGGGACGAAGGCAGCGTTCGGGGTCTTCCAGGGGCCATCTTGGGTGAGTGGGCGATGTTTGGGGTGAGGGTGAGCGATGTTGCAAAATGAAATTTTAGAGGTTGTGAAGCGAGGTAGGGCTATTTTGCATTTTTCTAGAACTTATTCACCAGTTTTGTCACCTCCCACATGGATGAGTTTTGTCTCGGATATCCATCCGTTTTGTCACCGCTATCCAAGTCTTATGTTCCTCGACGGTATTATTAATAGTAGTGTTATGGTTGAAGTTCGGGAACTATAGTAGTGCTAGTAGCACTACTAAATGCTCCAGAACTTCAACGCAGAGCCGCCTGGGAGAGACCGTCGTGCACTGCTCCGGCTCGTTTTTTGTTGTTGCCATGGACCACTTTAACCGGAACGAGAGCATGACGCTGGGGGCCACGCCCGAGGATCTTCCGTACTGGACGACCGTAAAGTCCATGATCCAGCCCAAGAGCGTGCCAATCAGTACATCTACGCACCATTTTCGGGTGGCGTCTTCAGTTCTGGGGGGCAGATCGAGTGCGAAAGAGTGCTGGCTCCTGAGAGCCGAGAGATGGTCGTCGTGGAGGAGTACGGAGACTTCGACCACTTCGACTAGGGCATGGAGCTCGCCCCCCCACCCACACTACTATAGTGATAGTAGTACTACTAATACAACTTTTTATTGCTACAATTCAATTATAAATAGTACTACCAAACACCAGAGATTTAGCCGATTAGTAGTGATATTAGCATATCGTGGTACAGTAACAGAAAATTCACAGTACATACACAGAAAATCAGCTACTCTCGGTGTATTTTCGGTAAAATATAGCTTTGAAGGTGATCAGAGAGCTTCGCGAAGGCTGAGATAGGAGTATTTAACTACGACGTTAGAAAGACTAGCAATAATATACTACGTAGTAGTTTTTTATCGGGTGGAGTGGGGCATTACCGGCCATCTCCTGCGCCTGCTTCGCAGCCGCAGCATCTGCCCGGTAATGACCGACTAGTTGCAGATCCGCAGCCACACCGATATCGAAAGTGCACCACTGACAGGTTACTTATGTCCTCACCTCGCCCCCATTTGCGTATACGTACATGTACTGTTAAACTGCTCGAACCTGTATATCGGTATCATGTACGCGACGCAATATTTTTTTTCCACAAGCGCGGAAACATTAGCATCCTCCCTATCTCGCCCTCCTCAAGCAAACCTTTCAAGGCTCACTCAGTTCAGAATTCTCCTCCGCGCGCTTTCTAGCCCTTCTCAGACGCCTCAACTGAGATACAACACAATGTAATCTCAGAATAAAAAGTTAACCCCGATCGCTCCATACCACAGCAACAACGAGAAAGCGTGTAGGTTAGTGCTGCAACCTCATAGAATAGCTTTGGGGAAAAAGCACGTGTTACAGTATCAAAAAGCGGCATCGATCCTACGTGTATTTGACTACGTGATTTCAAATATCTACCCTCTGAGTGCTCTTAGGACGTGCCGGTCGTATCGGTGGACGTTCGCTTTGGGTAGTAACGTTTACCACGTTATAATACCCCCTCGAGAAAATGGTGCACAGCACCGCACTCGGCACAAATCATTATGTTGACGAACTCGGTGACTATTGCATGTATACATGTAGCACCACAGTGAAGTGTTTCACATGTCAAGAGCACGCATTCTGTTTGCTTCGCTTCTACACACCTTCTATGGTGCCGTAATGGAGAGGTACAGTACATGTAAATATGGTAGAAACCTATCCTGTCCACCAAGACAGCGTCTCGGTTGACTGGGCATTGCTTTTCTATGATTTAAACAACTATAACCTAGTTATTCTTCGTTTTGTTATTGTCCCGCTCGTAGTCATAGTTCGTCTTGATGCACAACAAGCGTAGAAGTGATATAATACTACTACATCATAGTGCCGCACAGTGACCGTAAAATTCGTACTGTGACGTGATAGCTGTATGTGGCATCGAGGAGGGCGCGTAGTTTGAGAGCTTAGAGCATATCAAGTTCAGAGTGAGATCGACACCACCGGCACGTCGACCGACACTACCATGCCTCCACGGACACGAGCACCGGCACCTCGACGGACGCGACTGGTACAGTACCTCGACCGACACTACTGGTACGACTTCGGACACGACCACAGACACTGGCGCTTCGGCTGACACGACGCAGCAAGACACAAATACTGACACGTCCACCGGTACGTCTACGGACACCACCGAGGACACGGGTGCATCCAGCACCGAGCGTGAATATTGTTGATCCAGGATAAGCTACGCAGCTACGGACTTCATGCCCTTCATTCCTCCAAGACTACTGCATCAATTCCATAAAATGAAGAGTTAATAGCATTGATCTCTTGAATGAAGAGTTTTAAAATATGTGCACGTGCGTTGGATATGATAAGAAGAATACAGTCGTGAGCTCCGTTCAACAAAGAAATACTTGTACTGCATTACCGTATTTGAGATCTTATACTACAGAGAGATCTCATAATAGGGAACGCGCTGGTACCACAGAAAGTACGCTTTATTTTGTGTATAAGTACTGTGGCTTCGGTCAATGTTTGGTGGGTGTCAAAGAGCCAGACACAGGGTATTGGGTTGAACTTTCGTGCAACAAAAAATAAATTACATTGCGTGCCTCAAATTTCTAAAAATCCACTGGCACTCAGCGATCCCCCCCTGGAGCTCACAGCACCCAACGTGGACGCCTTGCACGCGCCGCCTGCATCGCTTGCTATGGTACGCCTGCCACCGCGCGCCCCCGTATAGGCTGTTCATAACGCTAAGCTGTATCACAGGAGGACAGCGATGGTATTCCGGTCTACCCAGGGCGCGGCGCAGTCACAGCCTCGCAGCGGACAAGTGCTGAGCTGTCACGAATCATGATCCGACAAGAGCAGAGGAAACAACGCGTCGATGAACGTGCCAAAGCCATCGCTAAAGCATTCAAGAAGGCGCAAGCAGATGGGAGGACACGAACACGGGCTTTCAGGCGGCATGAACGGCACCTGATTCGACAAACCTTTGGTATCTCTCCCGATACAAGTGACGATGACGCGGGAGAGGAGACCGGGGTCCTCAGTCGTGGCGAAGAAGCTGGAGATGGAGAAGATGAGACCGGGGTCCTCAGTGTTGGCGAAGAAGCTGGAGACGGAGGAGAGGAGGCCGAGGTCTTCAGTAGTGGCGAAGAAGCTCGAGATGGAGGAGAGGAGACTGATGTCCTCAGTGGTCGCAAAGAAGCTGAAGATGGAGGAGAGGAGAGCAGTGCTTCGGATGATAGAGGCGGAGAGGAAGAAGACGGTTCAGAATACATGGAGGAAGACGTGGGTGAAGATGAGGAGGAAGCAGGTGATGAAGAAGAGTCGGAGAACGCTGCATCTGAAGACACCGAAGTCCCACCGAATTTTCACCGAAGGCGGGCGGGAGAGAAGAAGACACCCGCGCTGTCGCTCTTCAAAAACTTCCCTACGACCTTTGGTGTAGCGGGGCTACACATTCGGCTGACCCCACCTTAGTGCAACACGCACTAAGTGGATACATTCAGGTGGGCCACATTGCAGTGTGGTCACCATTCATATTAGGAAGCAGTCCCATTGGTCAGAAAGCAGGGCCTTTCTGCCAGTAATACTCAAGCATTAGGTCAGAGTTTCTGCCAACCACTCGTTGGCAGAACCTCTCTTTATAGATATCAGTTTTAGGAGGAAAGCCACAGTTAACATTCAATTCAGTTCTCATTTTACCGCAAAAGCTACTATTTGTACCTTTATTTAGATCTAATTATACTTGTGGATACAAGTATACTTAATCTAAGTTAAATACACCTTACGCTTCCTCATACACGTGCGCTCACGTGTAAGCTAAAGTATTGGGCTAAGTAAGCCCATTACATCTGGTAGCACTTTGTAGTCCGTCCAACGACCGACTAGTTACGTATCGTATGAAATTCGATACGGGGGCTGAGGACCTGCCTGTGGACGCGAGTATGTCCACTGGTAACACAAACACGAGTGCAACGCATGTTGCACGCGAAGACTGTCTCGATCTGGCGGATCCAGAGTGGGAGGCGCTCCAACGACTGTCGACGGTCATTGGAGAAGCGGCCGTAGCGACGATGCTACGCACGCTATCGCCGACAGAGCAACACGGTGTTGCTCTAGGCTTCATCATGAAGGAACAGCGCGAGACCGCTGCTCGCGCTACGGTGTCGACTCCGTCCACACCGCGCGTGGAGTCGTTGAAACTCCACGTGAACAGCTACGTAGGAAGAGAGGGCGAGCCTCTCCTCCGATGGCTTGTCGAAGTTGACACTGCCATTACGGCTCGACGTATCGTCGACCCGTTGTCGAAGTTTGCGTTCGCCATGTCATGCCTTGGCGGGCGAGCAAGGAGTTGGGCGTACGGACGCCGACTCACTGACCCTACGTGCTTTAGCACGTACGAGGTGTTCAAGGAGGAGCTCAGACAAGCGTTTGAGCCCCCGCAGAATGAGTTCAGATCGAGGGCTGAGTTCCTCGACCTGCAACAGGGCAAGCATGACGTGCATGCTTACGCTCAAAGGGCGCGGTACTTGGCCTCGAACATCGTGACCAACCCGATAGACGAGGCGACAAAGGTCGTCACGTTCATGAAGGGCCTGAAAGATGGGCCTGTGAAGACCTATCTCTTCCGAGAGTACCCAAGTACTCTCGAGTCTGCGATTACACTTGCCATGCAAGAAGAGTTTAGCCTGCGACAGGCTAAACTCCATGTGAATGTCCCATGGCCGATGCCGCGACCGACGGTGAAGCCGACGGGAGGTCCCGAACCAATGGACCTCTCGAGTGCGACGGCTGCTGGGTCTCAGCAGCGTCGTGGACCAACGAATGTCCGCTGTTTCCGGTGTGGAAACAACGGCCACTACGCCCGTGAATGCACAGCACCTGTGCAGGCGGCCAAGGGCCGGCGTGACGATACCGGGTATCGCCACGGGCAATAAAAAAACTAGAACAACCAGCAGGCGCGGGGCGCCCTGCTGGTGATGCAGTCGAGCGTGTCGATATCTGACACGCCGTATTGAAGACTGCTGCCCCCAGTGAGAGTCACTCTCACTGTAAGAAGCGGGATGACAGGCCGAACCTTGTCATCCTGAAGGTTAACTCGAAGAGAGAGAAGTCTCTTCGTGCGTTGGTGGATTGTGGTGCGTCGAACAACTTTGTTCGACTGCAGAGCCTAGCGAGGCTTGACTTCGAGGAGGTAGTAATGCCTCGAAGTCTATTGGAAGTAAGACTAGCAACGGGTGTCGTTGTTAGAACCGAGAAGCGTGTCGTACGCGTACGCTTCTCGTATCGAGAGAAGAAGTTCGTGGAGGAGCTTATCGTACTTGACTTAGACGATAAGTTCGACATGGTGTTGGGCATGCCGTGGCTTGCACGGCATGGTCCGGTGATCGACTGGACGAAGCGCACGATCGTGCACTTCGGGAGTAGCGGCGCGACAGTGAGCGATGGCCCTGTCGGCGCAGCACGTGCACCTCGCGGTGCACGCGACCCACCAGGAGAGGCCGCGCGACGCGCGGCTGTCTCCGGTCACCCCACGCGGACACCGACGACTGAGAGAGTCGTCGGGAGAAAATATGAGTCGAATCAGAAGACTCAGATTCGATCGGATTCGAGAGGTTCTCGAAGCGTCAAGAGTGACGCGGTCGTGTCGACTATTAGTGTCGACACACAAGTTCAACAAGAGGAGCCAGTCACTAATAAGGACAGTGACTCGGGCGCGTCAGCTCAGGGAGCTGATGCGATTGGCCCAAACGTCGAAAGACGCTCCGCCATCAGGCGTCGAGGTAAAGAAAGCGCACCGGCTCTGGGAGCCGACGCTACAGGCAGTGCGGACGGTTGCTAACGTCCCGTACCGGAAATGCTTGCGTGCTCGCGTGCAGCCGGGCTGCACGACGAAGCGGTACGCGACCAAGCAGGGCTTGATTGCGTGCGCCCGCGGGAAGAACCCGCCGGCGACAACAAGAAACGCATTGCGTGCTCACGTGCAGCCGGGCTGCACGAAGAAGCGATGCGCGATCAAGCCGGGCTTGATTGCGTGCGCCCGCGGGTTGAACCCGCCGGCGATCAAAAGGAAGATCTGTCCGCGGCCGGGCCCGGACAAAACAAGACGCGCGGAACTGGGTTCCGCACAAGAAGCGAACGGCGCAAGCGAGCAAAGCTGCGCAAGTCTCGGTCAGGGACCGAGGCGCTACTCGCAGTGGCTGCCGGGCAGACACAGGAACTGGAGACGACCGTCGAGACACTGAGTGTCTTGACGCGCACGAATACTGGTCTCCAGTATAAGAAGATGAAGTTGGAGAACCCTCCGACGCTAGCGTCGGAGTTGACTTCGGTTCCAGTCACGAGCAGGAGGCGCTTCGCCCGCGACATGCACGATGGACGCATCGAGCAGATTTGCATCCTCTCGGATGTCGAGAGGATGAAGTGTGAAGCGGAAGAGTTGAAACAGCTCGTCGCTGAGGGCGTCGACGCCCTCAGCGCCAAGTCGAAGAAGGAACGCTTCGACGAGCAGAGCTGGGACTCGCTGAAGTCGAGCCCCTTCTACGAGGTCTTGCGTGAGTACAGAGACGTACTCCCGGACGATATCCCTGCGGAGTTGCCGCAGGACAAGGGTGTTCAGCACGAGATTGATCTCGTGCCGGGAACGAAGTATTGCGTGACGCGGCCACTGCCGCGGGAGCAAGTGAAGGCGATCGACGACTTCTTCGAAAGTCGTCGCAAGGCTGGGCAAGTGCGGGAATCGAAGTCCCCGCACAGCGCGCCTACATTCTGTGTCAAGAAGGCACAGGGCGGGTGGCGCATCGTTCATGCTTATAACAAGCTGAACGACGCAACGGTACCGGCGCAGACGCCGATACCGCGAAAAGATGTGATCATCGATTCGATGGCTTTGAGCACTATCTTTAGTGCTCTGGATCTGAGAGACGGATTCTATCAGATCCTCATGCGTGAGAGCGATATAACTCTCACGGCGGTGAGCACTCCGAGCGGTATGCTCTGGGAGTGGTTTGTAATGCCGCAGGGGTTAAAGAATGCCCCTGCAACGTTCAACAGGTGCGTCACGCACTTGTTGCGCTCGGTGCGCGACTTCGCACCGAGCTATTTCGACGATGTGTTCATACACAGCCGGGCTGTGGACGGGAAGTCGGAAGTGGAGATGCACAAGGAACATCTCCGCAGGTTGTTTGCGCTCATGCGCAAACACAAGCTCTACGCGAACCTGAAGAAGTGTATCTTCGGGGCTAGCGAGATACCCGTCCTTGGGTGTCTCGTAGGGAAGAACGGCGTACGCCCTGACCCGGGAAAGGTCAGAGTGATCAATGAATGGCCTACGCCTTCCAATGTCAAGGAACTGAGGCAGTTCCTTGGACTCGCTACGTACTTATGCAAGTACGTGAGCAACTACGCGGGCAAGATTCGCCCGCTGTCGCAGCTCCTAAAGAAGGATGCTGCATGGGTTTGGCCTGCTGATTGTCAGCAGGCCTTTGATGCAGTCAAGCAGGGCTTGACTGAGGCGCCGATCTTGGCGGTGGCCGACCAAGATCGCCCATTCCACGTCGTGTGTGACGCGTCCGATTTCGCAATCGGATGCGCTCTAATGCAACACGATCACGAGGGACGTGATCGCGTGGTCTACTATCAGTCGCGTCAGCTGAAGCCAGCTGAGCGCAACTACCCGGTACATGACAAGGAACTCCTTGCCATGAAGTATGCACTCGCGAAGTTTCGAGTGTATCTACTTGGGAGTAGACCATTTGTGGTCTACACCGATCACGCATCATTGCGTACGGCGATCAAGTCGCCGCACATCTCACAAAGAATGGCGAGATGGCTCTCATTCTTTGCGGAGTACAACTTCCAGGTTGAGTACAAACCTGGAAGGTTGGATGTTGTGGCCGACGCGTTATCGCGTCGACCTGATTACGCGGTGCACAAAGCCGACGCCAATGCATTTGGCGTCGTCCGGACGTCTACTCCCTCGTCGTCTTTGTTAGACGACGTGCGGTCCGCATACACGAAGGATGCGGATGCGAAGCAGTTGTTGGACTACTTCGCTGCGCCTTCTGACAAGTCTCGTCAGAAGCTGGCGAAACATCTCCGTGCACGTGTACACCGCTATCGTGTACACAATGGTCTGCTGCTTTACAGCGCAGTCGACGACAACGCTGATCGCATTGTCGTGCCGGACGATCATGAGCTGAAGCTCAGGATCACTTACGAGTATCACGATGCCCCAACGTCGGGACATCAGGGTCGTGAGAAGACATACTTGCTTCTCACGCGTGACTTCTATTGGAGTCACCAATACGAGTGGGTACGCAAGTACGTTCGTGCTTGCGAGGTTTGCCAGCGCGTGAAGCCTGCGCCCTTCTCGCAGGCTCCACTTCAGTCACTACCGACTCCGTCGGAGTGTTGGCAGTCCATCTCAATGGACTTTGTGTTTGGTCTTCCACCTGACAACAAGCGGAGGACTGGTATTGTGGTCTTTGTTGACCGATTCAGCAAGATGGTACATCTTGCTGCAGTACCAGCCGAAGTGACAGCCAAACAGACGGCACGTCTGTTTGTTGACATGGTGTTTAGACACCATGGCATGCCGATCGACATCGTGTCTGACCGTGATCCGCGCTTCACAGCGCGTTTCTGGCAAGAAGTGTTTGAACTTCTTGGCACGCAGCTGTCCATGTCGACTGCGGATCATCCGCAGACCGACGGACAAACTGAGCGCGTCAACCAGATCTTGGTTGACGCTCTGAAGAGCTACGCTCACTCGTTCCAATACTGGAGCGACTGCTTGCCGATGGCAGAGTTTGCCATCAACAACTCGGTGCATGTCTCGACAGGACACACACCGTTTTACGTGAACGCCATGAGGCATCCACGCGTACCGAGCGTACTCGGTGCGGTAGCTCCTTCTGTAAGTGGGGGAGGGTATCCGGTTTCAACCAAACCGAATGAACACGCTGATACGAGCAACATATCAGCTGTGTCGACACGCGCACGGACTGCGCGTAGTCCAATCGACGAGAGCGCAATGTCTACACCGGGCGTAGACACTCTCAACAACAACAACCACACACAGGCCGGGCCTGTAGTGAACAAGAACAACGGGTTGAACAAGGAGTTCAACTCGAAGGCAATGGACTTTGTCCAGCGCCGCCAAGCCGTAATACGGTTTGTGCAAGATGCTATTGCAGCTTCTGTCGATCGACAGAAGTTGAATGCTGACAACAATGGCAGAGGAAACACAAATGAATTCAAAGTGGGTTCATTAGTTCTGTTAGCTACACAGAACCTAGCTAAACATGCAGTTTCCGACTTCGGAGCAAGCAAGCTTGCCCCGCGCTTCATCGGGCCATTCACCGTGTTGGCGAAGCATGGCAACGCGTACACGCTAGACATACCGTCCAGCATGCGCCTCCACCCAACCTTTTACGTTGGGCGGCTGAAGCCTTACTCGCAACACCTACTCCCGGTGACTCGGCGCGACCCTCGTCTCGAGCGCGGAGACGCGTTGCCCCAAACGCGCAACGATCGACCCTAGGTCGACCTGGATATTCGAAGCGGTCTGTCCAGCCTGACAGACCCGGGCCTTCAAGAGCTTCAGCTCCTGCCTTATCTCGGCGAGCTCAGCCGTCTGGAGGTTCTCAACCGCCTCCAGACGATCCCAGACCTCGGCCGGCGACGGCTCGTGGTGTCTTCCCGCCGCCACCGCCCCCGTTGCGAGACGCACGCGGGGAAACTCGCTGGATTGTCCAGCGAATCGTTGGTCATCAGATCTGGACCCAAGGTCCGGTTCATTTTCGTATTCGTTGGTTAGGATACTCTCCTGACCACGATACGTGGGAGCCGCGGAACGTCCTGATGAGCGACGTTCCGGAAATGGTGACGGAGTACGAATCCCGCCACCAGCAGCTTCGCCGAAGGGCGTAAAACTTGAGCGAGAGCTGTAGTCGCCTACAGCCCTCGGCTGAGTGTTGCGCTCACCCTCAGCACTCTCAGATGACAACTGCGTGATTAACTTCTCACGCAGTGTCTTCAACTCCACAGGCACACTAATACAAGTGTACCCGTTAAGGTCCCGTTCGGACAGCCGCACTGCCCCAGCTTGGCAGCGCTCGCACGCAACGCCAGACGGCACTGCGCACGGAATCCCCGCCTCGACTGCACCATCGTGCAGCCGCAAGATCTTGGGCCGCTTTGAGTAGCGCTCATAGCGCTCACCCACAGAGCGGACTCGCTCGCGGTAGCCAGCCGGGTCGCGGTTGAAGTTATCAACGAACGCGCCCCAGCTTTGACAGAGTGCCTCCCACTCTGTCACCTTACTCTTACGGGAATGCTTCTTGTCCCCGTAGAATCGGAGCTCGTGGAAGAGCCCGATGTAATAATCACGTCTTTGATCCGTCGTCGGATCAAAGTCGAGCTCCTTAGTGACGTCGTCATCAGTGATGGCGCTGCAGGAGTACAACGCGGACGGCCCCAGTGGCGATGTGTTGCCGTAGCGAGATCGGATCTCGCTCGGAGACGGCATCCACGGGTCGCGCACCGGATTAGTGCGCGACGTCACAGCCGCAGACGGAGTGGAGTCGTCGTCGTCTCCACCCCGCGGAGTAGACAGAGCCCCGGCATCAGCGAGCGGCCTATCGCTGCCGCTGCGCGAGCGCTTTGAGCTCGAAGCGTCCGAGTCGTCCTCGCGGGGACGACGCGTCCCCACGCTTGCTTCATTGCGCCCTGAAGACGAGGAGCCTTGCTCCTCCTCGCCCTCCTCCATGTCGAGATCCTCCATGCCATCAAAGAGGGTCTCGTTGGCATAGGTCGGCTTGCTCCGCGCCCTCTCGTGGTACTCCCCAACCGAGATGGTACGCTGGGGGGAGCTTGACGTCGTCACCGTGGAAGTGACGACGGACGCCGAAGAGGCTGAAGATGTGGCAGTCGTCGCTTGCTGCAGGTGCAGCAAGCTCGTCGGAAGTCTGCGTCGTTGGCGTGCTCATTTCGAAATGAGCACGAACTTTTCTCCGAAGAAGACTTTGGATTGGTGTGTCGAGACCGGCACATCAAGTCCTAACGGGGGGATGGTGTAGCGGGGCTACACATTCGGCTAACCTCACCTTAGTGCAACACGCACTAAGTGGATACATTCAGGTGGGCCACATTGCAGTGTGGTCACCATTCATATTAGGAAGCAGTCCCATTGGTCAGAAAGCAGGGCCTTTCTGCCAGTAATACTCAAGCATTAGGTCAGAGTTTCTGCCAACCACTCGTTGGCAGAACCTCTCTTTATAGATATCAGTTTTAGGAGGAAAGCCACAGTTAACATTCAATTCAGTTCTCATTTTACCGCAAAAGCTACTATTTGTACCTTTATTTAGATCTAATTATACTTGTGGATACAAGTATACTTAATCTAAGTTAAATACACCTTACGCTTCCTCATACACGTGCGCTCACGTGTAAGCTAAAGTATTGGGCTAAGTAAGCCCATTACATTTGGCAACTGGCAAGATTTTCATGAAGTGTTCCAGGCGTATCAGATAAAGACGTACCAACACTTCTCCAAGCGCACGAGTACCTCTGTAACTGTCCGCAACAATCAGATCAAGAGGGCTGCTTTGAGGCTGAAGCGCCAGGGCAAGAAACAGCGAAAGAAGGAGCAGTTTTTGCCGGAAGAATGGGGCCAGTACTCAAAGACCCTTGTGTGTATGCACGGCCAACCGTACCACAGTCGCGGAAAAGGGCGGTGGAAGCACGGGAAGGTCCGAGGAACTGAATGCTCAGCCCGGGTGAATGCTCGCGTTAAGGCTACGTTGGACGACTCGTGGGTGCTTCGAGTGAAGGTCAGTGGGTCCCACAACCATGATCTCAACGAGCACGTGTGGGAGGAGTACTCGGGGAACAGAACTGTGACGGACGCGGGTTTGCAGCAGGACGTGGAAGTGTTCCGCAAGGCTGGAGCAACCGCGAAGGGCATTCTGCAGTATCTCCGTGAGCGAACAGGTAAATGCGTCTTGCTTTTAAACTTTGATATTACTGGTTTAACTTTGGTACATCTTTGGTATATTTGGTAGGCAAGAAAACCAAGCTGAAAGATGTCCACAACATGATCCAGAGGCAACGCGTCAAAACCCAGGCCGAATGACGCGCAACGAGCTCTAGCCGTACTGGACGAGTTCTGCCGTCAAAACGGGGGCAACTCAGCTGAGATTGTTGTCGATTCCGAAACCGACGTCGCGCGTATTGTGACGTTCCAGACAGCAAAAATGAAGCGTCTTTTCAAAGCGTTTCCCGAAGTGGTGCTGGTGGACTCCACGCACGACACCAACGCAAATCGATACAAGCTTTTCAGCTTCGTCGTGCATGATGTCTTTGGCAAGGTGAGCTGCTGTTGCAATGAATGAATACTTTTCTTTAATAAACTTAACCGTATTTGTTTCTACTTATGTTCTAGGGACAATACGTCCACCACGCGCTCGTCGAGAGCGAGCACAAAGTGAACCTGCGGTGCGTGATCGAGATATTCAAGAAAAACAACCCTGAGTGGGAGAAGATTCGGGTGTTCATGACCGACAAGGCCATGCACGAGAAGACCGTGTTGAAGGAGGAGTTTCCACAAGCACGTCAGCTGCTATGTCAGTGGCACGTTGTCACTCGGCTTAAAAAGCAAGCAGCCAGGATGGCTTCGTCCGTGAAGAAGCAAGTGGAGGCGATGATGGGACTCCTAGTGTACGCGCGCAGCAAGATGGAGTACGACGAGGCAAGGAGCACGATGAAGGAACTTTTGGGCGGCGATGAAACCCATCCTCTGTATAAGACGTTTTTGGAGAACTGGGACAACTCGCAGGAGGAATGGGTCTCGTATCTCCGCGGCAACGTGCCGCATCTGACCAACAACACGAACAATCGGATCGAATCCAAGTGGGGCAAGATCAAGGACGTGATCAAAGGCACAAGCAGCATTGATGAACTAGTTACGACACTGATTACTCTGCAGGAGTACGCGGAGGACCAGTACATCGCAGAGTACCACCGCGTTGGGAGCAAACCCCGCGGACCAGACGAAGATCCTGAATTGGCTGCATTGGGGATGCAGATCAGCCCATTCGCGTTTAGGCTAGTGGCAGAGCAGCACGGTTTGGCGACAAGATCGAATACACACTACAACGTCGTGCTACTATCCCCTGGAAAGGCTATAGTGACGAGCAGCTCTACTGGTGTGACGTACGTGGTGAACGTCGAGGTACGACACGATATTGCTAATTTTGTTGTACTTTTGGTGAAGAATCGCACTAACGTTTTGGTGGTGGGTTTCCGTAGCGGAGTCGTTGCAAGTATATCTTCATGGAGACTTGTTTGCTGCCTTGTCGCCACGTCATGTACGCCAGGATCAAACTCGGCTACGAGACCGTGATTCCTCCGATGAAGTCAATTCCTGCCCGCTGGATCGTCCACAGTGCGATTAACAATATCGCCGAGGGAGATGTGGTCGCTGGAGGTCTCCTCGAAGTTTCAGCCGCTCCGCTTCCAAAGTTGAAACCTGTATCGGCGTCTGACATGTACATCCAGTCGAAGGCCCTGACAGAGAAAATTGTGGATCGATTGGCGTTGCAGACCACGCCTACATTTTCCGTTGCGTACAAGTGGCTGGAGGACTTCTACGAGGCGCTCAACAACGGCCAAGTTGTCGACTTCTCCGACAGCAACACGGCTTCTTTTCCAGGGCTTTCGCAGGTAGCCTCTGTCGGGGCTACAACTCTGTCGCAGACGTCGTTTGCTGATCCTGCAACCCAATTGGATACAAGTACGCAAGCGAGTGATGATGAAGTTCCCCCGACGCAACCCGCATCGCAGAGCGGATCGCGTTCCCGGGATAACAATGACAACGACGGCGCAGCTGCCTCGCCAGTCGCACCCATGCCGACGTCCAAGGTGTCCTCCAGGGCAGCTGTCCAAAAGGACACCGAAAAAACACCGAATTGTACCGAAACTAATGAAGTCAATGGGGGCGTTCACAGTGGAAGTTTGCAGAGAGACCACTAGTCCACGGAATGACGAAAGCGCAGCGTAGAGACGAAAAGAAAAAGGAGGAGCGCCTGCTTGCACGCAACCTCGCCGAAAAGTATCGGACTGGCAAAGTTACGACACCCGCGAAGTTGGAAGATGTTGCGAGACTGCTGGACGGAAAATACAGCCTATTTCACGCAAAGCCGATGGCGGAGACGCTGATGCTGCCGTTCGTCAATGTACAAGGCAAGGCTCAAATCCAATTGCTCAGCGTCGGACAGAGTATTCCTCCAGTCAAGGCAATTCCGCAGCTGGAGCAGGTGATGGAGGCTATTTGTGCGATGGAGCTACGCCCTAAGGGCTTAAAATTGCTTGCATACTGGCCAGGATACGGCAGTCTTACGAAGAACCAATTGGAGAACATGCGCGTTGTGCACGAGGCCAACAAGCAGTTCGTTCTGGTCATGAAGACAACCGCGTGGATGGAAACCGTCGAGTGGACTATCAAGGATCTGTGCGCTCCGTTCAATGATACAAACGCAGTGACAAAGGTTCGTACAGAGAGAGGTTGCATGCTTCGAAAGTAACTGACACTAACTTATTTGGTTGTCTGCTACTGTACAGTCGGAATACAAAGGCTACATCGAGACTCTCAATCTTGGTGTGAACAAATTTGAAAACGAAGAAGTGGAAGGCTACAAGTTACTCGACTTTCGCGAGAATCTTTGGCTCCACTCCACGTCAGTATTGATGGCGCTGTTCACTTTGAGAGACGAATACTCGCGCGTGGGTATCGTAGATCCTAGTTACCATGATTTTGCAGCGATGGCGCAGAAACGGAGTGTTGCCAGGGGGCTGGGGGCTGCGGATCCCAAGTATGAACGTGTGCTTGGAATCTTCAACGTAGGCAGTCACTGGGTTGCGTTCATGATCGACAAGAACGCCAAGTTATGTCACATGTTTGACCCGCTACAGTCTGATCGAAACCACGCCGCCATTGAAAGTAGTGTGCGCAAGGTGATGGAGCACGTGCTAGACCTGGAAGGCAAGCTCGACTACAAGAAGATCGATTGGTGCGAGCAGCAAGACGGGAGTTCCTGCGGCATTTGGTGCATCGCGGTGCTGGAAATGATAGTCGCGGGAGCTTCGTGGAACGACAACATCTACAGGTTGCAGCCGTATCTGCGTATGCGCTACCTGTACAAGGTGATCAGCTTGCTGACGAAGCCTGTAGGTGGAGAGTAGTGGCGACAAGTAGTGCTGGTGAACTCTAGTGTGAAATACATGTTGCATATTGAGTTGTCAATGTTTGGTGTTCATACCGAAAATAGTACCGAAAGTCCACATAACTTTCCGGTCACGAAAACGCCAAAGTCCGACAGTTCCCAAATATAGAATTGTCCTGAAAAGATAGAGACACCGTGGTGTGCACATGCCACACCAACCATATGTTATTTATATTTCCCCTACCCACGCGTAATTTATCCGCCATCTGTTATCACGTCATCAGCCAATTTACTGTAGCACGTCAATTAATGGCCGTCTACTTTCTGTGGTAGGAGCATCATCCTCATAATAGAGTGGGAAAATGGTGCATCGTGCACAGAATATGACCAATTTTTGCAGTAAATGTGCAAAATTACGCACAAAAGGGGTGATAATGAACAAAGACAAATACAACAATACAACTTCAAGAATGTGGTGTATGAATAATGAGATCTCAAAAAGACACGGCCGCGGTGGCGACACACAGGGCGAAGAGGTATTTATACTACAGTAGTAATATTTAAAATAAAAGAAAGAGACAATGTCGTTCTCTGCAACAAAGCAGTAGTGCTGTTTAGAGAAAAAGAAATGTTGGTTCCCTGCCGCAAAGTTGCAGTGCTGTTTATTTTAAAAAAAGAGGCAAATGCTGGTTCCAGTCACACTTGGCGTCTCCGGTGTGGCTTGGGCCGACGTCACCGTCGAGCTGCCAGGGGTAGCCGCCGGAGTCGCAATCAGCGCCGGCGTCTGTGTCAAGCGGCTGGAGTCGAGCCTCCACGGGCGCCCGCCGGAGTCGTAATTCGTGCCGGCGTCTCCGACCACGATCGTCGGAGCAGGAGTCGCAATCGGCATCTCCGGCGTGGCTTGGTCCGGCGTCTCCGTCGAGCTGCCAGGGGTGGCCTACGGAGTCGCAATCGGCGCCGGCGTCTCCGTCGAGCGGCTCGACGCGAGCCTCCACTGGAGGTAGCCGGAGTCGCAATCGGCTCTGGTGATCCTACCACGATCGTCGGAACAGGAGTTGCAGTCGGCGTCTCCGGCGTGATGATGAGCTCAGCACACAAGCTGTCTAGAAGATAAACGCACTTCATGTTATCAAAATTCGATTTCGATTTCGAGATCTTGCTGATGATGTAATGATCTGCACATGCAAGCGCAGAGCAACACGACAACATCCGATGAGTCCGCGCACAGAGAGCAGGAGTCGCCGTCTGCATACTTACCGGTTGCGCAAGCGCTTGCTCCGGCGAGCCCCAACAAACCACTGCATGTTTAGGACTGCGCGCCACGAGAGCGCCCTCCGGTAGATGGATAGCAACAAACAGATAAAACAACAATTCAGTTTCCATTTTACCCGCAATACCACAAGTACAAGCCAGCACCTTACACTTGGTAGCACTTGCGCCTCCAGCGCGCGCTTCCGTCCAGTTCCAGTCTCCGTTCGAGTTCGAGTTCGAGTTCCAGATCCAGTCCAGTCCTGCCACGCGTCGCTAGTGTGCACGCCGTCCAGCCTAGTCCGTCCCGCGTTGCCGTTGCGCACGCCGTCTTCCTCGCCTACGTTCTTCGGTGCGCCGCACCTGTACCTCTCGCCGTTCAGCTTCTCCGGGTGCGCCGCGTGCGTTACCTCGTCCGCAGCTTCGTTCCGCTCGTCGCCGACGGGACCTCCATTTTCGCCGGGCTCGCTCCTTTTCTTTCTGGGGGAGGAGTGGCGACGCGCATTGTCACACGTCACTTCGTGTCGACATCTCATTGGTGCATTTAGCCCAATCACTTCCGCGTGTCCATACGCGGCACCCATCTCGACCTTCCGCTTGTCGCCTCGGCTGTCACTTGCAAACAGTGCGCAGCCGAGTGTAACATCCGCGTCGGTGGCCGTTGCGAGTCTAGTAGTAAAAGTCTTTGTGCTCCGAGGCGGGCTCGAGCTAGCGCCGGACGGAATTGCACCAGTTGCTTCCTTCGGGACACTAGATAGAGCAAGTGGTTGGTACTTGTCGGAAACAGAGCTCCAGGACGAGCATCTGTGACTTCGTTGGGGCTTACAGACATTGTCGGAAGCAGCGCTCCAGGGAGTGCCTGCGACTTCAAACTTTGATTGATTTGGCTGAGGAGCTTGCGCGCCCCAGCCATCTATTGACGACGTGTCTAGCGTAGGCGCAAACATGGATGAAGCAGCGATGCAGCACGCGGACAGCGTGCAACAGATGTTCGCCTCGCCCGCGGCAATGATGCACGAGCAGCAGCAGTTCATGGCACAGACAGCCGAGCTGCAGCGCCAGATGGCGGCGACACTGCAACAGCAACAGCAATCCACCTCGCAGCAGCAGCAACCGTCGGTGGCTGACTCTTCGTCGCTAGACACGCGCGAGTACCGGGCCGAGGGCATCACCATGCCGAAGTTCTCCGGCACCAAGGACGACGACGTCGCGGACTACCTCTTCAGCGCCAAGCTCTACTTTGAGTCGATGAACATCAAGTACGGCGCCGACTCGCCGCAGCAGCGCCCCTTGTCGCTCTTGGTGGCAAACTTGAAGGGACCAGCAGCAGCTTGGTACCGCGAGTACGTCTCCCACGACGGGAACTTCCTGCACTCGGTCACGCAG
Source organism: Phytophthora fragariae (assembly GCA_009729435.1). Taxonomy (NCBI): domain Eukaryota; phylum Oomycota; class Peronosporomycetes; order Peronosporales; family Peronosporaceae; genus Phytophthora; species Phytophthora fragariae. The sequence continues at coordinate 27,979 of QQOI01000078.1, read as the reverse complement.
TTCGAGGAGCTGCTGACCAGCGAGTTCACGACACCCGATCGGCAAGAGCACCTGCGTGACCAGCTCCTACGCCTGCGCCAGAACAACTTCACCTGTCTTGAAGATTACGTGGCGGCCTTCCGGCACATCATCTGCAAGGTAGAGGAGATGAGTGACATCGACAAGGTCATGCATTTCCAGAAGGGGTTGGTCGTAGAGATCAAACAAAAGGTGAAGCTGCGCCAGTTCAGGAACACGACAGACGCAATTTCGTTTGCACTCATGTACGACCGCACGCACGCTGTAGGATCACGTCGAGCCAACGTGAACCGCGGAGGCCAAGGTCCACAACGCCTTCAGCAGTCGTCACATCACGTCGAGGAGCCGACCCCAATGGAGATCGGGAGTCGCGCTTCGTCTCTCGCGAAGAGTGTCTGCAAAGTAATATTTGCTTCTACTACAAGGAGACCGGACACCGCCTGGCTACGTGTCCTAAGCGGCCAGCGCGTAACAACCCCCGAGGCTCATCTCGTCCTCCACAAGGGCGCGGTTCTTTCCGCGCAAACCAGGGCTCGTTTCGCCGCATTGTTGAAGACGACGACGTATCCGACGAAGATGACAACGCCTACGCAGACAACCGCGACGACCACGTCGAGGTCATCGACAGTTTGCAGCTGAACATGGTGTCTCTCGACGCGAAGTTGTCGCCCAATCGTGAACTGTTGAGGTTCAAGGGAGCGATGAGGGGCCAGGCAGTGCGAATCTTGATCGACAGTGGTGCAGAGCGCAACATTGTGCGTCCGGGCCTCGCGCAACACTACGTTGAGGCCACCAAGGTCACGGCCGAGCGCTTTGATGGCACGACAACCCCGGCGCGTACCGCACAGCAATGTTTGGAGACTATCTGCTTTCATGGCAGAGCCTTCAACGATGTTTCTCTCATTGAATGGGAGGTATCTTCAAACCAAGACGTGATTCTCGGTCTCCCGTGGTTAGTGCAAGTCAACCCGATCATCAATTGGCAAACCGGAGTGATGCGCTTTCCCAATCAGCGTGTAGTACATGACTTCGATTCCGTGAACAGCAGTCTTGAGGTGGCGGGACCGACGGTGGCTTCAGTGGAAGTGAAACCGGAATTTCTTCAGCACCCGCTTCCCCCGAACCTGCGGCAGCAGATCGATGACCGTGTGAAGGCAGTCTACTTCAGTATGCCGTTGGGACCGAGCTCACTAGCAGCGCTGGAACACCAGACCTTACCACGCATCTTTGACGACGAAGGTGACGATGGTACAGACGCGTCGCCGCTGTGTGTTCTTGCGGATGCGGAGTTCGAGAAGAAGGTGAAGGCTGATGAGTACGTCGAACTGTATCATGTCACGGTGAAGACGTCGCCCAAGGTGAAGTCCGTGCCATTGCAGCTCCAAGCGGTTCTTGAAGAGTTCGCAGATGTCTTTCCAGCAGAGCTGCCACCTGGATTACCGCCAAGCCGCTCCATCGAGCACGAAGTGGTCTTGAAACCCGGGGCGACGCCAAGCAACCGAGCTCCCTTCCGCTTCTCGAAGGTTGAGCAGGAAACATTGGACATCTTTGTGGCAGAGCTGCTGAAGAAGAACTGGGTCGAAGTGTCGGACTCTCCCTGGGTATCGAACATCTTCGGCGTGCCGAAAAAGGATCCCGCGACAGGCAAGTTCCCATCCCGCTTGGAGTGGCTGCACTCGAACAACCCGCACATGCCGATTCGATGGGTCATCGACTATCGCTTGGTGAATGCCGCCTCGGCTGTGGCTAAGATCCCGCTACCGCACATCAAACAACTCTTCGATCGCATGGTGGGCGCAGCGGTCTTCTCTATTCTCGACCTCGCGAGTGGATACCACCAAATGCGCGTGTCTCCGACGTCAAAGCAGTATACGGCATTCAGGACGAACCATGAGATTTATCATTGGAACGTGGCGCCCATGGGTCTGGCCGGCATGCCAGGCACGTGGACACGCCTGATGCGCAAGCTGCTGAGTCATCTACTGTTCGTGGTCGTTTATCTTGACGACATCTGCATCTTCTCGCGATCGATGTCTGACCACGTTGAGCACTTACGACAAGTCTGCGAAGTCCTTCGCGCTAACAAGCTTTACACCCGTCCTGACAAGTGCGACTTCGGACAAGCCTCGGTCGACTTCCTTGGCCACACCATCTCTGCTGATGGGTTGCACGTGGACGCTCGCAAGACTCGAGCCATCGCAGAGTGGACCGAGCCTTGCAACATCAAGGACCTCCAACGCTTCTTTGGCCTCGCCGGGTACTATCGTCGCTTCATCCACCAGTTTGCGACGTTGGTACTGCCCCTGAGCTCTCTGGTCAAGAAGGATGTCGCTTGGGTATGGAATGAACACCAGCGCCAAGCTTTCAATGCCATTAAGCTAGCGCTTCAGCACGCACCGGTGCTTCGTCTGCCGGACTTTGAAAAAACATTCATCGTAACAACGGATGCCAGCCATGCGTGCATTGGTGGAGTGCTCTCTCAGATGCATGGTGGCAACGATCTCCCCGTGGCTTTCTTCAGCAAGAAGCTGGGACCTCACGAGCTGAACTGGCCTGTTCACGAGAAGGAACTCTTTGCGATCAAGCAGGCGCTTACACGTTGGCGTCATTACCCCCATGGAGTCTCGTTTGAAGTGTACACGGATAATTCGGCGTGCAAGTGGTTTTTGCAGCATCCACGCCTGTCGGGCCGCCTGGCCTGCTGGCTCGACTTCTTTGCATCCTTCCAGTTCACTCTGCGTCATCGTCCAGGAGCTTTGAATGTCGTTGCGGACGCGCTGTCGCGCCCCCCTGATGCTTCATCGAGTCCGGGGGAGGGGCAGGAGGATTGCGAGTCCAAGCCCGAGCCGATTGCAGTGTGTACGGCGTGTTTGACGTCCATCACACGCACGAACATTCGAGACGGGGTCTCACAACGTACCATGGCTACGGCGAAGCTCCAAAGCATACCGTCCCGGGATCAAGCTGTGATGCTTGCCGTCAAACAGCCAGCCACAAAGGCACTCGGAGTTGGCACAGCACAGTGGCGCATGAGGTTGAACGCAGCGTCAATGGAGGACAGCACGGTGATCAGCTCACTTCAGCTGGATAACCAAACGAAGCGGGCGTTTCAAAAGGCATACGGCAGCGATCCAGTCTTCAAGCCACTGTGGAAGTCCGGACGCTCATCGGAAGAGTACGAAGTCATTGGCGGGCTGATCTACTTGAAGAGTGACGACAATCTACGCCGCCTTTGTGTACCAAACAACCGAAAACTTCGGCTCGATGTCATCCACAACGCGCACGATGCTGCCGTCATGGCGCACTCTGGGATCCGCCGCACACAGCTAGCTGCAGCTCAGTGGTACTTCTGGCCGAGCATGGACCTGGATATCAAAGCCTACGTGCAGAGTTGCGAGTCTTGCATGAGGTACAAATCGAGCACGGGGCGGAAGTCAGGCAAGCTTCAACCATTTCCGTTACCGGCAGCTTGTTGGGATGTTGTCTCGACTAACTTCATCACGCACTTGCCAGTGCCCGACGGCTTTGATGCGATCATGGTTGTGGTGGACAAGTTGTCAAAGCGTCCAGTCTACATCCCGACGCACACCACAGCGACCGCGGAAGACACTGCCAAGCTGTTCTTCAACAATGTCATCCGGTACTATGGAATCCCATCGACTATCATCTCCGACCGCGACCCTGTGGTGGAGCGGATCCGCTAGATTTTCTAGGGATCCCGACTCGCACTCACTGCGCCCAGACACCGACTAACGGAGGGGGTACTCCGACGGCCGTGTAGTTGCTGAGTGGTTCACCTTGTGTACCCGTCGGCGGGCTGGTACAGCTCTCTCGTTGACACGAGATGCGCACTTGGAGAGCGGTGGACGTCCTTGTGGGGACTTGAGAGGTTGGTGAATCCGCGCGGGTATTCCTGCGCACGGGGTCCTGATGGGGTCGGCCTTGAACTACTTGAGTAGGCCTTGTGGATCCGCAATAGAAATGCGTGATCCGGAGTTGTTCCTTTGTGGGGGGTTCCTTGTTCCCTTACGGGTTTGTCCTTGTTCCTTTACGTTGCTTGCCGCTTCCAATAGCGGGATCTTTGAGGGGGTCGAGAGCTCGAAGGGCGCGCGCTGCCTGGCCAAGCTATCCAGGGGCTGCCACGTGTTGCAGGAAAATTACCAAAATATACTTGATCTAAGTATGGGGCCAATATAAATCCCCTATACTATAGCCAAGTATGTCTTCCAGTGCAAATTCGGTTCTGATTTAAGTGTTAACCTAAGCTCTTCCTCTCGAGCTCTCTGAGCCTCCCATTTGACCTACATCTTAATCTAACTATGGACTCAGGTCCTTCTGATCCGGATCAGGTATCCGGATCCGCCTAATACGGGATAGCCTCAGGATCCGTCCCATATCCTACCTATACGGGACCGATTCAAGGCCTGTCCCGTATCTGACTCTTATGGGACGGTCCTCTCGGTCCGTCTGATTAAAGCCCGCGTGTCGCGTAGTCAGGGACCATTCATCTGGGAACACTTCGGCGTCCACGGCCGGTCGATCCCTCTAAATCGCATTCTGCTATACCACAACCCGAAGTTCACGTCGAAGTTCTGGAAAGCTCTTGTGCAGCTGATGAAGATCAAGACAGCGATGACGACTGCCCACCGAGCGCAGGCCGACGGCCAAACGGAGCGTCAGAATCGGACTCTCGAGGACTCGTTGCGATGCTCTATCTCGTACCATGGCAACGACTGGAATGAACACCTGCCCATGATTGAGTATGCGCACGCAACGCTGGTGTCCAGCTCGTCAAAGCTGTCGCCCTTCTTTGTCGACACCGGCCGTCACCCTAAGAACCCATTGGGTAGTGCTGAGAGCGATCAGCCGGTGGCGAGGTCTCGCGTGGAGTACGCGTCTCGATTTGTTCAGCATCGTCAAGAGGTGATCGAACGTGCTCGGAAGAATCTGTTAGATGCGCAAGAGGCTCAAAAGAAGTTCTACGACCGGCGTCGTGCAGCCAATCCATTCAAGGTCGGCGATCTAGCCCTGCTGTCGACGCAAGACCTGAACATCTCGCACGCCACTGCCGAAACGACTCTTCGATCACGGAAGCTCATCCCGCGATTCATCGGTCCTTACCCCATCCTGGAACTTCACGGCAACGTCGCACTGCTGGATCTACCGGCCAACTTGAAGCACATCAGTCCACGCTTTAACATCGACAAGCTCAAGGTAGACAACAGCAACCCTGATCGCTTCGTCGGTCGTGTGATCCCGAAGTCGACCCCCGTGATCTTTGATGACGACGGTGAGCCGCTACATGTTGTCGAAGCCCTGATCAAGAAACGGATCTTCAACCGTCAACCTGAGTACTTGGTCAAGTGGCACGGGCTCCCTCACCATGAACACACGTGGGAACGCGAGCGCGACATCAAACACGTCAGTCACTGGCAAGCGCTGCTCAAGGATCTTCGCCAACGCAATCGAGTGGCACGGGCCTAGTGGAATTCTCTTCAACAGAAGTTTCACGGTACTGTTCCTTACACCGAGGGTCTACGGTACTACCAACTTCAACTTCGGCAACTTCAACGTTCAAGGTGCCGGGACTCGCTCAAGTCGGGGGGAGTGTAAGGATCTGCACATGCAAGCGCAGAGCAACACGACAACATCCGATGAGTCCGCGCACAGAGAGCAGGAGTCGCCGTCTGCATACTTACCGGTTGCGCAAGCGCTTGCTCCGGCGAGCCCCAACCAACCACTGCATGTTTAGGACTGCGCGCCATGAGAGCGCTCTCCGGTAGATGGATAGCAACAAACAGATAAAACAACTATTCAGTTTCCATTTTACCCGCAATACCACAAGTACAAGCCAGCACCTTACATATGAGCTGTTGATAAGCTGTCAATAAGATGACCGCACTTTGATTGGTCAATATTCAATTTTTTTTATTTTGAAATCTTGCTGATAAGCTGTTGATAAGCTGTCAATAAGATGACCGCACTTTGATTGGTCAATTTTCAATTTTTTATTTTTAAATCTTGCTCATTAGTGCAGTCGAAAGCGGTCGTCTTGCGATATTGTCGATTTCGCTCAAAAGTGCGGAACTTGGGCAGTTGGCTCCCTTCCATGAAATATCCAGCGAACCGCCAAAGCTCTATCATTGGTCAATATCTATAAAACCTTGATATATATATCCTATCACCAGCCGGCATCAATATTCGGCAACGAGCTCCAAGCTACAAGTGAAGAGCGACTTCCAGCGCTGTTCAATCGCGGACGCCTTCAGCAGGCGGTACGTTTAAGTATGTGTTGGTGTGGCAGGTGGTTTGCTTATGTAGTGGTTTATTGCTGCTCTAGCTGTCGTGAGTCACGTGACGAAGCTTTTGGTCGGCGTGCTGGCCTCGCATACCTCAGAGACGTGCCTCTCTTGACAACAGTGTTGCTGCAGCTGGTAATCAACTGAAGGAAGCACAAGCCCTGGAACGCTGCCCTCGATAGACTGCCTGAAGCTATCGCCGTCGGTGAAAATCGTGGTTTCCCTGATCGCAGGCGTTTGGGTGTTGTTGGTATTGTCGGTGCTCGCGGGGTCGTGGTGACGTGGGTCAGCGGCGTGTAACTGTTGTTGTTGCTGTCCGCGTTCGTGACCAAGTTTGTGGAGATCGTGGTGGCGTAGGCCGCCGGCGTGTGAGTGGAGTTGTTACTGTCGGCGTGTGAAGGTCGTGCTGACGTGAACCGTCGACGTATGCGTGGTGTTGTTGCTGTCGGCGCTCGTGGGGGTGGTGTTGTTGGTGCCGCCGTTGGTGGAGATCGCGGTGACCTGGCCCACCAGCGTGTGAGTGGATTTGTCGTTGTCGCCGTTGGGGGAGATCGTGCCGCCGGCGTTCGGGTGGAGTTGAAGTTTTAGAATTCGTGCTGCAGTTGACAAGTCAGTCGCGGCTGATAACAACAATAACATGGAGGAAGCTGTCACTAGGCAGCATGCACACCCTAACACGGTGTACCATTGCTTATATAACTACTTCCACCTAGGGTATTCGAAGAGCTACAGGCTGAGTCGTCGTCTGGGTCGTGGATGGCAATGGGGCCGAGGAAGACGGCGACAACGTAGCTGTACCGGGGTCCTGGAGCCCCGCGAGTTCTGAGTGATGGCGCTGTAGGTGCAGGTGTCGATAGCTCTTGCGCCAAGCGAGGAGATCGTCGGACACCAGCAAGAGGACTGCTCACTCGAGGAGCCGATTGGGGGGGGTGCTGGCGGGGCAGAAAGCGGCGACGATGCAGCTGGCGACGGCGTCAGGCGTGGTGATCACCTGGTTGGTGCTCGAGTACTTGGGTATGGGGACGAGCGGTGCCTTCCCTGTGGGGGGCGGGGGGCGGCTAAGGAGTTGTTGTGCTCGCTGCACTGCTCTCCATCGGAGGGGGTGTTTTAGCACCGAAGCCTTCGGATGGAACACCTATATTTTTGGATGCACCACCACAACAATCAGAAGCAGCACCCCCAACCTTGAAATAGAGTACCCACTTACGGAATAGGAGTTCGCATCGCAGTAGCGTGTAGTGCCACCACTGGTTAGGAGTTCCTATACACTCGTATCGAGTATGAGATTAAATCGAGAAGTATCCTTAATCATCTTCCGCAGTCATCGATGCGCACCTTGACCACCTACATGTGCTGCACTGCCCCTCGTCACAGGACGGAGTGTGGTGCACACTGCACTGCACAGGAAGACAACAAGCCCTTACTGTGGACCACAAAATATTTGAAACGACTTTGAAGGGGGCGGGGGGGGCGAGTTTGGAGGTCTCGCGAGGGAGTTGGAACCCACTCCAACGCACTCCAACCCAACCCACTGAGTTTCGAGTTGAGTACAAAGCGTTGACAGACCTACTGTGAGCTGACTTTGAAGCAGTAAAAGAGCGGGTGTTGGCAAAATGGAGAGGATTTGCTCAGGGGGCTGCAATGCGAAAACTTACAGACCACGTCACTAAACAGTGGATTGAGACTCGTCGTTTTGCTAAATGGCAGGCTTTTCACACTCCACGGGGCTATGCTGCTACTAACAACCCCCTCGAGCAGTACCATCGGCGGTTGAAGCTAGAGTGCCCTGGTGGTGATCACACTCCGGACGAATTGATTAAAAGTCTCGATAGCGCTCGGCTTGCCTTTCCCCATCGAGACGTGGCCTTTTGCAATTTCCCATCAGCATCTGAAAGACTGATGCTGCTGTATCGTCTTTTATGTCGCCGAGGTTGCATTTCCGTGGAGCGCCTGCCTATCATTGAGTCGGTGCATGCCGATTTGTACACTGTGATGCATTGGCAGTTGCAGCTCACGGCGGTGGAGAAGAAATCGATGAAACAATCCATTAAATCCGCGAATGCCAGGCGGAAACAAGTAGAGGGCATGCCGGTTTGCGGCTGGGTCATCGATGTCCGCAGCAAAGTTTGCCCGTGTTTGTACTTTGCAAAAACTGGAGCTTGCTGTCACCTTGTGGCGGCGCGCGTGCTCGCTGGTGTGCATATGCCAGGCGTGGGTAATGACGGCAGACAATTCGTCCACCCTCGTCATCGTGCAGTTCTTGTCAGCAACGAAGCGGATGAAACAAGTTCACTGAACGAGCTTGATACTAGCAGTGCAGATGCTTCAACGGATACTTCCAACACCCACTTGTCAGATTTACAGGAGCATGGTGTAGATGCTGAAATTGCTGGTACTGTTAGAATCGGCATCGATATTCACGAATCGGAGCCTACGCAACAAGGGATTGATATCCGTACTTACAATCCTACCAACGGACAACAGGCAGAACCGGACGCAATAGTTTACAGCGACGGTGCGCAAGATGCAGCATCGGGTGTGCCACATCCGAGTATATAGAGTGAACCCACCCAGTCCTCAAACCGAGACCTGCTGCAGCACAGTCAAAACGAATTAGAGCACGAGCTCAGCAGAATTGGGCACACCGGAGATGCCCATGACGAACAAGAGACTCCAACGGCGCCTCCACGTGAAAATGGCACCGCCGTGACATTAGATGACCGTCCGACCTCGAATACTCAAGAGGGACCTCGCAGGTCCAGACGCGCACCCAAACCAACTAAGCGATACATCGAATCGCGGCTGCAAAATGGTAAGCGTCCACGGACATCAGGCGGGAAGCTTTCTAGAAAGTAAGATAGATCGTCTTGTTTTCAAGCTCACTAACAACCATTCTCAATACACTAATTGCATCTCCAATTCGCAGATTCACGTAAAATCCCGCTTATCATCGGCGTATAACACCAGAACCGCGAAGCAGTTCCTGGATCACGCGGAGTTGCATGCGGCCGAGCAGAGTTCTCACGCAGTGCTGGCGTTCCCGCGCGGGGAACGCCCTCCTCTTCCGCCACGAATAGAGGACAGCAACACACCCATACGTTGCACCGCTACATGTATGTCGCTTGCTTAGTACAGTAGCCGCAGTGCTCCACTGCCGACGACAAGCAGGGCGGCGTGGATACCTTCTCGACCGCTGGGCGGTCAAGCGAGTCGCCCGTGGACACGCTCACGTCCTCGTACTGCGGAATGAATGCTGCACCAGTTGCGGACGACCGAAACGCCGCACCGCACAGGGCGATGTAAGATTGTCCAGGTCTGGAGAAATGGCCTCGTGTAGGCCCAGGGCAGCATGACCAGATTAGTTGCACCCGCCTTGCTTGCATATTGCCGCTGTATGACCACGCACAAATATTTTGAGATGGAGCCGAGGCAAGAGGGAACCTCTTCGGCCAACTCAGTTGTTTAGGTTTAAGTATTGCGAAAGATCAGATGTGTTCATCAGGGTTTGCGTAAAACCCCAACACATACCCCGGGAGTTGGGGTTGGAGTGCGTTGGAGTGGCCCAAAGGTTCCAACGTTGACAGGCCTAGGTCACAGTGCATAGTGCATATCGTAGAGATCTTCAAAGACAGCTACAGTGTCTTCGAAGGAGACCCGATACTTTGTTGTGTATTTCCACACATTTTTCGTAACATGGAACCAGCACATGAGAACGGTAGTGTGGGGTAGCTCTGTCACTGAGGCGTTAAACTGGGCTTTGTCCGCGTTCATCATGACGTACTCGGGCGCAAACGGGACCCCACCAATATCCAAACATATTCGCTTAATGTAGCGAATACAGCCAATATCGAGTTTTCGCTTTTGTGAAGTACAAAAGAATGCGAAAGGCACGAAATGGCAGCTTTGGTCGGAATAGCCGAATGCAAAGACGGAGTAGCCATGGATGACCATGCTATGTGTGCTGTCCAAGTGTAGAATTGTTGTGCAGTCGCTGTGATTCTGTACTGTCGCCCCACCGTGTAGGCGGTCGTCGACTGCAGTTGCCTCCCTTGCGCTCGTGCGGGTCGTGTCCATCGCGCTTGGCACGGTCGCCTCGCTCCGACAGTCGACGTCATCGCCGCCGTATTGGTAGCACTCGCGGTTGTTGTGCGTGCAGTGGGCGCATCTCCCGGCACAGACACTGCCGCTGGCCTGCCCACCACCCGCTCGGCATACTCCGCTGCCTCCTTGATCACCGCAGTCGTGGGCAACTAGCCCACCTCCATCATCACCACAGACACTCGTCACACCTTTCCTCTCTCCGTATCGTTGAATCCTCGCATTCCGTACCGAACACGACTATCATGGGGGCGCCAGCAGAAAAGTAGCTCGTCTCCTAGCAACCGCTACACCGCACTCGTCATTCTCGCACACATACACACCGCGTCCTTGGACTCGTTCCCTTGACACAACTCATCTTGCACATCCTTCCGGACGTCCCGTACCCGTTCATCGCCTCGAATCCGTGCACCATTCAGATGTCGTCGTCTTCCGCCGTCGACTGGTTCGTTCGTTGGTTGCAGACACATCTCTTCGTCACCGTACACGAGCCCGCATCGATCTTGCGCGCGTCCGTGACCTAGACCACCGGAATCCTTCATGCACCGCTATCAAGCTTCATCGCTACCCGCGACCACCATCAAAGCGGTGGGCTGGCCGTCGTCGGCTGCCACATCCGCAACCTTCGCTGCTGCTCCGTTCTGGGTGCGCTGCTCCAGGCTGGCCCTAGCGCTTGTGTGGCTGTGCTGGTCCGGAAGAGCCCCCCCTTCGTCGCTGCGCGATCTTCGCCGGCGCGTCCACTGCTTGCTGCCGTCCGTGTCGCCAGCGCTCTTCGTTCAGCGCTACCACCGCCCTGTCGCCGTCCCAGCATTCTTACATCGCGCGCAGGATCCGCCGCTCCTTCTTGGCCCTCTTGACCGCCGACCGCCCCTTCATCATGCTACCGAATGCTTGCAGCTGCTCGTCGATCGACTCCATGCCGAGTTGGGTTGGTACCGAGCGCTTGTGGTGTCCGTCGCCGTCACGGTCGAGTTTGGCGCTGTCGCACTTATGCGTCACAGAATGGTACAATGTACCTAGCTAATCAAATCACCTGTAGAATTTGATTAATCAGGGTTATCAGGTACCCTGGAAATGGAAGTCACAATCGCAAAACAGCCTTAGGCTGGATGCTTGCTTACAAGAAAGAAACTCGGAGTTTTCGTGCCGAGTCTCCCGCAGCTGGAGCAGTGCAGACGGAATCTCGTGCGAGTGCTTTGCAGAACGCAGGACCAGCGCCAGCAAACACGAACGCGGGTGAGCAGAATTCTGGGTCAAGTGGTCATGTCGCGGTAAAGATCGATGCCAAGGCTGGAAATACATCACATCATGATATTAAAAGCGCACCTAAGATGTTGAAGTTGTTTAGGGCGACGCAAGTTTGGTTTTGCCGCAAGCGCGACGCCCCGACAAGGAATTGCCAAGCGCCATGTAGCTATCTAGAAGTACATGTAGCAAGCCGGACCGTCGCCGCGTCCTCGGGCTTGACGTTGCCTATAGCGTACGTGCTGCTGTAGCGTTAGACGCGGTTGACCACGGCAGCTATTCGCTGAGAGCTCGCCAATCTTGAGCTGCATGATGTTCTCTATTATCTCCAGAAGGGCTCCAGCTGCTCGCGCGCTTTGTCACGTGACCCAGGGGCTTCATCCGAGTTGGGCTGCACGCGCGCCACGTCCACGTCGTCGCGCACAACTGCTACTTGAGTTTGTTGTAGGGCCTGGCCACAACCGCTCGTGCACTTGCGCCTCGTGGAACGCTGACTGCACAGTACCGGTGGGCGCCCTAAGGTGTACCGGTGGAGGCTCTTTGATTCCAGTGGGCGCTCTAAGGTGTACCGGTGAATATTCTTTGGTACCGGAGGAGACCAGTGGATGCTCTTATTATAGGTACCGGTGGAGACCAGTTGATGTTCTAAGGTACCGGTGGAGACCGGTGGTGGGAGACTGGTGGATGCTCTAATAACTCGGTATCACACTCCGACGTAAGAGACACAAACGCCTCTCTGCATCCAGACAAACCTCAAGCAGGAGAAGAAGATGCAGCGCCGCGTGCAGGACGTGCCCTCATCGCAGCTCTCGAACAAGGACGACATTGCCGACTTGCTTGCGCGCGGTTGTCTCCGTGCCGGCATGGACACGCCCAACTAAAATTGTGCCCGAAAGTGAATTGGCCTCGAGAGGCGAGTGTAATAGATGGATCATTCAAGCAGAGATTTCATGCTTTCGATCGGCATGCATTGTCAACTTCCGTCAGCACAGCTCCGCTGCACCAGAAGCCGTCTAAAGCGCAATCACATCAGATCAAAAAGTAACCTCCTTACAAACTTGCCCGGGTAGGCAGGCTGACACTCTTGCGGATACGGGGCGAGATCACCGACGGGTCCCACAATGGGGTCGCAGAGCACCACAGCCTTCGAGCCCCCCTCGGGGATGCCCTTGGTCGTGAGATGCTGAGCGAAGGCCAAGTTGTGTGCCTCATTGTACAAGCGAGCACTCTCGAGCGCGTGTGTGTCCGTAGAGCTCGGGTACACCATGCGCAGACCGCCGCGAGCAATGTCACGGAAGCGCACGTGGAAGCTCTTGAAACGACGGCCGTGGATGAATTAGGGCGTGTCCTAACACATGGGTGTATTAAGTGGTCCACGCTTGCCCGTCCCATCAATGCATACTTACAGTTAAAGCGAGTTGATTCGTACCTAATGCAAATACTATAGTCAACGCAAGTGGCCGGGCCGATTGACCAATCGCCCAATCCAGTTTGGAATCCGACGCACAATTGAAAACCACAAGTAAACCGACATGTCAACTCCGCATTATTGGACCCAAGAAGAGTTAGCGGTCCTAGACGAGCTATGCGAGCCTGTGTGCGGAAACAATGCGCCGCAGATATACGCGGCATATACAGAACGTATGCGAGACCTCGGGAAGGAGCCGCGCTCTGAGGGCGCCGTAGCAGGACGGATAAGTGAGTGGTGCAAGGAGCGCAACATTCAGCGCCATCTCAAGTGGACGCCGGAAATGGATACAACTTTGTCCGATTTCGGGGGACAACGATTGGTCAACGTCGAAATAGCTGAAATGATGACGGAAAAGTTCGGGAGATCATTCTCGATGGATATGGTTCGGAGGCGCCATGCTGCGATTCAAGCGAATCCCCCGGTTCAGCAAAACAACAGATATTACGGAGGAGATGGACTGAAAAGGAATCGGAGGTAATTAAGCGGTGCGCCGACAGAATGTTGGATTTGGATGCCGCAGTATAGTGAGCAATCTTCTTTTTCGTGGCCTTCAAGCTGCTCGTTTCAATCGATATACTTTACGCGTCTCCGCTATCCCAGCCTACGCGTAACCCTAGTATTGGAGCGACTTTGGTGGTCTTGAAACCGATCCGATCCGGCAAATTTGGACGGAATTCACAATACTTTTGGTCGCGATTGAACGTCGCCACTACAAGTAGGAGAGAGAAAATAAATTTCGCTATTACCACACAAAAAGCCGCTAATTCATCATGTACATCGTAGCCCTGTTAGCGACGACGGTTCTGGTACATACTGTAACGGGCTGGTTACGGTTACGTAAGTAGGTAGACAGAGTTACATAAGTAGGTAGGAGCCTCATGGCTACATACACAAAAAGTAGGTACAGGCACACGGCTAGCGTGTGCACTGTTAGTCATTACCTGATTGGATGGAAGTGGGGAGCCAGACCCATTTCAGCCAATCAGGCATCGACTTAGATTTGAGTGGTTCATTAAAGAGAACGGGAGCCCCCGCTCCCGTTCCATAAATAAACAGAGTTAATTTTGCCCCAAACCTGACACTTGGTTCTACTATTGCGAGCTTCCTCTTGCATCTATAGTGTACGCTAGTGACGGTACTTCTTACCCCGTTACACCTGGTAGCACTTCGTAGTCCTTCCAATGACCAAGTTCGAGATGAGTGAAGGCACGCCGTCGGTTGCTCCAGCGATGACCCTGGAGCACACGGCGTTTCCCCACCTCACCACTGTTGAGTGGTAGCGCTACACCGCCTCGCGGCGGTGTCCGGAGAGTTCGTCGTCACGTCGCTGCTGAGCTCAGCGACCCCCGACCAACAGCGCCAAGCCATCCAAGAATTCATGGAGCGCGAGCTCGCCGAAGCGAAGCGGCGAGTACCAACTCCCTCGCACTCCTCACGGCACGACGCCGTGAAGATGGAGGCGTCGTCCTACTCCGGCGCCGGACAAGACCGTCTCCCGCAGAACCGCTGGTTCCGCGAGATCGACATCGCGATCGCTTCGAGGTTGATCGAAGCGCCGACGGCGAGGGTCAACTTCTTGTTGTCTCGCCTCTTACAGTTAAAGCGAGTTGACTCGTACCTAATGTAAATACTATAGTCAACGCAAGTGGCCGGGCCGATTGACCAATCGCCCAATCCAGTTTGGAATCCGACGCATAATTGAAAACCACAAGTAAACCGACACGTCAACTCCGCATTATTGGACCCACGAAGAGTTAGCGCTCCTAGACGAGCTATGCGAGCCTGTGTGCAGAAACAATGCGCCGCAGATATACGCGGCATATACAGAACGTATGCGAGACCTCGGGAAGGAGCCGCGCTCTGAGGGCGCCGTAGCAGGACGGATAAGTGAGTGGTGCAAGGAGCGCAACATTCAGCGCCATCTCAAGTGGACGCCGGAAATGGATACAACTTTGTCCGATTTCGGGGGACAACGATTGGTCAACGTCGAAATAGCTGAAAGGATGACGGAAAAGTTCGGAAGATCATTCTCGATGGATATGGTTCGGAGGCGCCATGCTGCGATTCAAGCGAATCCCCCCGGTTCAGCAAAACAACAGATATTACGGAGGAGATGGACTGAAAAGGAATCGGAGGTAATTAAGCGGTGCGCCGACAGAATGTTGGATTTGGATGCCGCAGTATAGTGAGCAATCTTCTTTTTCGTGGCCTTCAAGCTGCTCGTTTCAATCGATATACTTTACGCGTCTCCGCTATCCCAGCCTACGCGTAACCCTAGTATTGGAGCGACTTTGGTGGTCTTGAAACCGATCCGATCCGGCAAATTTGGACGGAATTCACAATACTTTTGGTCGCGATTGAACGTCGCCACTACAAGTAGGAGAGAGAAAATAAATTTCGCTATTACCACACAAAAAGCCGCTAATTCATCATGTACATCGTAGCCCTGTTAGCGACGACGGTTCTGGTACATACTGTAACGGGCTGGTTATGGTTACGTAAGTAGGTAGACAGAGTTACATAAGTAGGTAGGAGCCTCATGGCTACATACACAAAAGTAGGTACAGGCACACGGCTAGCGTGTGCACTGTTGTCATTACCTGATTGGATGGAAGTGGGGAGCCAGACCCATTTCAGCCAATCAGGCATCGACTTAGATTTGAGTGGTTCACAAAGAGAACGGGAGCCCCCGCTCCCGTTCCATAAATAAACAGAGTTAATTTTGCCCCAAACCTGACACTTGGTTCTACTATTGCGAGCTTCCTCTTGCATCTATAGTGTACGCTAGTGACGGTACTTCTTACCCCGTTACACCTGGTAGCACTTCGTAGTCCTTCCAATGACCAAGTTCGAGATGAGTGAAGGCACGCCGTCGGTTGCTCCAGCGATGACCCTGGAGCACACGGCGTTTCCCCACCTCACCACTGTTGAGTGACAAGCGCTACACCGCCTCGCGGCGGTGTCCGGAGAGTTCGTCGTCACGTCGCTGCTGAGCTCAGCGACCCCCGACCAACAGCGCCAAGCCATCCAAGAATTCATGGAGCGCGAGCTCGCCGAAGCAAAGCGGCGAGTACCAACTCCCTCGCACTCCTCACGGCACGACGCCGTGAAGATGGAGACGTCGTCCTACTCCGGCGCCGGACAAGACCGTCTCCCGCAGAACCGCTGGTTCCGCGAGATCGACATCGCGATCGCTTCGAGGTTGATCGAAGCGCCGACGGCGAGGGTCAACTTCTTGTTGTCTCGCCTCTCCGGAAAAGCCAAGGAGTGGGCCCTTGGTAAGCTCGTCGTCGACCGAGATCCGTTCCCGACTCTGGAGAGTCTCCGGAGTGACCTCCGACTCGCGTTCGAGCCTCCGCAAGACGAGTCGCGCACGCGTGCGACGTTCTTCGCCCTTCGACAGGGCAAGATGTCCATGCGCGACTACGTGCAGAAGACTCGACACCTGGTTTCGTGCATCGTCGCGAACCCGATCGACGTTGCCTCTCAAGTGCACGTCTTCATCTTCAGGATGCGTGAGGGCATGACACGGTACTGCCTCAAGCGAGCGGAGCCGTCGACACTCGAAGCTGCGTTCGCACTCGCGCTGCGCGAGGACTACACGGTCGCGTCCTCCTACGCGCGAGCGCTGACGCCGGACGCTCGGGCCTCCGCGCCCGAGCCCATGGAGATTGACGCCATCGAAGCCGAGTCGAGGTCGCGGTCGACCTCGACTGCACGTGGTTCAAGGTTCAGCAACGACAACCGCCCGCGCGACGGTCGTCCACTGGTCTGCTACCGCTATCGCAAGTCTGGTCATCGCGCAGCGGTGTGTCGCGCGCCAGCTCCAGTCCTGGCAAGCGCTGAAGTCGTCGGCGAGGCCGACGACACGTTCCCGACCGCTCTACTAAACAACGGTCGGGACCAGTAGGTGCGGGGCGCCCTACTGGCTGGAATGGAGGTCCTGGTCCCCCGGTGGTAACCGGACCTCCTAGCCCCCCGTGCTTTACGCACACTTCAATGCCACCACCACGATCGGCGACTCGAGACTGATCATCATCAGTCTCCACGTCGCCGGCGCGGAGCGTCCGCACCGCGCGTTGCTTGACTCCGGGGCCACGAACAACTTCATTCGTGACGATTGCCTCGCTCTCCTCCCGCCGCATGTGCGTGTGCGGGAGGGACCGGGCGAGATCGTCGTGAAGTAGGCCGACGGCAAGCCCCACCGCGCTCCGCGGCGGGCTGTGTCGTTGGCGTATGCCTTCGACGGCTTTTCCACCAACGACGACTTCCTGGTGATCGAGCTGAACTACTGTGGTATAGCAGAACGCACAAAATTAGTTCTTGCCACAGACACAACAATCGCCGAGCTAGTCGGCGTTTATCGGCCTGTGCTAGGTTGTCCCCAGCGGTTCGGCCCTTCCAGGACAGTAGTGGCGGTTCTCGCCGAGACCAGGCAACCAAGCCAGTCAAATCTTTCCGAGAGTCAGCTGAGCTCACTGACTTCGTTCCACAAAACCCTGTGCCCTCCACCAAACGATGGACGACGGCGCGCGAGCGCTTTTACAGGTCACCGAGAGCAAAGGCTTCTCGGCTGGAAGAGTTACGGCACCCCGGCTGACGGGCGTACCGGCTCGCTGGACTCAGCGAGACTTGCACTAGCGCACTTGGCGAACCTTGCCCTCCCCGGGCCGACTTAGCCTCTTGGCGCTACCTGTCAATACCCTACAAGCTATGCCTCTCGGGTGGTGGCGGCAGACATAATCCAGCCCACACAGGGACTTACCGGAGAGTGTACGCTTGTCTTGGACTTAGAAAATTCTGCTCTGTTGGTTTGTTATATCTTCGGAAGAGCCTCTTGGGCTCTATCTAATCTTTCCTATGGTCATATACAAATATCTAGTGAAGTGAGGGAGTTTTGGATCTCAGCCGACCCCTCGCGGAGCCCCTTCGTAACCACCGCAAGATCTCCGCCGACCCTTCGATCTCGGCGAGATAGCACCGTAGTCGCTTTCAATCTGGGACGCTCAACCGCTCCTGTTTAAGACTGTAGACCGCTCTCACTCTGAGACAGCGCTGACTTGCTTGAGTCACCGACTGTTGGTATGGCGTCACATGTGGGTCACCGAATTTTCGGTGTGGCACTACACCATAACTGCCCCGGTCATGATACGAACCCAGCTGGTGAGTGTCTTGACCCAACTGGTGTGTCGTCTGGATCTCTTCCCATCACTCATCGCGTCAACTCTGGTCGCCACAACTTCTGCTACCCACGCCGTCGCCAGGTGTCTTCCACGCGACTTCTTGCTGGTAAGCTTGCGCCGCTGTGTCTTCCTTGTTCACTCCAGCTGACTGTCTCACCTGTCGCTCATTCGCAGTAGTCTCTCATGGCGAAGCCGGCTGTCTCCGACCCCGGCGAGGCCGCGCATGTCAGCGACTCGGCTGTGGCTGGTCCTGCTTCGTCCGCTTCTTCTGCATCGGGCGCTACTGGCTCTGCTCCATCCAGCGACCCTCCTGCGACCGAGGATGCCGCCGAGTCGAGCCCTCGCACTAATGATCGCAGCCAGGTGCGTTGATCCGGGTCGGCGAGGACTTGACGAATTGAAGTTGACTAGTGTCGTGGCTGATTGCAGGTTGGCTCGGTTTCTGCTCGCCCGCTCCTGGCTCCAGTCCCTTGTAACCCATCGGTCTGGGCTCCTGTCATGGGCGTCGCATTCAGTTCCCGGTTCCCTGACGACCCGCTGTTCGAGTCGCCGCTGGAGCTCGAAGAGTTCTTCCGTGTGCACTCGCCGAGTCCGCCGCCTTCACCCGATGTTGCAGCGGAGCCGGGTGCGTCGTCTAATCCTGATTCCCAGCGACCTGGGTTTCAGCTCCGCTCCATATTGAAGGACCGCTCGGCTGGAGACTCTTTTCCGCTTGTGGAGCCTCCTCAGGAGCCGACTCGTGACGATCCTGCCATGCGGCCGGTCTCGCCTGCTTCGCCGGCTGAACCAGAAGATTCGACGTGTCCGTCTCCGGCTTACAGCAAGACAAATTCGTCGCTGTCGTCGTGTACGCCGAGTCCTCCTCGCACTCCAGTGCCTCCAGGATTCAGACCAGACGGGTTGATGGAAGCAGGGATTCCTCGTCAGCCTTCCGCTGACTCCCCTGGACCTTCGCCGAGTTCGCCTGTTCTTTCGGCCGGGCGCTTCGCTCCAAATGACTCGCCTCCCTCGCTTGTCGGCTCGCCGTGCTCGGCTGCCGAGGACGAGTCTACACCAACGACGGTGGCTGAGCTGTGGAGTCTGCTCCAACGTCAAGAGCGCGCTCGCCGGGACCACGAGAAGAACCAGGCTCGATTGACAGCGTATGCACTTCTTCGGCCTCCCACCTCGTCGGATGCCGGGTTCCACCGGGATCTCCTTTCTGCCGAGTCTGCATCCAGGATGCTGGAGATTCTCCAAGCTGACGCGCCGGAACCTCCATGTTCGACCAAGGAACTCGCTGAGCTGCGGGTCCGAGACGCTCAGCTGACGCGCGAAAACAATGCGCTCACTCGTCGGATGGAGACGGCGGTGGTCGAAGCATCTCGGCTATCTCACAAGCTGGCGGTCGTGGTTCGTGAGCGTGATGAGTGGAAGAAGGAGGGTCAGCGCCACACGGAGCTGATCACTTTCTTCCGCAAAATCGTCTGCACTCACGAGGCCCAGATGAGGGAGATGTCTCGTCAGTCCAACCGCCGAGTGGACTCGTCTCAAATGCTTGTGGACCATCTTCGGCGCATGGTTGAGACGCGTGACAAGGACCTGGACCGCCTGATGGGTCACCTCAAGGAGCGCGATGTAGCTTACACCGCTCTTCAGGGAGTGTCGTCGTCGTACTTCGCCCAGATCCAAGAGGCTGCTCAAGTCGTCTCGTCTGGTGGTCTAGGTCGAGCCTTGCGCTTCGCCAACCAGACCATTCACGAGCAGCGCCAAGTCATCCAGCAGCAGAAGAACATCCTCCGCCACAATGGTCAGATCGCTGTGACTGACCCAGCTCTGACACTCGCTGCTGCCGCTGGACTGGATGCTCCTGGTCTGTCCCCGAGCGAGCTGGCTATCAATGCTCGGTTATGTCGACTCCTTGAGGCTCGCTGGCCTGGGCTGGCGCGGATTTCGGATGATGAACTCCGCGAGGTGACTCTGCGAGTCAGCGGACTTGTAGCTCCTGTGAATCCTCCAGTAAGCACGCCTACTCCGAATCCCGTAATCCCAGCTTCGTCCGCCGAGCCCGACGAATCCACTCTGGACTTTGACGTGCCGTCTGTGGAGCCTCGCCGAGTTCCCGAGAGTCGTTACGCCCGAGATCACCTGACTCCGGCCACTCGGCCCTCTGTGCGTCTCCCGACGACTCCGTCTACGACCTCGACCGTATCTGGAGCTGCTGTATCAGTGGCGGCAGTGAGCCAGGTTAGTGGCCAGACGCTGCTTGGATCCACTGACTCAAGTGGTGACACGGCGGGCGCTTCCTCGGCCGCTGATGTCAACACCCCGCCGCGCTCTACGCCTGCTCCACCGGCCGCCGCGACTCCAAACTCGGCTCCGAGTCCAGCTATACCTGCTCCTGTGGTGTCGGCTTCCACGAAGAAGAAGAAGACGAAGGCTTCTCAACCGGCGTCTTCTGCTGCTGCGGAGCCCTCGTCATCCTCGCGGAGTGTCAAGTCTTCTCAGCCAGGTGCTAAGTCGACCAAGTCGGCTGGGACGAAGAAATCAATCTCTCCACGCACGACTGCTAAGCGGATGGCGGCCCAGAACGCGCGTGTTCTCCAAGCGCTCGAAATCCAGACACTGGAGGCTTCGGACGACGCCGTTCTGGGCAATGCTGATGGGACTCCGTCGGCTTCCGCTGACAATCCCGTAATCGTCGGGTCATCGAGTGCTTCATCTGAGTCCGATCAAACTGAGGAGTTGGTTTCTTCGGCTTCTCACTCAGCGGCGTCCTCCGCCGACTCCGACTCGGAGTCAGGCGATTCTGCTGATCGCTCGGCCCGGCATCTAAAGGATGCTAAGGCTCTGGAAGCTCTTCGCACCTGGAGCACCAAGATGAAAGACGCCAACGCCAACGACGGTGATGACGACGACGAAGAGGAGGACGAAGAGCTGGAGGACAAGCCTGCGCCTCCTGCTCAAGTCGACAACTCAACTTCTGCGACTCCCGCCGCTTCTTCGTCTTCTCGGGGAGGAACTAAGCGGGTTCGCCAGTCTTCTCCCCGGTCGTCGTCCAAGAAGGCCCGGAAGACTTCGACGGCTGCGAAAAGTAAGTCTTCGTCGGTCAAGCCTGATCGTCCAAGTCGGTTTCGTCCAAGCCAGCCGCGCAGAAGTCGGCATCCGCTAAGTCAGCTGCGCACAAGCCAACGTCCTCCAAGTCGGCCGCGACAAAGTCAACGCCGTCCAAGTCTACTGCGCACAAGCCAGCGTCCTCCAAGTCGACTGTGGCTAAAGCCGCTAAGTCGGGTTCAGCATCGTCCGGCCAGTCGGCTGGCAGCTCCGCCGGCTCTGACCTTCCCGATGTACTGACGCTGCCGCTTGAGACTCTGAGGACTCGGGCTGCTCAGGCTGTTGCGCGCGAGTCTCGTGTGCCGGCCCAAATGAAGATATGGAGGAATCCTTCTTTCTTTCACTTGGGGTCAGCTCGCTGCTGGGACAAGATTCTTGCTTTATGCTCTGTCGCTATTGAGATGGAGACCATCGACGGCAAATCCTGTGTCAAGCCGACTCCTTCGTCTCCCGAGGGTCTCGCCGCGTTCCTGGATGTTACATCGACTCAGCACCCGTGTCAGCGACTTTGCACCAAGCTTCCAGAGTTGGGGTTCTTCATGTCGCCGAAGGTGCTTCACCGAGTCGAGTCTCGGCGATCGTCTCCCAAGACGGCGCCACCCGTCGAGATCGTTGTCGAGTGCTGGCTCAAGTGTCGAGGAGAGCGTCCGGACTTGATGAAGATCTTCATTGCTCTGTACGAGCGTATGCACTGGGTCGTGGATTCAAGCGTCATCCTCGGTCTGCATCCTGATCTCAACCCTGGGCGGACCCCAGCCGAGCTTGCGCTGGCTCTCAAGTTGTGGCAGCAGTACAGCCACGAGCGGAAACGTCGCAGCGACGCGTTGCGCCCAGTTCTCAACGAGCTGTACGGCACCCTGTACCAAGCGTCGAAGGTCGTCGACTCGGCGAATGACCAGCCTGCTCCGGGCCTGGATCCGGAGTTGTATTTCGATCCGTCGGTCCCTTTTGCGCCTCCAGCTAATCTTCCGTGGGTTCCTGCGAGTGCTGACTGGTGTGCAGCGTCAGCGTTGGTCGATTGGGAAGAACCGTGGTGTGCTTGGTGGCTCCGCCAACTGGCTTTGCACCCGTACAACGAGTGCTTTCTGCCGCTGCATCCAGAGTTCCCGGTGTTTTCCTCGGCCGATTTCGATCATGCCCAAGTTCGCAGCCTGGTCGCCGAGGACGTGGATCCTAGTGCGCCGACTCCTCCGTTGTGTTCTGCTCAAGCGCCGACTCCTGCCAATCGTGAGGAGTTGAGCATCTTCGAGAGCATCCTCGAGGCTTCGGACGACGCCTCTGCGTAAGTGTTCTGTTTCATCCAGCTGAGTAGTAGGTAGTTCGTAAGTAGTCATGAGAGAGCTCAGCTAGGTCCGTAATTCCATCATTTCTTCCACATATATCACATGCATTTGCAGTAGCTGTTCCAGTTCCGCCGAGCCTGCATAGTCACTCGGTGGTGGTCAACATGTGGTGCAGTAGCTTTTAGTCTTCGTCTGCAACCTGCACCATTTGCAGACGACTCTCACGTTTCTTGTTTCGCAAGTAGTCGAACAGGAGCCCTCCGCATGACAGATTAGCGAGTGGTTCCCAAGTCGGCTCGTCGTACCCGACCCACTTGACTTTGAACAATCTCTGATCTCGACTGTTACTCGTTGACTCTGACATCTCGTCACCGAGAATTGCTTCCACTTTGTACTTTTCAGCGTCCTCACCGAGTTCCCAGCTGTCTTCCGGCAGTAATTCCTCGTCGAAATCGAATCGTTGATTCTCGCTGAGCTCGTCCACTAGCGGGACCGTGGGTCTCTGCCCCAAGTCGGTGACCTTCTTCAGCCGGGAGACGTGGACCACTGGATAAAACCTGTAGCCGCTCTTGTCTGGGAGTTCCAGCTCATGCGCGAATTCTTCAATCTTCCTCTTCACTCTGAATGGACCGTGCCACCGATGAGCCAACTTCTTCTTTAGGCCCGGCTTGACTCTTTCCATGAACATCCACACTTGTTCTCCCGTCTGGAACAGTGACTTATGGGGTTCAGCTGAGTCAGTGGGCAGATCCTCTCCTTCCTCAGCCGACTCCGCCGAATCCGGCAGTGCTCTCTGTTCCTTGCTGCTGAGTCGTGCATTGTGTTCCTCAGCTCGCCGAGCCTTCTCGGCTAGTTGGAATTCTTTTTGCAAGTTGTAAGGCGATTTCCCGCTGACGGTTGGCCTCTCGTCGCCATTGCTTGGCGTCTGCAGAACCCGCTGGGTCTCTTTTGATCGTAGACGTCATGGCCTTTAGGGTGGACTGAGCGTCCCATCCGTGCACGAGATAGAAGGGCGTCTCCCGCCGAGTAGTGTCTCGAGAGTTATTGATGGCGTGCACCAGTTTCTCGGCGATATCGTCCCAGTTGGCCTGCAGCGGGTCCTCCACGTACACTCGAACAGTCTGAACCATGGTCTTGACTGAGCGTTCTTGCTGGCCGTTGGCCTGAGGTCGGTAGCTCAGCGTGGCTCGCGAACTCGACTGCATCAACTCGGCGAACGCCTGAAACACTTCACTCATGAACCGAGGTTCTCGGTCGTGGCGGATGAGTGACGGAGCTCCGAATCGTCGGAACACGCATTCTTCGAAAGCCTTGGCCACGTCGAGTGCCCCAGTATCACTCATTGCTTTGGCAATGACATATCCAGTGAAGTGATCTTGGAATAGTAGCAACGCTGTGTTGCCCCGCTGAGTCTTAGGCAGCGGAATTACGAAATCCATTGACACCATTTGGAACGGGAACTCGGATGCCACGTTTCCCGGAGAATATCACTTCAGCTGAGGCTTGCTTTTGCTGGTGCTGCAGTCTTCGCAGGCCTGGACATGTTTTGCTACGTCGGCGTACAGTCCAACCCAGTAGAACTCGGCTTTCACCCTGTAGAACGTCCGAACTAGGCCTTGGTGGCCACCTTCAATCGCATTGTGGCAGCTGTGGAGGACTTCGTCAATCAATGTCGTCGGAACTACTAGTCTGAGGGCGAGATCTGCCGAGTCGAGCTCAGCGCGATGCCGTTTCTGACCTTGGTAGTAAAGCAGTCCGTCCTCGCTGAGTACAAAATTATCCGCGACCTTGCTGGCGTTCTGAGCTCGGCGGTGAGTGAGGCCATCAAGCTCTCCGCGCAGGAATGCTTTCAGGTCTGCCCACCTGAGCTCTTCGTCTTGAGCATTTGAAATACGTCGTCGTCGCTCGGCTTGTACCACTGCTGGGTCGATGTCGGCCACGTCCGGGGTTCTATTCTCGTCGACTTCGACTTGGGCTTGTCCTTCGACTCGGCGGATTCGAGATGGTACTCTTGGGGATTCAAATTCAGTGTGCTCAGTGTCCGCTCCTGGTAGGGACGGTATCCTCGGCTCGTCATCGAGCTCGCTCTTCCTTTCATCTTCAAAGTGGACTCGGCGCTTCTGGTTCCGTGTCATCACTGTCACTTTGGCTTTGGCTTCTGCTGAGTCTGTCTTGACTTCGGCATGAGGATTTCGGATATCCTGTTAAGCGTTTTGAGGTCTGCTTTGCGTTCTCCGCTGAGTATAACTCGGCCGGCTTTGTCTTCCAGAGCTTCAGTTGCCAGAGAGTCGGCGGCTGCATTGTAGTGACGTACTACGTGCAGATAGCAGACCGAGCTCAGTTGTTCGGTCATTTGCTTGTGGCGTGCTAGTTCGACCTGCAGCGTCTCCTTCCTACATGCGATCACCCCCATGGATTGCTGGATCGCCAGCCGAGAGTCACCCACGATAATCAAATCCGTGACACCGCGCTCTAATGCAGCTTTCACTCCATTGTTCATGCCGGTGTACTCGGCGATGTTGACCGTGGTCGACGAGAGGTGCGCGCTCGCAGCGATCTCAATGTCCCAAGAAGGAAGACGCCACAATATCCAAGAGCAACTGCCATAGCCGCCATGCTTCACAGTCTTGGCGGATCCATCAAAAGACAGCAAGTGCCCTTCAAAGTCACGGGGCACATGCGCATATAGCAGTTCTGGGTCGAGTCGAACTGTAGCCGAGTTCTTCGATGGCGGGGCCAGATGAGTCAGGGACTCGTCGAGCCCAATGTGCGGCGTAATGGTCGCCTGTAACAGCTGAGCGAAGTCAAAATCGTTTTCGCGAACACGCTTGATCTTCAGGTGGTATGGCGATAGAAGTACTGCAAAGCTGACTGCCCGTCCATACAAAGACTTCGACTGGTAGACCCACTCCAATGTGGAAAATCTAGTGTAGATGTGGAGCGTCTTTCCGGCGAGAAGAGTGTGGCAGGTCTTCAATAGATGTAGCAAAGCCAACACTTCCTTCTCCGCTGGATGATAGCCGAGCTCATTTTCCTTGAGCACTCGTCCACAGAACCGTACTGGGTGAAGTTTCTCGTCGTGAGGCTGTAACAGCGTGCTGCTCAGCGCCCACTCATTAGCGAAAAGCATGACGTGGACCTCTCTAGTCGCATCGAAATGTCGGAGTATAGGAGCGTCAGCCACCCTCTTCTTCAACTCAGCGAAAGCCACCTTAGCGGCAGTGAGGTCCCCTCCTTGACCGAAGTCGTCGTCTTTCAGCTGATACAGGACTGCCCCATACACAGCCATGTTCTGGATGAACCGGTTGTAATAGTTCAGTGCTCCCAAGAAGGCTTGCATTCCTTTCTTAGATTTAGGGAACGGCAACTCGGCGATCGCCGCCATCTTGGCTGGATTAGCCCGGATTCCACTCGGCGAGATCTCGTGTGACAGGAAGTCGACGGCCGGTTGCACGAATATGCTCAGGTAAAGCTGATGCTGATCCTGCACTCGGCGAACCTGTCTAGCAGTCGACTCAGCGTGTCCAAACACTCGTCGAATGTGGCCCCACCAAAGCAAATATCGTCGACAAATGACCGGTGCTTGAATACCGGGGTCAACGCCGACTCATCGGTTTCGCCGTTGGTGAACATATCACCGTCTGGCCCATTGACAAGATCTTGAAGCGGGTCCGACTCAGCTGATGCACGATGATCTGCTTCGAACATGGATGTTGAGCTTGGAGAAGGCTGGGTCAGCTGGTTGGTCGTTTCGGCCTGCTGACTGCGCTGGATCACTGAGGCGGCCTCAGCTCGGCGGACGCGCTCGGCGTGAGCCGCCCAGCCACCCCGGGGCTGTACGTAACCACACAAGGCGTTGTCGATGATGCGTTGATAAATCATCGGAGCGTTCGTCAACCCGAACGGCATCCTGAGCCACTCGAAATGTCCGAGTGCGCATACAAACGCCGAGATCTCGCGGGCTCGCCGAGTCATCATAACCGCCCAAAATCCGCTGGCTGCGTCGAGCGAGCAGAACCAGAGGTAACTTTCCAACTCAGTTAGCAGGTCGTCGACTAGAGGCATAGCATATTCCATCAACACCGTGATAGCGTTGACCATCTTGTAATCGATGCACAGCCTGATGTCGACGCCATTCTTCTTCAAAACAATCACTATAGGCGATGCCCAAGGGCTTTTCGAAAAGGCGATCAACCCGGCCTTGAGTAGCCCTTTCAACAGCTCGTATAACTTCTTCAAATGTTTGAGTGGAACTCGGCGGGCTCGTTGTTTGATCGGTGTGTGACCTTGCACGTCGATATCACAGATTGCTCCGTAAGCTGGCGGAGGCAGTGCGTTCCCACTGGCAATCATAATTCCTTCTTGTTTCTTCAACATCTCCACCAACTTGGCCCGCTGACTCTCCGTGTGAGCTGTGCACACCACATTCTTACTGGCGTAATCCAATACCGTCAGCGCCGAGTCGGTTAGGTCAGGGAGGAATGCCAGTTCGTGAGCATAGTCGGCGAGATCAATCTCGTTAGCCGAGCTCTCGAACTCAGCGGCTTCCTCACCCGTAGCCCGTACCATCGTAATGGCTTCATCTTCGCAGAGTGTCATCGCAGCGACAAACCGGAGATGGAGGTCTTCCTCAGGGTCAGCGGCCCAACACACATCGCTGACTTCAATCTCGTCACGGAGAACCTTGTCCATAGCGGCGCTGCAGGAGCGCACACCATTGTTTTCATCCGTCTCCAACTCGGCACTAAGCTTTCGGCGTTATCCAATAACTGCGCCAACTCGGAGATAGAATCTTCCGCTTCACACACTCGGGTGCGTCCTGACACGACGGCAGCTTCTTCAGATCCCGCGTCCGCGGTTACCGCTGAGTCTGTTTCGCCCTTGGGGTCGTCTGTCGGAACTGGTGCTGCCGCCTCGTCGGTCTTGATTGTCACCCCAGTCGAGTCTGCCGACTCGAAGGCCTGCTCCTCAGCACCACTCGACTCCATAGGGACTGCTGTCAGCTGATCCCGTTCTCCAGGACGCTGCGCGCACGTCCGTTCGACGCCGTCCTCACCCGGCCGGCGGGGTTCTCGATTCATCACCCCTGTGGCCGAGCATATCGCCGCCGCTCCACTGCCGGTGGTTGCTTGTCCAGCCACTCATCGTATAGGCGCTGTTCGCGTTTGAGCAAGTCTTTGTCGTACGGCTTCGTAGGCGAGAACCTGCCAGTCGCGGTATCTCGCCGAAGTCAGCCTGACATACCTGTCGTCTGGGGCCAGCTCACCATATGGCGCCCAGTGGACCACT